>CM076570.1:610636097-611236097 GCA_034641835.2 Pinus albicaulis | reverse complement strand
CCATTGAAAGGGCTAGAGATTTACAAGATGCCTTGCCAAAAGCAAAGGCAACATTTCAACACAAGCCCTCTTTTCAATCAAAGGGAAAAGATGAGAAGGCTCCTCTTTCAAAGGAGAGCCAAAGTAAAAAACCTCTTGATGATGATGTCCAAAGAGATTTGAGGAGGAGGAAGCTTTGCTTCACATGCCAAGAATCTTGGTCACCCAGACATAAATGTGCGGCAGCAAAGGCACACTACATAGAGGTCTTCTTAGATGATGAGGAGGAGGAAGAAGAATAAACAGAGAGGGGTCACAATGCTGGAATAGCAGGAGATGATCCACCACCACCAGGAGGTGAGGATGGAGCATTTGCTCCAATTAGAGGGACTATTGCATCATTAAGAGTGGTACCCAAATATCATGAAAGTTCCACACTGGAAACAGAATTGGATTTGCGCAGTGGAAGAAGGGACATGACAGTCCCATCTATTATGCATATGGGATTGGTCGATGAGACATCATTGTTTTGTGGAAAACCACCTAGGAGGCCACCTGATCCATATTTGGTGAGACATGTCTCACATCATGATGCACCATTCATAAATCCAAGAGGAATGGGAGCATTATGAGGTCATGATACAATGCTGAGAGTCTTGGGTATACTCAAGGAGGAGGGATAAATTCTCCCAATATCATCATTACCCACTCTCATTTTAGATTCTGTGTTGTGGGAGGAGAAGCATGGGAAGGATAGCAGCCTTCCAACATATACCTTTGGCATGGGATATTTCAAGGAGAATAGTAGCCATATGACAGATTTTCTTTGCGATAGATCATCAACGTTGTCACTATGGGAGATTGATCTATATTGGAAATCCCAGCTATTGGTGGATTATTCCAGGGATATTTTTACATGCATGATACTTCATGACCAGCTACATGAAGAGGGCTATTCAGTCCAAGATGAAGTCATCTATTATCATGGTAGTATCTTCTTATCTAGAGCCTCCAAGCTCAAGGAGAATTTGCTACAAAGAGCACATGAAGACTTTCTCTTCAGCCATACTTATTCCATGAGGGCCTACAACACTATCATGGAGAGCTACACTTGGGAGGCTTTGAAGAGGAACTATATCAAAATTTGAAAAGATGCATGGATCATGTGGAGATGGGAGAGATACATAACTCAATGAAGGAGTTATCACAGCCACCTCTTTCCTCTTTTGGAATGAGAGGGGATCTATCTATGGACCACTCCATTTGTATGAGCATAAATTTTGGTGAGGAACATGCTTATGTACATAATGTTTTATTTGATGAATATTTTCATTCCTTTACCATGTATATGCAGGCCATTGCTCTAAGGAGGAGAATTCTCCCATATAAACTTCATGGCAAAATTTGGGCCATAAACATTTCTGAACATGGCCACTCCCTTGGAGGATATAGGGAGATTTTGTATCACTGTGGGTGCACTCCAAAGGCACCAAACTTTTCTCACCTTTTCAGCCATTTTGAGAAAACTTGGATAGCAAGTAAGTGGTGGGGAAACCACTTACCATATCACTATCTGATGCAATCAGGAGATCTACTGCACTAGTTCCGCATGTGGGACTATGACCCACCTCCATTTTTGCATATTTCTATTTATATGTACTTGGTTTTGATCCCATACATTGATGATGTAATTATTCTTTTTATGGGAATGATTGGAGGGAGGATGGGAGGACTGGAAGTGCCCTATGGGAGAGAGATTCTGCATGTTCATTATGCTACATGTTTGAAGGAGAACATTGGGAAAACCATGTTTGTTTCATTGGATCTATTGCCTCCTTTTGGGATGGATCATTTGCATCTCAAGAGAACTTTGGAGCAGCATTTCATGGAGGGATGGATTTGGAGACACTTAGCTTATGAGGGAAGCTTATCACATGATGGTGTCCCCAATGATGGAGGATAAGTGTTGCAGCACTCACCTTGTCAGTTGCTTGAGGACAAGCAACATTTGGGAAGGGAGGACTGTAATATTCCCAATTAGCCATGAGCTAGTTGGAATATTCATTAGGGGACTTTTGAGGTCTAAAATGGGCCTCCTAAGGAAATTATAAAATAATAGTGGAAAAAATCAAATAAGATTTGATGACATCATCAAATTTTAGAGGGAAAAATGGAAAAACTACTTTTTCAACTCATATTTTCAACTTATCTCCCAAAGTGTTTACTCAAATTTCGAGCGGGAGTACTCGTTGGATGCAAAATTTAATTCCCCATCCAAGGAGTACCCATGTTGCATACTTTCGATGGGTCCTACTACACGAAAAATGAGAAATACATAAAAAAACGTGATTACAATCATGTTTTTTATGTATTTCTCATTTTTCGTGTAGTAGAGTTCATCGAAAGTATGCAACATGGGTACTCCTTGGATTAGGAATTAAATTTCGCATCCAACGAGTACTCCCGCTCGAAATTTGAGTAAAAATTTTGGGAGATAAGTTGAAAATACGAGTTGAAAAAGTAGTTTTATTATTTTATTATTTTTTAATATTTTTGCCCTTTTATTTAAAAAATGGTGAATCATCCCCCATGGTTGACATCATCATCTTGAATCCTATTGGTTGTTATAAAGTTTATTTTTGTTGTACATTTTTCTTATGAGGCCCATTTTAGACCTCAAAATTTCCCTAATGAAATTTTTCTTTTTCTTTCTATTTAATGAATAAGAGGACAATGGAGGTGCATAAGTCTCTTTAATAATGAACACCTCAATGCCAATATAAAAGGAAAATATCTTGGTAGCTTAATTAAGCACCCTTAGGTGTGAAAGGGGTTGAAACATCTTGACTAGATCAACTTTGACCAAATCAACAACGTTGCCATGGAGGAGTGGCAATCAATGAGGGACGTCGCAGTTTTAGATGGAGACACCTTGCATGGAAGTAGGGTCATAAATTAATGGGGCTTAGGGTTTGGAATCTCATATCTTATAAAAGGAAGAGGATGGCAGCCATATTCATTATGTTGATGTATATGATATTTCTGAATATATGGTCTGTTTAGACGTATATCTTCCTTTGGATGTTTAGCTAAGATTTCAAGTGCTGTTTAGCACTGGGTGTTCTTGATTGGGAATACCAACTCTTTAATTAAGTAGCTGTTGAAATATTCTTGTACTTCACTTCCACTATCAAGCATTTGGCCAAAGCTTCATCTTACATCTACAACGCAGATCATGTTGAGGGTTGAGTTGTTTTGTAGGTTGCAGCAGTGGAGACCACATTTGGGTCACTTCAGTACTTTTTTTCAGTGGAGAAGGGTTCCTTTCCATTGGAAGGACGTTAAGGAAGGCCCTTGAGCTTATTTTCAGATCTTGGCATCAAGCCATATATTTATTTTCCCTACAACGCAGTTTCATTCCAGATCTACATTATTTTGAGGGAGGAGTTGCAGGGTGATTTCGGCACACCATTTGGGGAGGAGGTTTTATAGTGAAGGGATCAATATTTCATCTAGGAGATACATTGGAGGAGTCTGCACTATTTCTTATATCAGATCAGCCACACTTTCCATATCTATATGTTGCAGTGAATCTTCAGCCCTAAGGCTTTGATTCTTACCTTGTACATGGTGTATTTCTGAAAACCCTTGTGGGGTTCTTCATTGGAGGTTGTATAGTGCCTAGATATGTATTAGATCTATATTTTGAGGCATATATAAGCCCATATTATTTTTATATTCTTTTGCTGTAGCGGTGCCTTTTAAACAGCGTTGTAGCAGTCTTCCAGCTCTTTGATATATAGTAGCAACACCTCTTTTGAGGGTTTTTTTTCCTTTGGAGGCTTTTTCTATCTTCTTGTACATATTATGGCCCATTTATTATGCATATTTTTCTGTTGTTATAACTATTATAAGGTATCCATATTGGCCTCTTACTTTTATATGATGTTTAACACTACTATTCCAACATTTTGTACTATATTCCTGGTTTTCCCATTTGGGAATATTACATAATATGACTTGCAAAGAATCCTTCCAAGCTCATCTTGACATTATGACACTATCTACATGAATCAACAAGACTCAACACACAACATCAACTTGACCTCTAGTAATTTTGTAGCTCAACTTCATATGAGGCCTTCTTACATCATGACACTTCTTCTACAGACCTTATGAGACTATGAGAATATTTTACATCATGATTAAAACCTTCAACAAGTATAAAAATAACTCAAGATGATACGTAGGTACTCATGAATACATGACATAAAACATGTGACATTAATAGAAACACAAACATGACAACAATTAGTACCATTCTATCTCAAGGAGGAAAGGTTTCTAGGTTTTGAGAGGAAACAATTCTAAGGCCAATTTTATGGCCAATCAAACAGTAACATTAACAACCAGAGAATTATTTTGTATGAGAGAAATAGGGCATGAATCCCTCTCACAATAAATTTATATATTAATTATGTCATGACCTTCAAATAATTTGAGGTTTTGGAGCACACAGGTTAAGAGGGAAATTCTGCCTTTGATTAGATGTGGTGGTCTTAGTTGAATGACAATTAAAGGTTCCAGGACACTTGTACATCATGTGATGGTGAGGTTCAATGCTCTTTCGGATAGTGTGGCTATGGTGGAAGCATGTCTCTAATAAAGTGAAGGCATGGGAATGAATTTGCATACATTGAAGATGTCAAAGAGAATGTGCATTGAGGGTTTGCAACAAAGTGGTGTTGTGGTTAGAATTGGATTTTTCCTTATCATAGGAGATCCATAGTATGTGGCCATGATAAATATTGATTGCAAGGTATGACTATAGGAAGCCCCCATATTGGAGCACTTAGATACTTAAGGAAATGTTGGGCAGAGGATAGGGTATTGAATTGCTTGCAACAACTATATTAGGGGTGACATTGGGCTCTCAGGAAGTTTGGGTGTTCCAACCAATGGTAAGGGGAAGTCATAGGAACTTGGATAGGTAACTAAGATAAGTGGATTTTATGGCTTTATTCCATTTCTTCTTGATGTTTAAAATTCTAATTTCAAGTCCCTGGTTTTATTTTTAATTAGTATTTCCATCCTTTCTCTCTGTGTGTGGTTGGCTTCTTTAGAATTGTTGATGCTCCAACATGCATGCTTATTTTTTGTGGATGTTATTTTCCTGGATTTGAGGAAGGTGTGGCCTCTCCATTGATTCCTATTCCTCAATGGGTTCGGATCTATGCTTCATTTTGATCTTTCTTGTGAAGTGTGGGGATGGAATTTCTAGACCTAGGTTCTCAAGTGGTCATGCATTGCTAGTGGTGGCATGCGATGGCTCTCAATATTGAATCAATATTATTGCAACCCAAAGAGATACCTTCAATTATCAATCTAGGGTTTGTAAAAAATTAAGAGGGGTTGGCACTATATGTGCAATATACACCTTCCTGTTCCTACTTTGACTCCCTTTCATGCAGGTGAAATAAGAGAATGAAGCAACTTTAAATGAGTAAATATTCAGGTAAGCTACTTTTCCTAAGTTGAAAAAATAAAATGAAAACAAATAAAATCTAATCTAACTTGTTGGAAAGGAAATGAAAGTAAAGGAAATATATTCTACTTTGCAAAAAAGGAAAGTCGTAGATTATCCTTTCAAGAAAGAAATCACACTTTGTTGAAAGTAAATTTTAGGAAAGGAAATCTATACTAGTTGTAGAAATGTAAAGCACAAATATTAATTTAATTTTAAGAAGGTAAACACTCCTATAATATAATTTTGAAGGAAATAAATCACACCTTGATGAGATGAAATTGTATGAAAGATAATTTAGATTAGCTGCAAAAATCAACATTCAAGAAACAAGAAATGCAAGAGCTAAATGGATACCTAACCAAGCCTCAACTCAACCAAAGTTCTCTTAAAGAATTAATATGGTATTATAATACATAAATATACTTGTAACATGAATTTGAAGTGAATATGGGCAAGGGAAGAGGTCGAAAAAATACTGCTACAAGAAACTCTATGCTGCTATAGGAAACTTCCAACATCCATGTTTGTCGCGTCAGCTTGCTAAATACCATAGCTAATCAAGTGTGAATTTTGCGGGGTAAATTTTATTATTAAGTTGAATTTTTTTAGACTTTAAATTCAATAGAAATTTACTATTTAAACCATAAATTTCATAATAGTAATCTAGTAAGCTAAACCAAGTAATCCAATGATGAAAATGAATTTACTAATCTACGATAATGATGCATCACAATATTTATTGTATAAATAGCTTGAAAAAAAACTCATTTCAATCCTTTAATCAATCTAACCTATAGAAAATGAAGCATGAAATATAAGTACATAAATGATAAATGTAACTAAGGAATGAATTTCTGGAAAGAAGAGAAATAAAATACACAATAGGTCTCTCAGGCTCCTGGAATGGCCAAGTCCAGTCATACTCAAAGTATTATGAATGTTACCAAGCCTTAGAAGCTAAAAATGAAACCAAACTTCACTATTAGAATCAAGCCAAGTACATCCATGCTGGAAATGAAATTAGAGCTACTAAACAACATTTTTTCTTCATAAAAAAACCAAAAATCACTCTCTACTAGAGGCTAATTCGAATTAGTAGTTATACAAGTTGATGGGGGAAGTAGCCTTCTTAAAAGGAGGGTTGATTTCCATCCAAAATCCCTCAAAATGTGGTTCTGGTCCCCAACAATAGGAAGAGTTTTGGCTTCTCATGTAGTAGGGAACAAATCCCTAGATATTATCAGTCAATAGATCTTTAGATCTATCCAATAATACCATAATGTTTTATTTATTTATAATCCAATCCTAGTCCATCTTGTAGTAGGGATAAGGTCCCTAAATTCTCTGATTTTATATATCTTCATAATATGTGCAATATTATCACAATATTACGAAAAATAAATAATATTAGGCACATAATGAGAAAATAATCTCTAAACCTTCCTAACATATTAAAAATGAAAAATACATTATTAAACGCAGAAGAAAAAGTTTAATGTGCCTAGGAATGGTTATATGAGCCTGAATTTGTATCTAATTTGGAGGACGATCATACCCCCTTATTGAAATTGTTTCTCATCCTTGGAGCAACCTATTCATCTTATTTCTCTGTTGTTCTTCATGTATGTCTCTAATGAAATTTCTAACATCCCATACTAATGTGGAAGCTTCTCTTGTTGGATGGAAGCCTGCATGCTCTTCAATTTCATCCTTTTAATTTGAGTCAGCCCATATTTATGCCTTTTTCCTGTCTTTTCCTTTATTTATTTCTTTTAATCCTCCCCTTCAATCTCACCTTATTCTTATGCTAAATCCTCCTCCCATGGCTTAATATATTTGTATTTAGAGTGGAACAAAATATGTCTTCTGCTTCTATAGGATCATAGGATTTTTTGTGCAATGGAAGTGGTTGAAATAGAGGAAAATTGGACAGTTTTTTCTACAAGGTCGAGGGGAAGGAAAGATTCAAAATTCACTTCTTATTTTCTCAATACACCATATCTCTAATGTAAATTCCTAGTCAATTCACTATTTTCCTTACTAATATTTAAAATTGTGGAATTATAGAGTCCTTTTTTGAGAATTGAAGTGGTTCCTTATGTTCTGATATCAAATGATAGTGAGGATAATTTGTAATCACACTTTTCTTCATGATTTTTCTTTATTCTTTGGGATTTGATAGCAATTTTGGTCAAAGATGATATTCTTGTAGCACTCTTTATGCTTCCTGTAGCACTATGTGATCTTCCTATAACATTGGTCTGTAGAACCTTGTGGCTTCTTGTAGCATCTTGCGTAGGAAATATTTTGACTTTATTGTAGCACTAGCATGCCTCCTTGGGGCCTAAAATAGACTTTTCATGCAAGATTAGATTCAGGGGGACCAATTTATGTGGTTAGTCATTGAGGTGATGAGCTCAGTACGATATATGAGCTATCACTACCACCTTATACATTGAACACCATATTTCACAATGAGTAGGCACGTTGGCCCATAATTTTCCTTCCGCACATGTGAGTGATGTTGGAGAGGACTAGAGTTGACTGCTAAAGATGGTTGAGATGGATCTACTATGTTTGGCCTTTAAAAAAATTTCCTTCATACACTTGCAACATTTTTTTCAAACTAAAATAAGTTCATGGAAGAGGTTTTGAGGATTGAATACATTGGTCATAGCATTGATGTGTGTTTTCAGGTGATATTGAGGCTACAGATGTGACTTCTTTAGTTGTCTTTGAAGTTTTTGAAGCTACTTGTGATGACTCTTGGAGGCTTCAATCATTAGAGAAATTTTGAGGTCTAAAATGAGCCTCATAAGAAAAATGTACAACCAAAATAGGCTTGATAAGAACCAATAGGATTCAAGATGATGATGTCAACCATGGGAGATGATTCTCCATTTTTGGAGTAGAAAAGTAAAAATATTAAAAAATAATAAAACTACTTTTTCAACTCATATTTTCAACTTATCTCCCTAAGGTTTTACTAAAATTTCAAGCAGTAGTACTCATTGGATGAAAAATTTAATTCCTCATCCAAAGAGTACCCATGTTGCATACTTTCAATGGACCCTACTACACAAAAAATGAGAAATACACGAAAAAATCTTATTCCAATCATGTTTTTCTGGTATTTCTCATTTTTCGTATAGCATCATCCATCAAAAGTATGAAACATGGCTAATCCTTGGATGAGAAATCAAATTCTTCATCCAACGAGTGTTTCTAATCAAAATTTGAGTAAACGCATAGGGATATAAGTTGAAAATATGAGTTGAAATAATTTCTTTTTTCACTTTTCCCTCTAAAATTTGATGATGTAATATAACATTATTTTATTATTTCCACTATTATTTTATAATTTCCTTAGGAGGCCCATTTTAAACCTCAAAATTCCCCTATTGATTTGTCTTATTGCTTTTGGAGATTTTCTAAAGTATTTTTTTATTGTTTTTGCTACTGGTTTGGTTAAAATTGTCAAAGTACTCTTGTTGTAGATGACTTGACACTATTGATTACTAATTATTGAGGACCATGTAGCATCCTACAGGAGATCATGTAGCTACTCAAGCTTGTCTTCTGAGCTCCTAGAACATGTTGTTTGTAAAGATCCTCACTTATACATAATTTTTTTTTTTAATGATAATAACCATAATAATGGTGAACAACAATTATGTTTACTTGATAACAAATTATTCTTCTTCCAGTAATTATTTATTTGTTCAAGGTATATAATTGGTTACCCTAAAATGAGAATATAAGGCTAACCTTCATCTATAATATCCTACTTAATACCATCTCACATTTTTCTTGATGTCTTTTCATATAAATGATTGTTTATTCGTTTATTCTCCTTCACCTAATAGGTGTGCTTAAAGGAATATATATATATATATATATATATATATATATATATATTACTTTTTCTTTTTTCTTTTTATATAGAATATAACTCTATTATAATCTTTAAACATCATACATTTGAATATGGAATGACAATTTTAAACATATGGTTTAACCACATTATCTACTTTGGAGTAAATTGTAGACCTTCATCTACCTTGAATTGTTGAATGGGAATGATACTACCCTTTCATAATAGTTGTGTATCAACAAAGTGTTTACCTAGCTATTTTTTCTTATTATTACAAGTCTCCAATTATAGTATATCAACTTTTTGTTATGTTAAATGAATTGTTAAATCTCTTTGTAATACATTATCAATGACTCAACCATATGTATGACGCCACTTCTATAAATAACAATGAATATGGTATTATTATTCTAAATACACATTTTTTAGCATATTTCATTGAATTCACCTATGCATTATTTTTTTTTATTCTAGATGGTTCTACCCTACGCATGGAGTGAGTTCTTACTGCCAGATATGGCTCCTTGAGGCAATCACTTAAATGGCTGATATTGATTGTTAGCAATTAACGACATAAGTTTCATTAGGTTTTTCTGATGAGTTTAATGACTTTTTCAAGTTTTTCATTGCATCTCATTCATTCCTTTTGAGTCTTCAGCCGGTCATGTTGCTCTACAGCTAGGATTTCAACGATTTTCCATTACCAAGTGTCTATATTTTCTTTCTACCAGCATAATATTCCACCATTTGTTCAATAGGGTCTATTGACTTCATGTTATGCCAAGTGGAATGGGATTTCTTCACCTCTGTGTTGAATTTCATTAACGAAGGTATGTCTATTTAAATTTTTTTCTTACTACATTTGAATACCATTTTTATAGGTAAATTTGGGCATCATCCCCCATGACCTGGTAAAACTGGACATCATCCCAAGGACCAATGAAATAGGGTCTATCATCCCCTATCATTTCAGTTGCTACATGCCCTAAGAGAAGAAAAAATAATTCATGACTTCTATTGCAATATTTCCAAGGTTTGAAGTATGTGTTATATCACTTATGAGCTCACCAACACTGCCTCTCAAGGGACTAACTGTGTTTCATATGAAACTCCCTCCATTCAAGGGTGCACTGCAATGCACTTCCCAACATTCAAGAGTGTGCTGGTCAAAGGGGAGAGAAATTATCATTGTTCTGGAATCTCCACATGGCCAATGTCTTCTAGAAGAGTCCATATGTGTCAAAATTCAAATCCAAGTGTCCATCTAACACATCTGCACTTGGAAACATGTATTTTCTATTACTAAAAATTCATTGATTTTGAAACTACCATTAGTATCCCTATAAATTGAGCAGAGATCCTAGTTCTAGGGAAGGAATAATTTTGGTAAATAAATGTTGTTAGATTCTCAATTGAGAGAGTGATAGAAGTGATATGATGTTGGTGAGATGTTGATTGTGATGAGGCTAGGATGAAGCTGGAGTTGGTGACATCAAATCGATCATTGGCTGTAAACTCCCAGTTCTTCTCATTAATAAAGATTGTTGTTCATTTTCCCATATATGTATCTGTTTATGTTTCTATTATCTGTTTAATGGAATCCTGAATGATACATATGTTTCATGTTTAATTTATTTAACTCATTAAGATAAATAGGCATCTGTATATTGCAATCTCTTTGTTGTTCTTTGTTTATACCTGCAGGAATCAATCTGGCGATCTAAGTTGGATTGGAAGCTACATAAAAAGCGACAGAAGGAGAATAGGAAGCGCTTGGATCACAAGTAGGTCATTCTATATTTCTGTGTGTCTATTTACTCTTAGATAAACTGATAGCAAAGTCTTTAATTTGTTGTTGCATAGCACCACATTTAGGGAATTTGATTTATCCGTAGATCATAATTCTACATAACAAATTGGCGACCATATTGGGGAGTTTCCTTTCATTCCTGGTACTTTTGCCTCTACTTATCCACCCAGTAGCATCTGCTTTCAGTTATTAGACTTTTGAATCAAAGATTTGCATTATAAGTGTGTTTTTTAGCTTGAATTTTGAATATTTGCTACATCCAACGCACTGTTGGTCAAGACACAGTGCACTGTCTCCCACTCAGGGGTGCATTGCAACACAATGTCTCCCCTTAGAGACTGCGTTTCTCCCTTACCCAACCAAATTCCATTTTAATTTATCGTTGCCATCATTTTCACCCATTTTTTTGTTGCATTTTCAATTTTCTGATACCTCTTAGAGACCAGTGAATTTTCCTGATTCTTCCTCCTTTGAAACGTAAGTTTGTTCAATGTCTCTTTAATTTTTTTTCTTTATCGTTGACAACGAAAATTCAAAGTATTTTGTTTATGAATTAGATCCATTTGTTTTCGTAAAGGAAATTATCGTTAAATTCTTCATTTCCTGTAGGAAAAATTGTAGTTCCATTCTTTTTTTTCATAAAAGTGAAATTGTTGTTAAATTCATCGTTTCTCAAAGAAGAAAGCATTTGTTTTTTGTTGATTTGATGCATATAGTTTCGTTTTTTCATTCACATTAAGGAGATTGAAAAGAAAAAAATGCATTTGCATATAGTGAATTGTGTGTTTTGTATAGGAACAAGTTAGGAAAGTTGCAAATTAGTTTGTGCTCTTTGTTGTTTGCTCTCAAAACGTATTGTTCTTTCCCCTTAGTAGCTAGGATTTTCATTGAAAAGCTAAAATTGAAAAGTTTTCTTATCATTTTAGTTTGCATTTTATGAATTTCCATCACATCATCGCGGTGAACCTTGAAAGGAAAACTGATAAACAAGATCAACCTAAAATTTAAATCAATTTACCTAAAAAAGCATTAGAACCATAACAATAACATTTATAAGGTCTAGGCTAGAGATGTGTTCCAACGTTATTAAAAATAGCAGATGTCATTAATTTCCTGCGATACATTCTGAGTGTGATACCTCACTCCACGTACGTAAGTATATTAGAGCTCGTCCACATATCTTCGAGTATATCGGGCAGTGTTCTAGTACGAAAAGTATAAAGGGGTTCTCTCACAGTGAGGTTTCGCATTAGAAAGTGCTAATTCGGACTTGGGCCTTCACATACCTTTGGGTATATTTGGGAGGAAAAATTTAGGTTTCTATCCATCCATATTGAACAGAGTCAGCCTCCTTGTAAATTGTGATACACTGAACACAACATTCGGGGAGATTTCCTGCCCATACTTCTTGGTTCGCCAGGAGGTATTATGCAGTTCATAGTTTCTTGGTAAACCTTTTTCCTAGAATTACCCTTTTATTTTGTTTATTTTTTTTAGGTTATAAAATTAATCAGTCATTGTGGAAGAAGAACATCCGTTTCCCCTTCGTTTGCGTATAATATCACTGAAACCACCTTTACAACTAGAAGCCACTTCTTATCGACGAAGGCGACATCGCTCTACCGAACTAGTACTATCAGTACCTCTGGGGTGACATCATCCTCACAGATACTAGATTTAACACAAGTTGTTTCTACTAATCTTGGTTCATCTATTGTTGTCGAGAGGGAGTCCTCAAAGCTACTCATGGTCATGATCCATCCAATCAGTGAGACCATACCTTCTGAACCTGACGTTATTCAACTAGAAGTTGATCCAGATCTTGTCTATTTTTTTCCAGAATATCTAAATCCTGAAGTCGAATGACCAGAAGTTGTTCCTATATCAGTCTCCCCACAATATATTGTAGCCATTGAGTTTCCCATATCGCATATTCAACCTCCTTAAATATACTTTGGGCCTAACGGTGAAATGCTTCCACCTGGTTTAATTTTGATTGAAGAAATACCACAAGACGAAACACCTTTAATTCCAACTCATTTTAGGTAGGAGATTTACGTGTACGAGAATTTTCCTCAATCACCTTACTCTGCTTTCATTGATCCTGTTTCACTTCGAGTTCCTGTAGATCTAATAGGGTATACAGTGGGTCATTTGACAATGGCCGAGACAACATCCCAGACTCAAACATTTATTTCAGCTACGACAACATCTATTGTTGCTTCATATTCGATTTTTTTCCATTGACTTCACCCATGTCATCATCTGGAATCCTATCTGGTTCCTCCCTTATGAGTACTAAATTACTTGATCCTTTATTCACATCTTCAGTGCAATATCAAGCTGGTCTCATCAGTTATTCTCATTGCAGGTGGCTAGTGATTTCATAGAAATTACCCTCTGAAATTCCAAAATTCAATGAACACCCTGGAGAAGACCCATCAACGCATGTTATAACTTATCATTTGTGGTTCTCATCAAACTCCTTAGATGATAACTCTGTTAGACTACGACTTTTCCAGTGCACACTCACTAGTCTAACTGCACAATGAGGATGGATATTTTACTGTGTCAACCTCGTTAAAAAATGAAATAGGTAATGAGGATAGTTATTTTCCCATGTCACCCTCGTTAAAAAATGAAACAGGTTATGAGGAAATTTATTTTACTTTGTCAAGCTCATTAAAAATTGAAATGTTGAGGATAGTCCTTTTACTGTGTCAACCTCGTTAAAAAATGAATCAGTCCTTACTGAGGATAGTTCTTTTACTGTGTCAACCTCGTTAAAAAAATGAAACAGGCCATGAGCATAGTTCCTTTTCTTGTGTCAAGCTCATTAAAAAATGAAACAAGGTTCCATGAGAAAATTTCTTTTCCTATGTCAAGCTCGTTAAAAAATGAAACAAATCCTCTCCTAAATGATCTCGTAAATGAACCTTCATTCCATCCAGCTATTACTAACCAATAGTCTACTTAGGTGAATGAAATGAAGCTTTGGGGGCATCTTCTCTTGCAGGAGGCATTCAACATGTGCTCTTGCAGGTTGCATTCAAAACATTCTTACCAATTGCACCCCATCAATTGCTGAATTTCGGGGGCAAAAACTGGTTCAGAGCTCCAAAACGCAAATGGTAACTTTCAAATGGTAAAAATTAATAGTAAAAATATTTTAATTAGTCATTTGATTATTTTCAAATCATATTTATTGTTGTGACTATGGTTTTATTCAATTTTTATCATGAAACGGGTATTTTTAATCCATTTGATGTTGTTCTGAATAGATTTGCAACTGATGAGCAGATTAGTCAGGCACATTTATTTCAAGAATTATTTGACCACAAATCATACTTTTATTATTATTTTTCGAGCTTTGATAAAAACGAAAAATGACTTGAAGCACACTTTTATCCCTTTTTTGAGCTTTGATAACAGTGAAAAGGGAACCCCTCGAGTCTTCTTTTAGCTCTTTTTAGACTTCGATAATGTGAAAATATTTCCGAGCACTTGTCTTTTCGAGATTGTAAAAGAAAATGAATTGATATCTACTCAGTATAAGTTTAAAACTTTTCCGAACTGACATAGATTATTTACAAAAAAGGAAAACCTTAGTCGAACATGGCTAGGAGGTTCTCTCAGCTATCATTTTACACTTTTTCGGATCTAAGCAACAACTTTATGAAAAAGTACTTATGGAATTTTTTTTGTCATCTTTTTCAAACTCTCTAAATATGAAACAATACCGGGTTGTCACTGTCGTTAGGCTCGTTAAAACATAAAATAGTGCCAAGCTTGTTGATCATGGCAAGAATCGAGTTTCATTCATCGCTAGATTCGTTAAATTATTAAATGGTCATACATTATTCGCCCGAAGGGTTGAATTATAGATCAAACATATGTTATCCTCCTCAAGCTTGTTAAAACATAAAGAGGTACTGGTCGACAAATGACTAGGAAAAATTTGGGAAATTGAATAGAAATTTTACAGTAGTAGGTCACTCTTGAACATGACACTTCGCTCCATCATCGTGACTTCTTGGGTTGGGTAATATTCTTGACGGTTCATTCATACCTATGGTTCATCATACCTTCACTTCGATTTTGGGTCAATGCTGCCAACTCATCTTAGTGTCGCCAATATGCTTAAGAGAAGTCATCGAGTGAATACTCATCTTTCTGCAATACTCATAAACCTTCATTTTCATGACATCCATCCCTAAACATTGGTATATAAAGTCACATTTTGTCTCCAAAATCAATAACTCCCATTTTGTGATAAAGTAACTTCCCATCGACGTCAAATCATCATCCTGGAATTTTACTTAGAAACATCATTTTCTAGTACCATGAGGCTTGTTACAACGTCGACAAGATCTTCGCTTCTGGACCTTTGACCGCAATATTTTGTTTGGCATTCGACATCAAATCATCTATTCACAGCTTAAGAAATGTACTACAGTACCTTGAGTGCCATTAACATCAATGGTGGTTCTCTCGCGTTTGTTAACAACTCACATCATTGGCTGGTAATCAAATGATGTCTTACCATGTTTGACTACAAATCATATTTTCGCATGGCTAGACTTGTACCCAAATGATCGAGTGAATGAGATAAGAAGACCCTAGTTTCATCCATCCGTGCTGCAATTTCAGGATTGTTGTACACATCATATGTACGATGACCTTACATACAGATCATCATCCGAACATAGGCCTATATCTGTAGGCATGTTTTTGTTGGGTAACATTCCAATGTAGATGACTTTATGCACTATGTACATTTTATTAGATAGTTTATGTGTTGAGCATAGGAATTCCTCCCTCAAAAATTCACGATCAAGGTGAAAATATCATGATGTAATGTATTGTAAGATTGATGTAGGTCGCCACTCTGCTTCAGTTCCAGCCCGTCACGTCGTAAAGAATTTCATTCAAAAATATTTTTATTATTCTAGCTTCATGCTTTAGGGGCCATCTGTTATAGGTCAATTTGGGCATCATACCCCATGAGCTGGTCAAACTAGACATCATCCCAAGGACCAATGAAATAGGGTCTATCATCCCCTATCATTTCAGTTGCTACATGCCCTAAGATAAGAAAAAATAATTCATGACTTCTATTGCAAGATTTCCAAGGTTTGAAGTATATGTTATATCACTTATGAGCTCACCAACGATGCCTCTCAAGGGAATAACTGTGTTGCATATGCAGCTCCCTCCATTCAAGGGTGCATTGCAATGCACTTCCCGACATTCAAGAGTGTGTTGGTCAAATGGGAGCGAAATTCTCACTGTTCTGGAAACTCCACATGACCAGTGCCTTCTAGAAGAGTCCATATGTGTCAAACTTCAAATCCAAGTGTCCATCTAACACCTTTGAGCTTGGGAACATCTATTTCCTATTATTGGAAAGTCATTGATTATGAAACTACCATCAGTATCCCTATAAATTGAGCACAAATCCTAGTGCTAGGGAAGGAAGAATTTTGGTAAATAAATGTTGTTGGATTCTTAATTGAGAGAGTGATAGAAGTGATATGTTGCTGGTGGGATGTTGGATATGATGAGGCTGGGATGAAGCTGGAGCTAGTGACATAAAATCGATCATTGGTTGTAACCTCTTTTTTTTACTCATTAATAAAGATTGTTGTTCATTTTCCCATATATGTATCGGTTTATGTTTCTATTTCTCATGTAATGGACTCCTGAATGATATATTTGTTTCATGTTTAATTGATTTAACTAGTTAAGATAAATAGGCATCTGTATATTGCAATCTCTTTGTTGTTCTTTGTTTATACTTGCAGGAATCAATCTGGCGATCTAATTTGGATGGAAGCTACAACAAAAGCGAAAAAAGGAGAATAGGAAGCACTTGGATCACAAGTAGGTCCTTCTATATTTATGTGTGTCTATTTACTCTTAGAGAAAGTTATAGAAAAGTATTTAATCTATTGGTATAAATGCGTAGAACCACATTTATGGAATTTTATTTATCCGTAGATCATAATTCTGCATAACACCCATATTTTCATAGTTATAACATTGCATTTAACACTTCTCATACTCATTGTATTGGATTTTTCACCAAGGGTTTTTCTTTATGGTGAAGTTTTGAAGCCTATTCTTTTTCATTTCATCGCTGATAGTTGTTATGAAAAAATTCCACTTATCATTTTCTCTTTAAATTAATGAATAAATGTTTTTTGGTAAGTTCCCCTTACTTTTATCCATATTTCCATATTTCATTTCTTTTCGTTCTATTGATTATATGATTAAGAAAATTCGAGAATTTGTTAGAGTTATAGAAAGAGTTATACCTTTCCATAGATATTAGGGTTTTTATGGTTACCTAACAAAGGTTTCATTTTTCTCTCAAAAGGACTTTTACTTTCGATTTCTGCATTTGATTTTTATAACTACTTGAGAATTTTTTGTATTTTATATTTCTTTTATATGGAGATTTTATCTCCTTAGATCTCCATTCTGGTTTAGTAAAGTAAATTCACATTTGTTTTAATGAGTATTTTCAAGAAGGGAATTTACCCATTTCTATTTGAATTTTAATATACTTAGTGTGTTTAGTTCCAGTTTTAACATCAATGTGTTTTTCAACATTAATATGTTAACGAACTGATCTTAATCTCGTTTATTTTTATTTCATGTCACCACTTTCTATTTGTGATGAGGGTTTTTAAATTTTCTATTAATGTTTTCATTAGGTCCATTATGGGTTTTTATTCTTCGACACTAACCCACTTTGGACCTCTATCGATTTAATTATTTAACTTATAAATTTCTCTTTCTTGTACTTTGCAATGGACAATTTTGTGTGTATAGTCATTTATTTGTCAATTGATTCATATAATTCTCATGTTTTTAACTCCCTTTCTCTATGTACAAAGTGTACCAATGATTATTGCTACCCCACCAGGTAATAGCCTCTTTAGTTTTATCCTTCAGTACATATTCTCGTGTTTATGTGCATGTATTATAGTATACTAATTTTTCACAATCAATTTTTCGTGAGCTAGGTATTTCCTTTATTGTCTATCTATAAATCGATTTTTTCTCTTGTAATTTCATTGACAAGGGTCCTTCTAGAGTCAATGTTAAAGAATGAGTTGATTTTTTTCTTACCAGGTTAGATAAAACCTCAACCCTTTGATTTCTCTTATATAAGGATGAGGTCTTTCGTGCGATGACAACTTCCAAAATTTAAATTTCTAATGATGTCTTGTTTATTTCATTACCTGAACTATATAGGGTATTTATTTCTTATGGAACTAAAATATTTTTTAGCATAATAGGCTTTAATCCTACATTGTACTTTGAATTATAATTTTTTTTCAAATTTAAACATAATTTTCTTTTAAATTCAGTATATGAAACCGTTCCCCATGTATTTATCTTTCTCCTTTTATATTTCATATTTTTAAGTGTTATATTATTTATCTATGAGAATTATATATGCATTTGTATGTGTAAAATTCCTCACTGTACTCTAACAGTCATTACACTGATCATTTTATAGACGTGGTTACATATTTTTAATGGTTAATTTTTTTTATATTGTGTTATTATACGTTTGAATATTATTTTTGTTCACTCGAAACATTTTTTTCAATGTTATGTAGCCACTGTGTAATTTTAGTAGTTGTTTAAAATTCCATCCAATATCTTAGTTAAACTTATTTATACTGAAAAAATATGAAAGTATCATTGTTTTGAATTCTTGAATTCCATTTTCCCTATAAAATAGAGGCTAAGTCTTATAATTTTTCCCCTTTGCATATAATATAGATAACTCCCATTATATATATAAAACCATATGCATATAACCTCGTGTTGTAGGAAATGATCTCACTCAAAATTCTATACTAGCTTCAACCAGTTCATACATGTTTTTATTGTAACCACCCCACGCCACATTTACCTACTTTAAAATACTTACCAAGGTAAACATGAGATGAGAATTACTATACATGACCCAACTTCCAAGGTGAAGTTACATAAATTGGGTATAACTTTCCAAGACATGATTTTCATTTTTACATACAATTTTCATTACATAGTACCTATAAGTCATGGATGGATAGTATGGTCAATTTCTATATTAGTTTCATCATATTTTCATAAGAAAACTTTCTTCCCTCTCATACTTGCTGCAAAAAACACATATTAGTTCATGCATCCATGTAAAATAACCAAGATCCTATCAAACCATGAATTATATTTAGATCAAGAGAACATCATATAATGATAAATACACTATGCATGTAGCACATAATTAACCAATAATAAAGCCATGAAAAAATAGTCATGGAAACAACATTAAATCAACCATTATGCTCATTGATCATCAATAATGTATTATACATATTAACATTTTCAAATTACCAACCAAGTCAAGGACTTCCACATACCACCCGCCCATAGATTGGGATGAACCAAATATTTCTTTCAGCCATTCACCCTTGCACCATATTCCAAGCATGAATGTGGGATCCCCTGGAATAAACCAAGAAAAACCAAACCAGAGCTTCCAAAGGCCAACCACCACAACCCTAAACCAGTTATTCCACTTCATAGTTGGACATCACTAACCATCACTAAATAAATCTCTATTCAAGTTTTCCAAGGCTCCAGAGTGTTAGTTATAACCCAAATCTAGGACTAGTAACTCAACCCACAACTGCTGCAGGGCTCCAAAGCATTTTTCCAGCCAAGGCTCCAGGACTAGTAACTCAAACCACCAAGGGCTCCAGAGCATTTTTCCAACCAAGGCTCTAAGGCTAGTAACTTATTCCAAGTTTTTTCAAAGATTCCAAAGCATTTTTCCAACCAAGGCTCCAAGAACTAGTAACTCAACCCACAACCATAAGGAACATGAGCACCAATTAGAAAAATAACAAGTGGAAAACCCAAAATAACATGGCTATCTAGGAAATGGAAAGGAAAGGCTAAAACCATGTCAATGAAAACACATAACCAATAAACTACATGCATGTGCCATGCATGCAAAAAATAGCAAGGAAATCATACATGCAACTCGATACCTACAAAGAAATACAATTATAGTTGTTGATCCAACTGTTCCCTTACACTTTCCTGCTTTCCTTTTCCTTATTTCTCCAAATCCAAAGTATGCTACAATGCTCCAAGAAACTCTAAGTGTGCAAGAATATGAGAGAGAGAGAGAATAGAATGAGAGTGCCAAAGACTGAATTAACAAAATCTAACACTGAAAAAATATATGAAATGATCCTTAGAAGCCTTTTTATCGTTGAGGCATGTAATTTCTTCATTTTCCTTCAATTTTCCTCACATGCAATTATGTGACCTTTCACCTTCCTTTTCTCCTATTTTCCTTTATTTCATAAATAAAGGCCAATTATTGCCTCTTTTCCTTTTCAAAGCCTTTTCTAGTGCCTTTTCCAATTTCCTTAGTGATAATAAACTGAAAGTGACACCCACTTGGATGTTTTCCCAACATTCATCTTGGAATACGTGTGCAACGACCTTGGTCTTATTTTTTCTTTATTAAATTTATTACATTAACTTTTAACTTGGGGTTATTATAGAACCCTCCCCCTGAGGGAACATCGTCCTCGGTGTTCAGTGATGCCTATAAAGCAGCAAGCCACTAAAAACAAAACATACTACCCATGGAGCTTTATAACTCAACTCGTTGTAGTATTTACAATGACCATTGTTGAAAACATGACAAACATATAATTTACTAGAGCTTTATAACACAAATCATTACGATATTTTCAATAAAAACCACATATTAAATCATGTTCATTTTCTTAACAAAAAAATAATCATACTGTATATAGATATTTATAACCACAATTCGATACAATATTTACAATAACATACACATATACATATGTACATTTTTTCTAACAAGCAAATAAAAGGATACGATGTCTGCATCCACAACAAAGAAAATCATATGCTCACACCTCCACCCTCAAAGTGGTACCAGGATTCACCTCCTTCCCAAGAATTCTAGAATCCACTGTCAAATTCAAAGTCTGCATCCAATGTCCAATGCTACAATCCTTCACCACTTGTCGTCTCAGTGAATAGTTACCAACTCATTGTTCCAGGGCACACTCCCAATGTGCTTTTGATTCCATATGGAAATTCTAATGACTAAAATAAATTCATTCCTCAACCTTCCTTTCTCTGCAACACAGTCCCTCGAGCAATACGGTCACCTACACCTGGTGTACAACACAATGCATGCGTCTACACCCAAGGTAATCCACAACACAATACATACACGTACATAGAGTACAACTCAATTAATATACATGTCACGATACCATGATTACCCAATGCACATACATAAAAACACATGTACACAACACAACATGTATGACACACTCACAATACCACATGTATAGCAACACCACATATACAACATGTACACAATACCACCTACATGACATGTACATAACACCAGCTGCACAACGTGTACACAATACCACCTGCACAACATGTACAAAACACCACATGCACATAACACCGCATGTACCACATGTACATAGCACCACATACAAACAAAACCACTTGTACAACATGCACACCACACTATATGTACACAACACAACATATATAGCATGCACATAACACCATATGTACACGGCATCGCACATACAACATGCACATAACACTATGTGTACACATTATCACATATGAAACTTACACATAACATAGTTTATACAACATGTACAACATATACACACAATAGTACTGCACATCCTAAAACCACATTTTCTCTGCTAGGAAACATTTCCTCTAGTATCTTTCCACTATCCATGTTTATCCTAGCATGCCACAGGTCACACTTCTTTCATTTAGATAATGTATCCCTCACAATATCTTAACCATAAAATAAACATCGGAATAGTATAAACACATAATATTAAATCATATCCACATGATATTAACCTCACAAGTCTTCCAAGGCTATTCTGTCCATTTGATTCATCATAAACCAGGAACCTCTTCATATCATTCACCTACATAAGCTATCATTCCTCCACAATAATGATCCCTTGATGACCCTGTCAGACAATGACATAAATACATACATATATAAATATAAACATTAGCATGAAATAGTCATTATCCCTGACAAGCTTTTCAGAAAACGACATACATATATACATGTATACATTTATAGAGATCAGCATAATCATGTTCTCAACATAATTACTATATATCATAAGGTCTAGGTTAAGAGAACAACCTTTTATCTCTGCATATCATGCACAACATTGAGAATAATAATTCCCAACCTAGCCAAGGCATATGTTACCTTATGCCCATTTACTTTACCTTTCCTATTACCTTTCTCATGATTGTCCTACCACTATCCATTCATCCCAATGGACCCAACTAACCCAACTAGTTGTCACATGATTTTCTTTAGCTACCCTGTATTCATTAGGGGAATTTTGAGGTCTGGAATGGGCCTCCTAAGGAATTTATAAAATAATAGTGGAAATAATAGAATAATATTAGATTACATCATCAAATCTTAAAGGGAAAAAAGAACAAAATAATAATAAAATAAAATAAAACTATTTTTTCAACTCGTATTTTCAACTTATCTCCCTAAGGTTTTACTCAAATTTCGAGCAGAAACACTCGTTGGATGCAGAATTTAATTTCTCTGCATCCAAGGAGTACCCATGTTGCATACTTTCGATGGATTCTTCTACACAAAAAATGAGAAATACATGAAAACGTGATTGCAATGACGTTTTTTCATGTATTTCTCATTTTTCGCGTAAGACGGTCCCTCAAAAGTATGCAACATGGGTACTCCTTGGATGATAAATTACATTTTGCATCCAACGAGTACTTCCCCTCGAAATTTGAGTAAAAAATTAGGGAGATAATCTGAAAATACGAGTTGAAAAAATAGTTTTATTATTTTATTATTTTTAATTATTTTAACTTTTTTACTCCAAAAAAGGTGAATCATCCCCCATAGTTCACATCATCACATTGAATCCTATTGTTTCTTATAAAGTTTATTTTTGTTATACATTTTTCTTAGGAGGCTCATTTTAGACCTCAAAATTCCCCTGATGAATGCACCAACTTCATCTAGGTCTTACATTACTTGTTGGGTACCACACATATCTCCCTGAGCTCCATTAAATTTCCTCTTTCCCAACTAATTCCTAAGACCCTAAAAAAATAAAAGGAAATAATAAAATTAAAACAATAAGAAAACCATGGAAAACCAATAACAATAGAACACCACAAACAAAGTGGCATGGCCATGCACCAAACACAATCAAAACCACAAATCAAGCACAAACAAACAAATAAATAAAAAGCGCAAGACTTCCAACAAACAACATGACTCAATCCCATGGTTTCCTAGTGCTTTCAAGGGTTCATAAATAAAAACTTAACACGAGTCTTCAAGATCTGTTGCTGTATTTTTTGCCATTTGATTCCCTACATCTCACAACCTTATCTCGTGCCTTTATTCATGCCATTACAATATTAGAACTCAACCTATTATTTGAAATATCAACCTATAAAATACATGTTCATGAATATAATACAAATCTACATAATATCATACAAAGTCAAGGTTAGTAAAACTTGTTGTATTCGTACGAATCACTCATTCATTTGGAATTGCGGTTTCCAAACATAGCCAACATATGTATCACCTAATTCCTTTATTTTACCTTTTTACCTTGCTTTAATTGAGTATTATTGTGTGCTATCACATTCACCTAACTTCTAGTTATATACACAAATGAAGTATTACCTTGCTATGCTAAGACCAAGCATGTTTCCCTGCAACTATTCACACATGTTAGTCACATGTTCTAAATATCAAGAAATTGTGTCTGTTAATTTGAAAGCATCTTTTACCAATACTAACAACCATGTGATAGTCTACAATCAACTCATACTTATAAACATAGTGCTACAACTAGCACCCACTTACACTCAAGTGCATAATAGTTGTCTCACCACATATTGTGTTAGTACAACTATCTTAAAACAAGATCATTATTCCATGCAATATTATAAGCACATACTCATGTCATACACTTAATCAAGCATTCAAACAGCCTGTAAACATACCCCCTTACTATCCATGGTCCACACTAAAGTAGAAGGAAGTAGCTACTATATGGCCCGATCTCTAATGTCCAATTATGTAAATGGGATCTCCAAAGATCTACTAAATTTAACCACACTTGCCACAACTTGATTTTCATTTTGCATACACTTTGTATGATATTAAATAAAAAATATTTCACTTATTCCACTTGTAACATACTAACAAAAAACATGCCACATAATCATGACATGTTTCCATTTCCTTACATGCAACTTTTCAAGTTCCTTGCATGCAACCTTTCAGATTCCTTGCATGTAACTCTTCAAATTATTTGCATGAAAATATGCATAGATTAGCTATATAAATATTATCACACAAAAATGTTATCCTATACAAAAACAATGTTTTCTTGAAACAATTGCCATACTATTGCATTTTCTTCAAACAACTACTATACTATTACATTTGCATGTAATCATTTCTTCAAAGACTTTACATGTAAACTATTATAACAAACTCTTTGCATACAAGTAAGCATATATCAGCTACAACAATACTATTACACATCAATACTATCCCTAACCACAAACAACATAATCATTGAGAAATGTTATCAAACAATTTGTATGCAATGAATCATTGAACCATTTAAGCATTTTATCAAAAACTTTGCATGCAACTAATATAGTGAATGATTTAATGCATATATCATAAATTGTTTTAGTACAAGTTCTGGAAGTTGAACGATATGATCAATGAGAGTTTCCCTCACTACGGTTCAAGTTTCAACTTTTGAAATTTTATAGATGATAAAGTTATAAAAAAAATACCAACACAATCCTATTGGGTACACAATTCAAGGAGAACAAAGTTGTCGACCAAATGCTAACTATTACCTCAAAACGAGAACTCTAGCCAAAAAACTCCAAAAAAAACATGAAAAAAAAGGCTGAAAACAAAAAGTGCTGATGCTGGAATAACATATTTTTTCTCGGTAATTTTTCAATATTTTTTAAAAATGGAAGTAAAAACAAATTTTTTTGTGCAAAAAACACCCTTAAAACAAAAAGTGTCGATGCTCGAATAACATTTTTTTTAACAATTTTTAATAATGATGTTAAAGATAAAATATCATGTTTTTGAAAAGCCTTAAAATTTCAACGATTTTTAGGCATGACATTAAATATAAAATATCACGTCTTTGAAAAGCCTTAAAATTCCAACGAGTTTTAGGCATGACATTAAATATAAAATATCACATCTTTGAAAAACCTTGAAATTCCAACAATTCTCGGTCATGGTGCTAAACAAAAAATACTTATAATCGTTTTCAACCATAGCATTAAAGATAAAATATTATAACTTAGAAAAACATTAAAATATTGAAAAAATTTCAACCAAGGAATTAAAACTAAAGTTTATGACTAAAAAAATCTTAAATTTTCAAAATATTTCAAGCATGACATTATGGAAAAAAAATTGACTAAAAAAACTTTAAAAATGAACACCTCAATAAAAGAGTCATTATACCAAGAGTAATTTCTTTTTTAAATGTGAAATGTATAGTGATTTAAAAATCTTAGCCTAAGACAACTTGCAGCATTGCAACAAAAAAATTTAAAAGTCAACCATCAATTTGACACACAATGTAGGTAGGCTCAATTCATTATAACGAAAACTTTAAAATCAACTATCAAACAACACATAATGAGATCGGGCTATTAGTTGAACATCGATATGGACCCTGTATAAAATAAAAAAATAAAAATAATATATATATATATGAAAAATTCTAACATTGAAATAATAATAATAAAACATTAAAAATAAGAATAAAAAAACATGACAAGAATAACCAAATATATAAAATATATATATAGAAAAAAGATAAAAAGGTAAAAAATAAAACACAAAAATGTAAAAAAAAAAAAATTGTAAAAAAAATAAAAATAAAAAACCAATAAATAAAAATATATAAGAAGACACATGATTTAGAAATAATAAAAAAAAACATCAAAAACAATTTTCTTAAAGTTAAGAAAAAACAAATTAAAAAAAAAAAACGTAATTAAAAACATCTATAATACAAGATTTAAAATTTTAAAAAATTGAAAGTAAAATGAAATAATAATAAAAATGATGATGGTGATGACGACGACGACGATGATGATGATGACGACAATGTCCACTAAGACCAATGTGGTCTATTGGACCTCAAGACAAGTAGAGTCTAATTTCCATTCTTCAAAATCTTGTTTATGTGATCAAGGAGAAGGGAAAGAAGCGCTCCAAGATTGCTATAGTTGGCTTGACTTAATAAGTAAAGGATATTTGAGGTGTGGCTAATGATAGGGAAATGAGAGTGGATGTGGGCAAGAGTTGGGTAGTCTAAGAGAAAGTGATTTTCATCTTCCACCTTAATATCACAAATCTCACAGATTATGTCATCCCAGGGAGTCTTGGGAGTAGACCATCGCCTGGTCTCACTCTGAAGCTCATGAGAATTAGTTATTATCCTAGAGATGTTCATTTTCTTCTTAGTGGCGGTCAACATAGAGAGATAACTCTTTTTATCAAAGATAGGGTTTATCACCTCTTTATAGTATCTTAGCTTCCTTTTACCCTCCAGCTCCTTATCATCCCACATCTTATCCTTAAAATTGGAGGAAATAGTATCTTTGATATAATATTTGCTTCCTATGATGATATCTTCCTTAATCCCCCAAAGGTTGAGCCAAGACTAGGAATATTTATGCCACCTGTGCTTGAGGCGCAGGTGGAAGTCTTGACTAATGTTAGAAGCAAATTTTGGGAGCCTCTTGGATTCCATGTTGTAAATCTTCTTCTAATACATCAGATATCTACACATAGTCATATTTTCAATGGGGGATAGGCAAGCTTCGATCAATAGGATAGAATAGGGAGTATTTCCCTTTTTCTTGAGGTTATAGGTTATGAATTTCTTTTGGATCATCTCAATCTTTATCAATGACTCTCTAGATATAGTGCAACCCCAAACTTCACACATGTATAAGACAATAAGGGTGACGAGAGTCTCAAAGAGGAATTTTTTTTTACTCCAAATGTAAATATCGACCTACTTACAATTGTTTTCAAGCTCATAATAAGCTTTCCAATCTCCATTAATTCTTTTCTCGATGCTATAATTCCAGTTGAGCTGATGAGGAAAGTCATTACCCAAATATTTATAAGAAGAAACCTGCTATAGGCAGTGGTTATCATAGATGAAACTACCATGGGTGATATTTTTGGATTTAATGATCATGACATTAGTCTTGTCCGTATTAACCGTCATACCCATATTGGAGCAAGAGACAAAAAGATTCTCAAACTGCTTGTGTAGGTCATCATGGCTTTTTGCAAGAAGAAAAATATCATCAACATAAAGGAGAAGAGTAATGATTATGCCAGCGAGCTTGGTGCCCTTGCATCCAGTAGTTTCCAAACACTCCTCTAGCTTATCGATGTAAATACCAAAAAGGGTAGGGGATAGGGGACACCCTTTCTTAACCCTGATATTGCATTTAATAGCTTGAGACCACCCTTCGCTGGTCTTAAGCTTGGAAATGACAGTCTCATAGAGGAGAATCACAACAATCCTCAGTTTAGAAGGAACCATGATCTCTTCAAGTCTCTCCCATATCTTATCTTGAGGGACAGTGTCGAAATATTTTATAAAGTCCACAAAATAGTAGAATAGATCGGTTTTACTATTGTGACATTCCTCTGCAATGATCCTGAGAGTGACAAGGTGGTCGATAGTCGAGTGATTTCTCCTAAACATGGCTTGCCATTTAGCCCTTTTACCCGAGTTCTCAAGCCAAATGGTAAGCTTCTTTTCTAAAATGAGCCCATAAAGCTTGGCTAGGATGTGGCTAATCATAATGGTCTTGTAGTTAGAGGGAACTTTTTTTTCCTCATTTTTAAAGATAGCCACAATAAGGCTTTGCGCCCAAATCTTAGGGAAGCCATGATTTACAACTGAATTGAGAAGCTTGTGGAGATAGGAATGAGGATAGGTCTTCCCATTTTAAATATTTGAGCTTGGTATCCTTCAATATCTTTAGCTTTCCCATTAGCGAGCTTATTAATCCCAAACTCAATGTCATCCAGAGAAAATATATCTTCCTTAATAGGAGTGTTTAAGATGGTTCCCATGGTGTCCGGAGAGTCATACAACTTCTTAAGATAGTTATCATAATTTTCTAAGGGAATAGAATGATTATATTTAGTTTTACGAACAAACACATTTCACCAAAATTTTATGGGCGCAACTTTAGAGAGGCGGAGAAGATTCTCTTCTCTTATTAATATATGACCTCTTCTTCCTCCTGATGAGAGCTTTGTATACACTTATATTCTGGAGCTTAATGATTTCATTAGGAGCATCTTTGATCATTTTCCTGGAAATTTTACAGTCTTTGTCATACCAAGGATTGGAAGTTCTATTATTTTGTTTATATGATGTCTCATTAGAGAACTTGCTAATGGCAATGGAAAGGGTAGTAGTAAAATGGTCATAGATTTGATCAACGTTTTTATTATAAGTCAAGGAGCGTAAATCTCTCTCTAAATCCCTTAAGCAAAGGTCGACATTACTTCGATCGAAGCTAATGTGTCTTTTTCTTTCACTGATATCCTGCATGCTAGTGGTATGCATAACAGGATTGAGGGATAAATATAAAGGTCTATGGTCAGATTCAGGCTTGTACTCGTTAAGTAGCTCAAATTTTGTAATACGATTGAGGACATGAGAGCCAGAAATTGCATAATCCATGACATTGCTACCCAACCCATGGAAACAGGTCATCTGAACGAAGAGAGACCACTTGTTAATACCATAATAATAATAATAAAACTAAAAAAACAAAAAATTAAAAAATTAAAAAAAAAATATTGAAAATTTTTCCCAAGTTCGACCTAGGTCGATTCCAAGAACTGACCTAGGTGGGTTGGCACTACACAACACTGCCTCGTCCAGGCCCGAGGTCGCCCAAGTCATGAATTTTTTTATTTTTGTTTTTATTTTTTATTTTTTATTTATTTATTTTTAATTCAATGCCACCCTGCACAGGCCCAAGGCCACCCAGGTTGATTCTTGGAATTGACCTAGGTTGAGATGGGGCGAATTTTTAAAAATTGTATTTATTTATTTATGCATCTTTAAAGATGTCATATTGTGAACCAATATCTGAAATATTGTTATAATTCCTAAAATATTGTGAACCAATATCTGAAATTTTAACCACATTATTAGTGGGATTTAGCTTACATGTGGACAAATATTTCAGATTCTAAAACTCCACATAAGAAAATATATAACAAAAATGAAATCTATTGTACTCATTGATCCCTTTGCTCTTTATTTCATCAATAATAGAGCTCTTCCAGTCCAAGTGTTTGAACCTGGAAGCTATAATACCACTCTATAACCACCCTACCCCACATTTACCTACTTTAACATATTTACTAGGGTAAACATGAGCTAAGAATTACTATGCATGACCCAACTTCCAAGGTGTAGTTACAGAAATGGGGTCTAACTTGCAACACATACTATTCATTTTTACAAACACTTTGCATACATAGTACTTGTAATTCATGGATGCATAGTTTGGTCATTGTTTACATTAGTTTCATCAGATGTTCATTAAGAAGGCTTTCTTCCCTCTCATAATTGATGCAACAAACAATATTATCTCATGCATCCATATAAATTAATTGATATTTTTTCAAACCATGAATTAGATCTTGATCAAGCGCACACCATATAACGATAAATACACTATGCATTTAGCATATACTTAACAATTAATAAAACCATGAAAAACCAGTCATGAAAACAACATTAAATCAACAATTATGCTCATTGATCATCGATAATAAGTAATGCATATTAACATGTGCAAATTACCAACCAAGTTAGGGACTTCCATGTACCACCCGACCATAGATTGGGCTGAACCAAAAATTCATTTTATCCAATCACCCCTGCGCCATATTCCAAGCATGAATGTGGGATCTCATGGAATAAACCAAGAAAAATTAAACTAGGGCTTCCAGACTCCGACAACCTCAACCCTCAACCAATTATTCCACCTCACAGTCAGAAATCACTAACCATCACTAGATAGGTCTCTACCTAAGCTGTACAGGACTCTAGAGAATGTTTTCCAACTCAACTCCAGTACGAGTAACTCAACCCATAGTTTCTGCAGAGCTCCAGAGTTTTTGTTCAACCAAAGCTCTAGGACTAGTAACCCAACCTACTAAGGGACCCATAACATTTGTCCAACCAAGGCTCTAGGACTAGTAACTCAACCTAAGTTTTTCTAGGGCTTCCAGAGAATTTTTCCAACCAAGGCTCTAGGAACTAATAACTCAACCCAAAGCCATAAGGAACATGAGCACAAATAAGAAAAAAAACAAGCAAAAATCCCACAACACCATGTATATCCAAGAAATGGCAAGGCAAGGCTAAAGCCATTGTCAATCCACACAATCCTCCATGCCAATGACAATACATAACTAAGAAACCACATGCATGTATCATGCATGAAAAAAGCAGTAAGGAAATCATACATGCAACTTGATATCTGGGAAGAAATCTAATTGTAGTTGTTGATCCAAATGTTCCCTTCCACTTTCCTGCTTTCCTTTTCTTTCTTTCTCCAAATCCAAAGTATACTGCATTGCTCCAAGAAACTCTAAGTGTGCAAGAGTATGAGAGAGACAGAAAAGAATGAGAATGTCAAAGGCTGAATTGACAAAAGCTAACACTGAAAAAAAAAACCATGCACTGATCCTTAGAAGCCTTTTTATCATTGAGGCCTCTAGTTTCTTCATTTTCCTTCAATTTTCCCCACATGAAATTTTGTGACCTTTCACCTTCCTTTTCTTCTGTTTTCCTTTATTTCATATATAAAAGTCAATTAATGCCTCTTTTCCTTCTCAAAGCCTTTTCCAATGCCTTTACCAATTTCCTTAGCCATAATAAACCTCAAATGACTCCCACTAGGATGTTTTTCCCAACATTTAGGGTGAAAATTTGAAGTTGGGTTACACTTTTTGACATTTTTTGAGAAAAAAAAATCTCCTTTTTTTTTCTTTTTTCTTTTTCTGTTCTTCAACTTTCTGCAAGCCAAAACAATTTTTCTATTTAGAATTTCATTTTGCGATAAAAATAAAAGTTGCCAGAAATTTTATTAGCTTTCGATTACTTATTTTTTGGAATTTTTTTATATACATTTTATATGTCAACTTAGCGTTTCTTTGAGTGTGTGTTTTTTAACAATCAAAAGATTCATAAGAAGTCATGTTAATACACACTATTGTATTCTTTAAAAATTTGTGTTTTTGAGAAAAAAATGTGTTACAACAATATAGATAGAGTCTACTGTAGTTTCATTATATTTACAAAGCCAACTAATGCATATCATAACTAATAGAATTTTTTGAACTGATCCAATATGAAAAAACTGCATATTTTGAATATGTTTCGCGACGCACGAAATTTCTTGACATACAAGTTATAAAATAAAAATCTAAAAACTACCCATTATAGACAACGGACTAATGTAATGCACTATAATTTTTTCAATATTTTTTACAATGTATTTTGGAAGATTCAAAATATTGATTTCACTGAATCATAATGACCTTTAGAAATTGTTTGCACCCGTTTTATTACAAAATTAATTAAAATTAGTAAATATTTATGAAATTCCATAGAAGTTATATTTCCTGAAAGTATATTGAATTTTGAAAATGCTTGTCTCGGTTCCGACAGTTAATTCAGAATTTTTCATGGAGTTTAATTAGTCCAAAGTTGAAGATATTTATTCAAAGCTTGGCTCTGCATAATTACAGATGTGTTAGTTCGGCCGAATTATTTTTTGCGCCGACAGCCCATCAAGTCTAACGACATAAAAGTTTGGCCGAATTTATTATAAAATTTCGGCCGAGATTTCACTTAAATTTCCGTCGACTGGAAAATACAACGAAGCCCCTCCAAAAAAAACATTTCGCAGCAATATAAATTGACGTAAAAACATTCATTATTTTCGCATAATTTCGCACATTTTGTCTAAGTTTGCAAAGGTCTTGGTCTGATTTTGCAAAGGATTATTTTGTGTTTAAGGACTTTTCTTGGAAGTACATTCAAAGGACTATTTTGCAAAGGATTATTTTGTGTTTAAGGAATTTTCTTAGAGCTACATCCAAAGGAAATTTTTTCAAAGGATTGTTTTGGGTTTAAGGACTTTTCTTCGAGGTACATTCAAAGGACATTTCTTGGAGGTATGTGATACATTTTTTGGATGTTTTTTGAGCTTCATTTTTTTTAAAGGAATTTTCTTTTTAGTGGATTTGGACTTAATTTTCATTGTTTATTTTTTGAGGTATTTTGTTTTTAGAAGTTTTGGGCTTAATTTTCAAAGGACATTTTTTTGGATGTATTTTGTTTTTAGAGGGTTTTGGGCTTAATTTCCAAAAAACATTTTTTTGTTTTAAGGTATTTTGTTTTTAGAAGTTTTGGGCTTAATTTTCATTGTTTTTAGAGGTTTTGGGCTTAACTTTTAAAGGGTTTTTTTTAGGCTTAATTTGAAAAGGACTCTTTTTAGGCTTAATATTCAAAGGACATTTTTTGGAGGTATTTTTTAAAGTGATATTTTTTTAGAGGTTTTTTTGAAGTATTTTTTAAAGTGGCATTTTTTAAGAAGTTGAAATTAATTTTCAATGAACATTTTTCAGAGTTATTTTTTGAAGTGACATTTTTTTAGAGTATGTGTTTTGGGTTGAAGTAAATATTTTATAATGATTTTTTAAAATGAGTTTTTGTCTAACTTTTTAAATGAAATTTTTTTGCAGGACTTGGAAGGAAATATTTTGAGCTTCGTTTCATTTTTATAAGACATTTTTTTCTTGGATTTTTTAAAGTAAGTGTTTTGGATTGAAGTATGTATTTTTTGAAAAAAAATTAAACTGAGCTTTTTTTAAATTAAACCTTTTGTAATGTTTTTTTTAATTGAGTTTTTTTCTAAATTTTTGCAGGAAATTTTTTGAACTTCATACTGTATTATCATGGGAAATCGAAGGAGTTGCATGAGAAAATATGATCGAAAAAGAGACCCTGAGGAACGTAGAGAAGAGGGGGGAGAATCTCGCAAAAGAAAGAGAGAAGCACTCTCAAATATTGAAAGGGAAAATCAACCTCAACTAGAAGTTGAAACAGGTATGTAAATGTAAATATTATGAATTTGATATTTAAAATTTTCCTAGTGTAAAATGTGAAGCTTAATTTTTATTTGATGAACTAATTTGAAAAATATTTTGCAATGTAAACAGAGAGAGATATTCCTCAAAACATTGATGATGAGATACAAAATTTTGAAAGAAAAAGTGAAAGAGATATTGAACCAATGATTGAAGATGGTGAAAATATTGAAAGAAATCCAAATAAAGAAATTGAATCACAAGGTATGTACATATATATATAATATATATTAAACACATGCACGTATTATTGAAATTATAGATATATTTATTAATTTAGTTATTTATTGAATATGTACTATTTTTTCGAATATGTATAGATGAAATCACTATCGATAATGAGATGTTAGAAAATGTTGACACTCACACATATGGAGATAAAAAACCTGACCATGTTATACGATATCGTGTTAACTGCATTTTTGAAAAGTATTTCTTAAATGAGCGGGTGACAGTTCAGGCTCAAATGTTGAAAGGTCTCTTATCATTAAGGAAATTAAAAGAAGCTACGACACTATTGGGTATTCGAAAATCAACCAAAGATAAAAAAATGAAGGAAGATGTGATAAAAAATATGAGTAGTGCTATAAAGTCAATTAAGAGATCTAGAGAGAAAGATGTTTCAATTGTACATAGAGGAATACAGATGGCAATGGTTTCATCAAGTACTCAAGAGAATCGTTTGGTAACATCTATGGCACGAGCACTGGGAACCTCGCGAAAAAATTTGCACAAACATCGAAAATTTCGGTTGCAAATAGATGTAAATGATGAACTCGCTTGTTGGAGAGCTATTTGTAGGCAACCATACAAAGATAGACTTGGAGAAAATGTTAAAAAAATAATATATGAATATTGGAAGAACAATTCGCGTGTTTCGCCAACTGCAAGGCATGTGATGCAAAGAAGAATAGCACGAAATCAGTACGAAGAACATGAAAAACATTTCTTGGAAACCACTCAGATAGAGTTGTTCAACAAGTTCAAAGAAGAGAATCGTGAAATTCATGTTTCAATCAGTGCTTTTGTTCAACAAAAACCATGGTATGTAAAACCTATCACCGTACGTGACACTTGTTGTTGCCGTTATCATGTGGAATTTGAGTTATATTATGACACATTCCTTGATTTCGGTAGAACATTATGGAAGGATTCACCTCCTCCTTCCATTATCCGTGATTTCATATCTCAAATTCTATGTGAAAGAGAAAGCGATGAACTATTTTACAAAAAGAAATGTGTTGGTGGTAAAAAATGCGATGATTGTGGAAATTTGACTAGATTTCAAAACAAATATCGTATTGATATAAATGATCAATCATTGTCCAACATGAAAGTGAAATGGAAGAGATATGAATATACCAGTACATCGATTCAAGGTGCAGATAGTGTTAAAAGAATCGAATTACGAGAAGACGAAATTTTTCTGATAGACTTTTTGAGAAAGTTTGAGGTAGAAATTTACAAATACACCAAGCATTCCCATAGAGCTCGATGGCAAGACTTGCAATTCAAAAAATCTCATGAATTTTTTCCACCAGGGACCATTTTGTCAGTGATTGATTTTGCAGAAAACTACACATTTGTTCCAAAAAAAGAAATTCGGAGTGAATACTTTGTTAGCTCCCCGTAATTTGTTAGATTGATTGAGATAAAAATGGACAGGGGTAAAATAAAACCAAGCTTTGGAATCCAAGGACCTAGCCTTCCTGGATTCAGAGAGGGATTTCTCTATTAGGTGCAAAGATGTAAACTTGTTTGTTGATTAGTGTTGATTTTAGGCTAGTTATGAAATATTGGGTTTGTTGATTGTTTTTTGTTGGGTATGATGCTTAGATAGACTAGATAGAAACAAGGAAAACTTCATGTCATTGGGCAATGGAGTCTAACAAGGTCATGATAGGTTCATAAATGGAGCAGGGAGTATTGTAGGGCAAATCTAGCTTGGATGGTGGATCTTTAAGGTTTGAAGGATCATGATATGGACATTAGTTTTGAGAAACAAAGTTTGACAAAGAGCAGTAAAGAATTCTCTATCATATACTTAAACTAAGGGAGTTAGAAGAATCATAAGAATAGAGAAGAAATCAAAGGAAGAGGAAACCCTAAACTCTTTGATTCAGACTTAAAGCAGGTAATTATCCAAGACAAACATTTAAATGAAATGCACAAAGGCAAGAAACTTATTCAACTTTCATGGATTTCATTATCAAGAACATAAAACATTAAAGATGCACAAATAACTACAATCATAGAAGGAGAGAAACTTTTAACATCTAAGATTATAGCTATGAAGGTTATTTTAAACAATTAGCTAAGCAAATGCAAAGAGCATGACTAAAAAAACTTCTTTGACAAACCTAGGTAACAGTGCTTTAAAGAGATGACTCCAAGAATAGAGTTTTTAGTGGCACCAAATATGAAGGGATAGCCATAAATCATGCTTGATACCAACTGATCTAAAACATTCAAGAAATAGACAAGCTCGGGAAATCCTTAGAGAGAAAAAGATGAATTATCTAACATATCCCAGCAGAAGAAAACATTAAGGCAGTGAAGAAAAAACAGACCTAAGGTGCCATCAGAAAACATGTCTTAGTATAAATTATTTCTCCTAATGCAACAGAGAAAGATGGAAACATAATTAAAAACTAGAAAAAATGAATAAAAGAGAAACACATCACCATCAACCAGGCTTATGGATCCTGCAAACAGTCCTCCTCCATCAACAAACAAATCAGGGCATGCATGAGCTCCAAGACATCAAATTATTTTCAAAACTCCAAGAGAATATGTATTACTTGAGAATAAGTCATCAAAATCCAACCAAATACATAAGAGCCTCATGCTCTATTTATTGAGCAAATGAGGAGGTGGAACCATTAGAGGCTTCTAGAAACCCTAATTCTGCCATAAATGTCATTTATGTGCTTAATGACCATGCAAGGCCCAAGACACATAGTAGAGAAGCTAATAAATGAAAAATATAAAAATTTAACTCCTCAATCAAATATGGAGTGATTTTTCCAAAAAAATATTAAAAAACCATTTTTCCATTATTCAGTGTCTTTTGTGGACTTTTTGGCAAAAGACAGTCTCTGTGCGTAGCACCTTTTGAGCAGAAAATAGGGTTTGTTGCAGCTGCGTTTTGGATCCCTTCCTTGCATTGGTTGTGGCCCCGTGATGGCTCGTTGGAAATCTTTATGAGTATAATTTACAAAAATACTTGAGTTGTGCTAAATGAATTCCATTTACTAGCTCAAAAATCAAATCTCCCAACACTGCTTTGTGCGCAGCACCTGGTCTGAAAAGGAGCCAGAAAGGTTAAATTTGAGGTGTTTTTTGACCTTTTGAGGGGGAAAAACTGCTCCAATTAACCTGAAATTTCGTGGGTATACTATTGGTAATGTGAAAAACCCAAAAATGTAAACTTGGAGAGCTGAAGATGCACCAATTTTGTGTGTAGCGCCTAGGGTGTTGCGCTCCTAGGGGTCAAAATTTTGAAAAAAACAAAATGTTTCCTGATTTGCCTCAAATTTGGTGGAGAGACCCCTCAAGGGGTTTTAGAAGCCTAATGAGAAGCGTCGGCCAAGATCCCAAGGCTGTCATGTACTTCGGTTATTTTTAGGTATTCCAGCTCTATGAGGGTCTGCTTTAGCTTGGCATTAGCAAGCATGCTTTTCCTTGCATAATGTTTGACCATTTTATTTTGTAGGGCAAGGCCCCTCTTCACCTCTTTGAAATGTTTATGATCCTCTTTATAATAGTACATGACCCTTTGTGCCCTCTCAAAATAATTTTCCCATTCTCGAAGTTGTGCATCTTTTTCTAAGAGAAGAAACTTAGCACTCATCTCTTGGTCTTCATTTTCACTGTCTAGATCAATGAAAAGAGGCCCTTGAGAAGTCTTCTTGTTCCTTTTTCTCCTTCTTACTTGTAACTTTTGCTCAATATTTTCCATCTTTTTCTTGCCCTTGTCCAATGTTTTGGAATCTTGAGAGGGGATGGCCCTTTGCCTTTTAGAGGCAGCAAACACATATCTCCTCCCTTTGTGGTATGTAAATTTGAGAGGGGTAACAATGGCAGTTTTGAATGTGGTTTTGTCACCACTTTGATCCTTAAATTTATCAACACCTTCTGCACTTGCCTCACTTTGATTTTCTTCATCATTTATAGGTTGATTAGTGTCAAGACAGTCATGACAACTCTCATGACTGTCATGACTCTTTCCTTGACTGTCTTGTGCACTTTGTTGACTATCTTCCTCATCTTGTTGCTCTTATTCCTCATCTTGCTGCTCTTCTTCATCACTTGGTTCACTATTTTCAGCTATGTTTTCCTCTTCATCAGCATAGTCATCTTTGTGGCTACCTTCATTAATTTAATCTTTGCCATATTTGCTTTATTCATGGCTACTTCCCTCTTCTTCACTGTTTTCTTTATTCTCATCATCTTCTTCTTCACTGCTTTCTTTTTGGCCATCATTATCTGTCTCAGTTTATTCCTGACTGTTGCCATCTATTTGTTCTTCACTAGGGCTATTGTCAGCCTCTTCACTTGGTATATTAGGAGAAGAAACAGGAGGTGAAATTCTTTGTGGGTAAGGCACATGGAGAGATGATGGAGGAGTGGAGGTAGATGGTTGTGAAGTGGAAGGTAAATTCTGCTGAATGAAGGCTCGGGGGTTTGAAAACACATCATGTGAGATGAAGGTTTCCCAAGATATTCCTTGCTGCTCTAGCTGATATAAGACAATCATTTTGATCAAGGAGTGGTGAAAAAGGTTCGGCATTTGGTGGTCATAGCTTTTCTTCTTGACAACTGAGGCCATTTTATCAATGCTTCGGAAAAGGTAGTAAGGTAGGTTCATCATTTTGACCTTGGTGAAGTGCATCAGTAACCTTATATGATATGAGTAGATCCTGGAGTATCTCCCCTCACATGTTAAAAACCTGATAATCTGCGTCATCAGTGCAGCATACCTTTCTAGCAAGTGGGAGAAAAGGAAAACAACCTTACAATTTTGTTGATAGTTGGGTTTCAAGTAGGGCTCATAATAACTCAACCCCAACTTCTTTTGTTTGAACCATACTTCACCAATGTTTAGTATACCTATTTCTTTGGAAATAATTTCAGATGAGAGCTCAAATTTCACCCCTGCTAGGTTAACTTGGTGATTCTGTAAGATAAAGGAAAACAATCTATTCAAGTCTAAATGGCTGCTAACTTGCCTGACCTTTTCACAAAATTTATAGCACCAAACATCTTGAAAGCATGAAAGGATCATAGGAGAGGAAGTAATTTGAATGGTGTCTAGGGGCTCAAACCTATTTTCCTTTCCTCCATGGTGTTTAGGCTTGGTGGGCCTCTGTCTCTCATCACTGCTGGTGTGATTTTCTCCCTCTGACATGGTGACTTGTCCAAAAAAACAACAGCATGACCTTTGGAATTTATTTGAGGGCTTTTGGGCAAATAGGTGATTTTAGTGGTGTAGGGAAAACTCTTGCAAATGAGGGCTAAGGTGAATTTTTTAAGGATTGCACTTAGTGTTTGGAGGTTCATCTACAGTTACCCTGTCCTCTTTTTTAAGGATTGCACTTAGTGTTTGGAGGTTCGTCTACAGTTACCCTGTCCTCTTTTTACACCTATAACAAATTTTCTTTGCAAAACCTAACCCAAAAAGACTCAAAAACTTATTTCTATGTAGCCTAGGGTTTGGTCCAATTTTGCATGTAGATGTCTTCCTTGATTTTTTTTTAGAAAAAGGAAAGTTTGGGAGGAGGAAAGAAGATTCACCAACCTTATGCTTTGATTGCAGGAGGTTTGGAGGTGAAAATTTGAGTTCTTGACCTCTTCAGATAAATTTTTTGTTGTGTAACCAACTCCAAAAATAGAAGAAATGAGATATCAACGCCTTAGAAATAAGCCACTTCGAGGGGGAAACCTCCAATACATTACATGAATGAACAATTCTTGGATGATACAATTTACAAAACCTCCTTTCTATATATAGGAGTCCATAGGGCCATAATGTAATCCTAGTGGGCCACAATGTAATCCTAGCTGACCTAACAATAATAATTTAAGGGCACAATAATAACAAAATGGGGTTACAAGGGTACAATAATAACAATAAGGGGGTTACACTAACAACAATAAGGGACTATACTAGTAATATAGGGACCTAACATGCCCCTCTCCTTCCAAAAAGTGTTGTCCTCAATGCTTGAGTAGCTCTGGGTGCTTCTGTATAAAATTCTCATCCTCCCATGTAGAATCTTCAGTGGGTAAGTTCTTCCACTTGATGAGATACTCTGAAATTGATCGATTCCGTAGCTGACGAGTTCTTGTTTCCATGACCGCTTCAGGTTCCAATATGATTTTTCCTTCCTCATCAAGTTATGGCAATATTGTTTGAAATGGAATATTTTCACCTATAACCTTCTTTAAGCATGAAACATGGAAAACTGGATGTACTCGCGAAGAAGCAGGAAGCTCCAATTTGTATGCCATAGTACCAATCTTTTGCAACTCCTTGTAAGGACCATAGTACTTTGGCGATAATTTATTATCCTTCTTAGCTTGCTTGAGGGACATTTGTTTATATGGTTGTAGCCGTAAAAATGCCCAATCTCCTACATCAAAACTTCTCTCGCTGCGATGTTGATCTGCCTGTTGTTTCATTCGATTTTGTGCCAAATTAAGGTTATCCTTTAAGAGTTGGAGAACTTCTTGCTGATGCTCGATGTGATCTTCCACTGCTTGAACCTTCGAATTTTCCCTTAAAGATGATGTGATGGATGGTGGATGGTATCCATAAAGTGCCATAAATGGGGTCATTTTTGCTGCAGTATGGAAGGAAGTGTTATACCACCATTCGGCAAGAGGTAACCACTTGACCCATTGTGTTTGTTTATCAGATACAAAACAACGAAGATATCCTTCCAAACATTTATTTACTATCTTTGTTTGACCATCAGATTGAGGATGATAAGATGAGCTATGAGCTAATTGAGTACCCAAACAAGAAAATAACTCCGTCCAAAAATTTCCCGTAAAATGGGATCTATGTCGCTCACAATAACCCTTGGGATTCCATGTAGCTTTTGAATTCTATCCACAAATGTAGTAGCAACTGTACTTGCTTTAAATGGATGAGATAATGCACAAAAGTGTGCATACTTGGTAAGTCTATCAACTACCACCATGATGACATTCTTGCCTTCGGACTTCGATAAACCTGTGATAAAATCCATTGAAATCTCCTCCCAACGTTGACATGGAATGGATAAAGGTTGTAGAAGTCCCGAGGTCTTAATTGTCTCCACTTTATTCTGCTGGCAAACCAAACATTCCGCCACAAACTTTTGAATATCAGATTTAAGGCCATCCCAAAAAAATCTTTCTTCACCCTGTGGTAAGTTTTTAAAAATCCTGAGTGTCCTCCTAAAGGAGAAGTGTGCAATTCCAGAAGAATCTTTTGTTTTAGTTAGGAATTCTTACAAAGATATAAGCGATCTTTGTACCATAAGGAATCATTTTTCCAACTAAATGTATCAGATGTACTAGGATCTTGCTGCAACTTTGAATGAGTATCCATACATCTTTGTCCTTCTTCCATTCATCTCTTGCTTCAGTTATCCAATCTGGTTGGATAATAGAAATGGCACAAAGCAATGCTTCCACCTCTTCATTCTTTCTTGAGAGTGCATCTGCAACAACATTAAGCTTTCCTTTTTTGTAGATTATTTCAAAGTCATAACCCAACATCTTTGTGACCCATTTTCGCTGCTCTTCTGAAGATAGTCTTTGTTCCAAAAAGTGTTTAAGACTATCATGATCAGTTTTTACCTTGAAGTGTCTTCCCATTAGGTAAGTTAGCCATTTCTTTAGTGCATGCAGTATTGCTAACATTTCCTTCTCATAAATAGGTTTCTGTAAATACTTTCCTTTGATTGGATGACTTTCAAAAGCAATGGGTCTTCCTTCCTGCATTAAAACAACACCAATTCCATTTTCTGAGGCATCACATTCCACAATAAAGGTTTTTGTGAAGTCTGGCGTAGCTAAGACCGGTGCTAGGCACATTGCCTCTTTAAGATGTTCAAAGGCCTTAGTTGCTTCAAGAGTCCATGAAAATGCATCTTTCTTCAATAATGTTGTTAGAAGTGCTACTATTCTCCCATAATTCTTAACAAACTTGCGATAATACCCTGTTAACCCGAGAAATCCTCACAACTGCTTTATGGTTGTGGGGAATTTCCATTCCTTAATAAACTTTAATTTTGTTAAGTCTACTTTAACACCGCAAGTGAGATATAATATGACCCGATATTCCACCTCCATATCCAAAGCCTTTGGATGTTTTTATATAATTGTTTCTCTATGATAGTTTGAGCACGTCAACATGTTCAACTGATCCTTCCAAGACTGTAGATTAGTATATCATCAAAAAATACTAGCACAATTTCTAGGAAGGGTTTGAAAATGAATTCATCAACCCTTGAAATGTAGAAGGTGCATTGGTAAGGCCAGCTGTCAAAAATTCCTGTAAACCTCATGAGTTAATCTTTGTTTTGGAATATCTTGATCTTCATTCTAAATTTGATGATATCTGAGCGAAGGTATAGTTGGTAAAATAAATTGCTCACATGTAATTCATCCAATAATTCATCAATCTAGAATTCAGGAAATTTGTCTTTAATGAGTGAGCTTATTGAGCTCCTATAATCCGGACTGTCTGCATAGTCCATCCAACTAACAATACAATACTACTGGAGAAGAGAAAGAACTTTGTCGAGGTTGAATTATACCAGCCTCTGACATTTCTGCAATCATACGTTCAATTTCGCTCTTTTAGACATAAGGATATTTATAAGGTGTGATGTTTGGAGGAACACTTCTTGAGATCAAATGAATAGCATGATCATGGTTAGGAATAGGTGGGAGTCCTTTGGGAGTTTTAAACCCCTTGGAATGATTTTCCAAGAATTTTTGGAGATCTAGAGAAATAAATTATTTTGATGTTGGAACTTCTAGTGAGCACAATTGTGCAATTACGCCTCTTTGATCTTTCTTCAGAAACTTTGTCTTGACATTAGAGCTTATTATCTTTCCTAGCTTCCCTGTGATACCCCATAATTGTACTTCCTTTCCTTCCAAAAAAAATTTCAAGATAAGTTCTTGAAAATTAAAAGTTATCGTCCCCAAATATTGTAACTGTTGTACTCCTAGTACAACATAAACACCTCCCATTGGAATGGAAAGCATTGGACTATTAAATACATATTCCCCCATGGTTAGCTTGATATTGTGGCATTTTCAGAGAAATTTATAGTTCCTCCATTTGCAATACATCACTTGGTAAAACTAGGTGCTTTCAGTATAGGAAACAATTTAATTCCTTGGCTACCTTTACAATGAATAAAATTATGGGTGCTACTGAATCAATCAACACTATTACACTTTCTTCTGATTTGTCCTATACCGAGAGTTTGAGGAGTGGTAATTCCTGCCAATGCATTACATGATATGGTCAGACTCATTTCTTCTTCTTCGAGGGTTGGTTCCTGGTGTATATCCTCTTCTTTTGAAGTTTCTTGTTCATTTTCTTCCTCCTCTTCACAATCTATGTAAAACAATTTATGCTCAACACACTTATGACCTTTAGAGTATTTGCTATCAAAACTGTAGCAAAGCTGTTTTGCTCTTTTTTCTTCCAATTGTTGTGGTGTCAACCTTGTAGGTTGTGGAAGTCTAGCAGTAGCAACACTTCCATCTTTATAGATGTGATTGGTAGGCTTCCTTGTATCCGTAATTTTACATTCAATTTTTCTTGCCAAGCTGAATGCCTTCTCTGATGAATCAGGTTCCCAAACACGAACTTCATGTTGGATGGTTATCCTTTCAAATTACCCTGAAAGAATCAATCTGTGTTCCTACAGGAATATTCGTTACATATGAGATTTTTGGAAGTCCTCAATTTTCTCCACCACTGAACCCTTCTGTTTGAGATTTATCAATTGGCTAAAGAAGGTGTTGCTCTTTGTATCCTCATAATGTGCTATCATTTCCTTCGTAAAAATTGACCAAGTGACAATTTTTTTACGGTAGCAAAGCCATCGATACCATACAAATGTATTTTGTTCTAAATGTAAGTTGCAATGCGTACCTTTTGTGTGTTTTGTACGTTATGGAGATCAAAATATTGCTCCATACATTCATATTCTGGGGATCACTCCATCAAACTTCCTCATATCCATTTTTGGAATATGGTGGTTCTTCCCACCAACATTATATTTTATGAAGTCACGATTAAAATTTATTTTGTTCTCATCATGAGTTTCCTCTACTATATTTTCACCATTAGGAAACATTTCTTGTATCAACTTTGTCAAACCTTCCATGTCTGCTTTTAGACCATTCTTCAAGTTTTCCATTTTCTCATCAATCTTAGCTTCCATGTCATCCATCTTAGGTTCCATGCCAACTTCCATGCCATCTATCTTAGATTCCATGCCATTCTTCAAACCATCCATCTTAGATTCGACACCTTTCTTCAAACTATCCATCTTAGTTTCCACGCCTTTCTTCAAAACTTCCATGTCATTTTTGTTGCTCTTTGCGAGAGCGAAATTTGTTGCACTTGCTCTTGTAATTTTGATATGTCATGTTGCCATTCTTCGTCTTCATGAGTCCTTATTAGAGCCTTCTGAGCTTAATGGAGTGGGTCTTTTTGGGGCCATTTTAGAATCAATACTGATGCCATATTCTACAATATACCTTGGAATCCAGACAACTTTCAATTCATTCAACAAAACAATGCATTGAAAAAAATACACACCTTTTTCTTGCTTTGAGGAAGCTGATATTGAAATTGTATTATCTGTGATTGTGAATCTTCAATATCTGAAATTAGCCACTGACTGTATCAATTATCTTTTCTCAAACCACTAGGTATGACCTAATTTAGTTCTCAAGAAAAAGTTGTGTCAATCCCACAATGACCTAATTATATGACTAGTTCGGTAAAATGACTTATACTATTTACACATATACTTCTTTATTCCTTTTTCTCTGAAGTGATAGCGAAAACTACAGTGTTTAATTGCAACACTTTTCGGCCTCAATCCGATGCCTAGAGAGAGATTTATTGAACTTTTCCCACGATCACCTCTTTGAGATGCAATTTAGGAGCCTGAAAAAGCACTACCTTCCACAGATCATATCTCCAAAAATATTGCGAACCAAGCTCTGAAATTTTTTGACGAATTTCCTCAGGCTTTCAGCTTCGCACCATATGAATTTCAGACTCTGAACCTTCGTAAAAAAATATTTATAGCGCAAATGCCACGATGACCTGTTTATGAGCCTGAAAAAATACCTAACTTCCACAGATGATATCTCCTCAAATATTGCGAACCAAGATCTGAAATTTTTAGACAACCTTCCTCACGATTTCAGCTTCACACCATAGAAATTTCAGCTTCTGAAGCTTCGTAGAAAAAAATTTATAGCGAAAATGCCACGATGACCTGTTTGGAACAGCGAAACCCTAGAATCCAAAGCTCTGATACCAAATGTTGTGTAACCAGCTCCAAAAATAGAAGAAAAGAGATATGAACGCCTTAGAAATAAGCCACTTCGAGGGGGCAACCTCCAATACATTACATAAATGAAAAATTCTTGGATGATTCAAATGAACAAAACCTCCTTTCTATATAGAGGAGTCCATGGGGCCATAATGTAATCCTAGTGGGCCACAATGTAATCCTAGCCGACCTAACAATAATAATTTAAGGGCACAATAATAACAAAATGGGGGTTACAAGGGTACAATAATAACAATAAGGGGGTTACACTAACAACAATAAGGGACTATACTAGTAATATAGGGACCTAACATTTTTTAAAGAATCCATCTGTGCGTAGCCCCTGTGCGCAGTGTTGGGCCAGTCGGGTTGTTGGAGCGCAGCGCCAGGCAGAGATGGACAGTTTTCGGGAGCCTTTGGAATTTTCTCAACCTGTGCATAGCACCAGCCCAAGTGCATAGTGTCGGGCTCTGGGCGCGTAGCCCAATGTTAAATAACACTACCCTCCCCACTCATGTGCGTAGCGGAGAAGGCCAGGTGCGTAGCGTCGGCCTCGGTGCATAGCGCCAGTGAAAATCTCCCAAATTTGCACGAAAACTCTGAAAACTCTTCCAACAGCTTTCTTCACTTTGGAAATGGAAAATGATGTGGGGGCAAGGCTTAAGAGATCCTTTATAGTCCTTTTGAAAAGTAAATTAAACATAAAAACCCACTTTTGCAAAGTTAGTGTCTCCCTACTTTCTTTAATGTGCCTTTCACTGATATTTTGATGTAAAAAAAAACACTTTTGACAACTTCTGTAAAATATTACTTATGTCTTTGTCATCTTTTGCAGAATAATCTTTTGACAAGGAGGCCTTTGTTGGGAGTTTACTGCTGAGATGTAAACCAGGGGTATACTTTCTTCTTAGGCCAAATTGACAACAATTTATGTCCAATTTTTTTATTTTCTTTTAAAACCTCTGCTTTTACCCTTTGGTGAGATTAGCCCCTTTAAACTGATACTATTTTCCATTTCTCCTTTTAGTGCAGGTGAAATTACTATTTTGAGAAAACTCTAGAGAGGTAGCTTGAAACTCTTTGGTAGCCATCTGCTGTGATGAAGGATGTTTCATCATCATTTCTTAGTCATTTTGTCATTTTTTCCAAATTCCAGGGTTTTTAGGGATGCTTAGAAAAATATAAACAGTTTTCTAAATTCGTAGAGACCTATCAAAACTCATTTATCATTTCTGAAAATTATTCAACTTGTGCTTTCATGGACTTAGGTGACCTTGCCCTTGCAACCCTTAGCATTGATTCCTTGTTTGGCCAAAAACATTTGCTAACCCTGATCTTTCTAAAACATATGCTTGATGTTGTCTCTATTTCATTGATGATCTTCCTGTGATGATTTTTTCTTCTTTTACCTTACGTCATAGCTGATATGTTGGCCCTTTTAGTCTTCCTGGCAGGAAAGTAAGCAAAGGGCAGCTATCCCTTTACTAGATTCATGCTTTAGACCAAAGGCCTTCCTTGAAGGATCTCTTCATCATTTTAAGACAAAGTTACTTGTCCCTTTCATTCTCTAAAAGCAGTCCCCTTGTATGTAAAAATAGAGACTTGAAGGGTACCAAATCCACCCTAAGACTCATAAAACCATAGGTGTCCTAGTGGAGGCTCTCTGGGATTTGGATTTTGGATTGAAACCTAGAACTTGGGCTCTATCAAGTGTGAGATAGAGTTTATGATAAACTATTGTATTGAAGATTCAAAAAAATTCCAATGTACTTGATTTATCTAAAGAGCCTACAGAGATAGTTTTGAGATCATCAATGCTTGAGGCATTTGGGAGACATAAGAGAGTCGATTGGTTGGTGACCTTAGGTAGCAGTGGAGGGGTTGGGTAACACAGGAACAGTGGGCTTGAGGCCAAAGGTGACCAGACATGGTGAAAATGAATAGCATGAGCCCATGATGGGTCTTTTGGGAGTAGCAGGCTGACCTTGACATGAAAGGATGATAAATTAGTGAAAATTTATCCTAAGGATAATGAAGGCAGTGAGATTTCTAGAACTCACAATTTTCATGAACTTTGTTTCTATAAATCTAGGATAAGTACTTTTAGTCATCCATGAGAAGAAAAAAATTATTGATGACTAATAGTGGCTCCAGTTGAGGAGGGTAGCTGATTTTCAAGAGGTGTCGAGAACTTCAGATCTCTGACTTTATGGTGACAAGTGCCTCATCCATTGGGCAGATTTTTACCACTTTCATTTGTTGATGCTTGCTTGAAGCTGTGATCTTAGGAATCTGAAAAAATATGATTAACATCAACATCATCTCTACCTACCAAACCTACTTGCCTAACATTTTTTTTTTCCTTGGGTGATTTTGAACTAGCAAACCCTTGACATTTTTCTTTTTTTTTTTAAAACAAAAAATCAAACTATCTAATTCTACCCTTATCTCTTCCAAAAGTTCAGATTAGGCTAATGAAATATTTTTATTTTCTACCTATTTTCTACCTAGTCTACTCATTTTTCAAGATTAAGTTGTTTGACAAACTTTATTCTCTATCCTACTAACATGAAATTGAATGCATGGCAAATCAGGATTAGGAAATTTGACTTACCATGAGTTGTGGCATAAGAACAAGCTGCACACCAGTGTTATTTTTGTACAGAAAAAACTTTGGAAACATAAGGGAAATATATGTCATTTGTTAAACATTCCTATTTTCCTCTTTGGTTCATATTTGAGCATGTGGAACTAGTATCTTCCATTCCTAATCTACTCCTATTGAAAAGTAAAGATTAGATGTTTTGACAAGTTCTTTCTTTCGCTAACCTATCAACAAATAAATTAAAAACATGTTCATCCATGATTAGGCTAGATGACTGAACAAGATTTCTCTTTCAAAAACAAGTAGTGGCATTCAGACTTGCACACTTTCAACGTCACTATTTTTTTGGGTATGGGGATGTACCTTTCTTTCAGACTCTGCCCTCTTTTTCCTTTTCTATTTTTTTAGGGATTTTGTCCTTTCTGTTTCTTAAGCAAGTAATTTTATGTACAATAAGTGGCAGATTTAAAATTCAGGAATATTGGCAAAAGTAGTGTTTGAGCATCCTTCCATTGACATGACCTCTAAACATTTCTTCTCCATCAAGCTCTTGCAAAAAGAAAGCATTGTTGCCTCTAGCTGAATGAATGGTGTAAGGTCCTTTCCATAAGTTTTCAAACTTACCATGTTTTCCCTTGTCTTCCCTCCTTCAATCCCATTTCAGAACTATGTCTCCAATTTGGAAATCATTGCCCTTGGTTCTTCTATCAAAAAATTTCTTGATATTGTCTTTTATTGCTTGTGTCCTCTTGTAAACTTCATCCCTTGACTGCTGGAAATGAATGGTTTGGTTCAGCCTTATTTGCATGTCATTTTCTTCTGATTGTACCTCTTGGAGGATCTTCATGACTTGAAACCCCAAAGATGTGGGGAAAACTACATCCATGTCATACACTAGTTGATAGGGAGACATATCAATTGATTTCTTGGTGGTTATTCTATCAACCCATAGTGCATGCACTAGCTTTCGATGCCATGCCTTCTGATTTTATTCTAGGAGCTTCTTAATGATGTTTACCAAGCTCTTGTTAGAGGACTCAACTAGTCCATTACCTTATGGGTAATAAGCAGTGGAGTGGCCTAGGGTGATGTGATATTTATAACAAAAGTCCACCATTTTCTTAGATGCAAAGGCAGCAGCATTATCGGTGATGATATTTCTAGGACAACCAAACCTGGACAAGATGTTGGTTTCAAGGAATTTGATAATGACTAAGTCGGTGGCATTTCTAGAAGGGATGGCTTCTATCCACTTGGTGAAGTAATAAGTGGCAGTGAGGATCCACTTATGTTGGGAAGATGAGGTAGGATGGATCTCCCCTATGAATTCCAACCCCCATTGTTCGAAAGGAGTTTCAACATTGATGGGATGCAAGGGCAAAGGTAGAAGTTTTCTTTTGCCATCAAAGATTTGGCACTTATGGCAAGTCATGACTAGTTTGTGAGTATCGGGAAAAAGGGTAGGCCAATAGTAACTAGCTCTAAGGATCTTGTTGGCTATAGTCTTCCAATAGAGGTGACCTCCACATTCTCCCTCATGTAATTCATGCATGATTTTTTCTGCATCATCTTCAAGCAAACATTTAAGTAGCAAACCAGCAGAACTCTTCCAGTACAACACTCCATCTAAAATGCAGAAATTTAAATCTTTTGTTTTAAGAATCTGGCTTTAGTATTTGAAAGAGAAGGATGAGCATTGAGATAAAAAAGCACGTAAATGATATCAGCATACCAAGATGAATTTAAAAACATTTCTTCTATGTATGGAGCTGTAAATTCTTTTGTTTCTTCTAACACATCAACCATACTCATGTCTAAAGCTAGGAAATTTGATTCAGCCATAAGTTTTGCAAGTCCTTGTCCTTTAATCAATTTGGTGGGTCTGATTTCTAAATCATATTCTAAGATAGTAGAAATCCACTTGCCCCTTTTACCATTAGGGTCTTGATTAAGTATGTCTTTGACAACTGTGTGTGGGTCAAAAGCTATGACATGTGAATGCAAAATATAAACTCTAAAATCTTTCAAAGCTTTGATTAATGAAAAGGCTTTCTTTTCCATGATGTTATACCTTAGAGGAGCATCCCTCAAGGCCATGGTGAAGAAAGATATGGGATATTCTTGCCCCATGATGTTATTTTGCAATAATATTTCTTCCATGGTATGTTCAGATGCAAATGAGAAGATGTAAAAATCTTTGGTGAAGTCAGGACTGATTAAGACTGGTGTTTGTGTGAGTGCTAGTTTTACCAGCTCAAAATATTGTTTTGCTTCCATATTCCACTTCACTCCTACTTCCTTTTTCAACATGTTTTTGATATTCCTTAGGAGTTCAGCAAGGTTGGGGATGAATCTTCTTAGGAAGTTAATCTTTCCAATGAAATATTGCAGCTCTTTAATGTTTCTGGGATGGCTGATTTGTAAGATGCCTTCTATCCTTTTGGGATCTATTTTGATTCCTTCTTCAGAGATGATGTGGCCTAAGAGTTTTCCTTCCTGAAGGCCAAACAAATTTTTCTTAGGATTCAGAGATAGGCCATACTTTCTACACTTTTCAAAAACTTTTCTCAAGTGGACTAAGTCTTCTTCATCAGCTTTAGAGTAGATAGTGATGTCATCAAGTTATATGACTATAAAGTAACCTATGTCTTCCGAAAAAGCTAAGTCCATCGCCCTTTGGAAAGTGGCCCTTGCATTCATTAAACCGAATGGCATTTTAACATACATGAATGTACCCCAAGGTGTAGTGAAAGTAGTTTTGAGTTGGTCACTTGGAAAGACCAGAACTTGGTTATAACCTGAGAAGCCATCTAGTAAGGAGATTATTTGTGAGCCAACTAATTTTTGGAGTATGTGATCCATTTTAGGCAAGGGGTAATTTTCCTTTAAGGAGGCCTTGTTCAAATTTCTCAAGTCAATGCAAAGCCTAATTTCCCTGATCTTCTTTCTAACTGACACAAGGTTGGACACCCATTCTGAGTATCTGATAGGGACTATGATCCCGGCATCGTACATCTTTTTGATTTCTTTCTCAACTAAAGGTAACAATATGGGGTTAATCCTTCTCAATTTTTGTTTTAATGTTTTCTGATTTTCCTTGAGAGGAATTTTGTGTTGAATGATTTTAGTGTCATAGGATTTCAAGTCTTCATACCCCCAAGCGAACACGTCTTTAAATTCTTTAAAAAGCTCAATGTATTTTTGTTTTGTGTGAGGAGGGAGAGTTTTGGACAGCTTGACTATTTTGTGCTCTTTCATCCCTCCAATGTTGCATTCTTCTACAATTGTTTCAATGGATTCTATCTTGGATCTTTTAGCTACATCATTAAAATCAAACAGCTCTTCTAATGGTGTAAGGCCTCTTGGCAAGGTGTCATCTTTACATTTCAAAACCTCGAGTTCTCTTTGATTTGGTTTATCAAATATTTCTGCAACACAAGGATTCTACAACACAACGATTTTGAATGTGGTTCATATCATAATTAAAGGACAACTCTGTTTGGGAGTTTCATTTTCAGAAAAATTATTTCTTTCAAATCTTAAAATCTATTTTGTGCTTGCAAATTCATTTCTGGATTGCACAAAATCATCTATTTGCTCATCACTGTCAAACACTTGCCAATGGTTCAAGTTGTCAGGCATAGTAGGCATGCTTTTTACTTTGATGAGGTATTGTTTATTTTCATAGGGTAAAGAGAAATTGCTGGCAGCAAAAGAAAGCTCATTGGCAAGGTATTTTTGGGCCCTAGGGATGAAAGTGAGCTCATATTTCTCAAAGGTTTTGAGAAGATCTAGGACAGTATTCCTATACTCTCTCAGTCTAGGGTTATTGGCTGAATATTCTCCTTTTATTTTTCTGATGATCAGTTCTAAATCTCCTTGAACCAAGATTTTCTTAGCTTTGAGGTCTTTAAGTAAGTGTAAACCAATAATGAGAGCCTGATATTCTGCAATGTTATTGGTGCATTGGAAATCTAGCCTATAGGAATTGCCTTTATTTGTGTTATGGATCCAAACCCTAGCTCCTGAGCCAGCCTTACCATAAGAGCCATCAAAGCTTATATGCCAAAGGGTGTCAATTTCAGATTTGTCACTGTTTTGTACTTCGGAGCTGCTAGAGTTTTGGGTGTCATTTTCTTGATTAGAGGGCTGGGTTGGCTGTTCCAGGGGGCTTAGTTCTCCTTCATTTTCATTCACTTGTTCATTGATATCATTTTCATTGTACAAGATGAATGATTCAAGGTATGAGTTAATGGAATAAACAGGTGTGTTATTTGGCCTATCTATGCTACTCACCATATATTTCATGTGGGATTCCTGGTACAACCTCCTTGTTTGATTGAAGACTAGGATGGTGGCATAAGTCATGCCCATTTGAAGGCTACCCTGGAGTTTGGCCCCCAATGATCTAAATAAAAACATGCCATAATTTGGGGGGATTTCAGCAACAACTATGTCCATGACTAGACTTTTAGCGGGGATTTGTGCTAGATTGACACACAGAACCTTGATTAGGCCTAGACACTTAACCCTACTTGAATCAAAAGAGTACAAGTATTTGTAAAGCTTTGTGATTTCTAGGCCTAATCTCTCCATCACCACCTTTGGCATGAGGTTGTGTGAAGCACTAGAGTCTAGCATAGCATTATGCATAATTTTGTCATGTATGTTCAGACTAACATAGAAAGGAGGTACAACTCCTTCTTGATATTTTCCCTCCACTTCAGGGCCAAACAATAGCTCTCGTTTATCATCAGTTAAGTTTATAGTGTCAGTATCATTCCCTATGTTTAACACTTTGAAAATCTAGGATCTATATACCTCTTGCGTTACCAATTCAATGAGAGGCATGGTTATCTTGATTTTGGAAATCTCTCCTTCAAAGCTGAAAGGTAGAGGTGTATTTATTGCATTTACATCAGTTTTATCAGCCATAAAATTTTCTACATTTTTGATTCATTGATTCTGATTTGATGGTTTGGACAACAATGCTTTTTTGGGGCCACTAGTTGAAGTACTAGGGCAGATTGAATCATTACTAGGTTGACTATTTTTTAGTTTGTTTAGATCAGCTTTCCTAGCCATAGCATTTGTGTTTTCCGCTGTCTTTTTAGGAATATGTTTGGGGGTTTTCCTAAAAACAGTGTTTGACTGATTTGTTTTAGGAATATTTTGATTCTTTTTTCTCCTAAGGTCATATTTCCTATGGACTTCCATTATGGCATTCTCAAATCCTAGTTTATAGTCTTCGGAATCTTCATATTATTTTTCATTTGGTTTTGAAGAGAACATCCTTTGTTCTTCTTCAGTAATAAAAGTGTTATCCTCATCATCAGAACCTATGACATTTACATGGTCTTCTTCCAACTGCTCTGGCTCTCTCTCCTCTTCATCTACATAGTTGTCTTGGAAAGGGGGTCTAATTTGTTGGTCATTTTCTCTTTGTCTGATTTGGGGAGGGTCTCTTCTAAAATTCTGATTCCTATTCCTATTTTGAGGATTTACTTGATTTTCCCTAGGAGGTGTTCTCTCATTCAAACAGATTTTTTCCATCATTCTCTCCATTTTCCTAACTAGGGAGTCAATTTTGGTGTCAGAAGAGGAGGTTGAAGGCATTGTTTCATCTTTATAATTCACTCTCTTCTCTGATCTCATCCTAGCTCTTTTCTCAATTAAGTTGGCCTCTACACTCACAACCCCTTTTTGCATGTCTTCTAGAGTTAGGTAATCTCTCTCCCTTAGTTGATAGGCCATGTCTGCATCAAAGCGTTTCGGAAATTTTACTAAGGCTAAGCCTTGGGGAGGTTTCATGTGAGGTGGAAGGGCATTGTAAACACTATTAAACCTATTGGAGTATTCGTGAACACTTTCTCCTAGATTCCTTTTAATATTGTTGTACTCGGAAAGAATTTGAAGGGGGTTCTTCTTGATTTCCCACTTGTTTACAAAAGCTTGGTAGAGGGAAGGGAGATCATGTATGTTGTTGGGAGGTAAGTTTTTGAACCATTTCTTTGGTTCTCCTCCCAGGCTCTAGGAAAAAATCCTCATTTGCATGGTTTCTTGTTCTATCTCCATGTAGTCAAAAGCATCATATATTCTATCTACATGTTTTTGGGCAGTGATGGATTCAATCCCTGAGAAGTGAGGGATCTTGGACTGATAAACATTTGGCACTGGTAAAAGTGGTTGTTGTAGAGCCAGTGGATCATACCAGGCTGCCATGATGGAAGGAAATGGAAACAAAGGCTGATTTACAAGGGGAGGGTTTGTGAGTGGTGGAGTAGGATAGAGTGAGGTGGTTTGCGCAGTGGTAGTATGGATGGTGTAGCTGAGGTACTTGGACCAAAAAACTGATTCTGAGTAGACTTGAGATGAAAAGATCTGAAGTGATGGAGAAGCTTCCCTGTTGGAGATTTGCTGCAAATCTATGGGCCCAAGGTCAGCTTGGTCAACCCTACTTTGTGACTTGGTCTTGAACAGGTTCTTGGTATGGTGCAATTCAAACTGAAGATCTTGTGAAATTGTAATATGTTCTGGTGCAGAGCTTGCTCTATGAATGGTCCTAATAGTGGTTGAGTTTCCAGCTTTAGAAGTTTGCCACAAAATATTTTCTGGGTCATCAACTATGGTAATAGGATTTGGGTCTGGGTGTGATTTGGTATTGATCCTTCGTGAAGCCAGATCTCTTACTCAAAAAATCAGAGAGGCTGAAAGGTTTGAGAGTGTTTTTGGAAGGCTGATCTCTCTTAGTGTTTATTTTACTCACACAAGGTGTAACTAGGCCTTAAAACTTATTGGGACTGATTTAACACAATCCTAGGAAAACCTATGGGACTAGTGAGGTGAAAAGAGGCCTACTGGAGGCTAGTGGAGTCACCAGGTGGAAATTTTTTGTAGTTTTTAGGGTGTGTATATAATGGTCCACCACCAAATTTTGATAAAAATCAACCTAGGGAATATTTTGGGTTTTCTGAGTTTCCTTATGCAGCCATAAGTTTTATATGAGTATTCTCTAGCAGAGCCATCATCTTGCTAGGATGATGAGCCAATTAACTTCTACTTTTGGCTATCAGTTGATTTTTCCAATCTAACTGAGGATCTAAATGAGTCTATAAGGGGTATTCAGGCAACTATGTACTCAGAGGTCCCACCGTGATCGTCTTTATGTTAGTTTGGCAATGAGGTGACCGATTCACAAGATATTCTTTTAACAAGGGCTTTTGAATTCCTAAGGGATACCTAGTTTGTCACTAACTCAAAAAGTCCGACTGTGATCACCATTATGTTAGCTCCCCATAATTTGCTAGACTAATTGAGATTCAAATGGACAGGGGTAACATCAAACCAAGCTTTGGAATCCAAGGACCTAGCCTTCCTGGATTCAAAGAGGGATCTCTCTATTAGGTGCAAATATTTGAACTTGTTTGCTTATTAGGGTTGATTTTAGGCTAGTTATGAAATATTGGGTTTGTTGATTATTTTTGGTTGAGTATGATGCTTAGATAGACTAGATAGAAATAAGGAAAAATCCAATTCATTGGGAAATGGAGTATAACAAGGTCATGATAGGTTCATAAATGGAGCAGGGAGTATTGTAGGGAAAATCTAGCTTGGTTGGTGGATCTTTGAGGTTTGAAGGATCATGAGAGGCACATTAATTTTGAGAAACAAAGTTTGACAGAGAGCAGTAAAGAATTCTCTCTCATATACTTTAAAAAGGAGATCTTAAACACAGATAAGCAAAAGCTATACTCATGAGGTAGGGAAAACCATTAAGCTCAATGAACAATACTTAAACTGATCAATATCCAAGATAAACATTCAAATGAAATACAAAAAGGAAAGAAACTTATTCAATTTTCATGGATTTCATTATGAAGAACAGAAAACATTAAAGATGCACAAATAACTATAATTATAGAAGGAGAGACACTCTGAACATCTAAGATTATAGCAATGAAGGTTCTTTGAAACAATTAGCTAAGAAAATGAAAAGAGCATGATTGAAACAAACTTCTTTGACAAACCTAGGTAATTGTGCTTTAAAGAGATGACTCCAAGAACAGAGTTTTTAGTGGCAACAAATATGCAGGGTTAGCCATAAATCATGCTTGATACCAACTGATATAAACCATTCAAGAAATAGACAAGCTCAGGAAATCCTTAGAGAGGAAAAGATGAATTCTCTAACATATCCTAGCAGAAGAAAACATTAAGGCAGTGAAGAACAAACAGACCTAAGGTGCCATCAGAAAAAATGTCTTATTCTAAATTATTTGTCCTAATGCAACGGAGAAATATGGAAACATAATGAAAAACTAGAAAACATGAACAAAAGAGAAACACATCACCATCAACCAGGCCTATGGATCCTGCAAACAGTCCTCCTCCATCAACAAACAAATCAGGGCATGCATGAGCTCGAAGACATCAAATTCTTTTCAAAACTCCAAGAGACTATGTATTACTTGAGAATAAGTCATAAAAATCCAACCAAATGCATAAGAGCCTCATGCTCTATTTATGGAGCAAATGAGGAGGTGGAAACCATTAGAGGCTTCCAGAAACCCTAATTCTGCCATAAATGTCATTTATGTGCTTAATGACCATGCAAGGCCCAAGACACATAGTAGATAAGCTAATAAATGAAAAATATCAAAATATAACTCCTCAATCAAATCTGGAGTGATTTTTCCAAGAAAATATTAAAAACCCATTTTTCCATTAACCAGTGTCTTTTGTTGACTTTTTGGCAAAAGACAGTCTCTGTGCATAGCGCCTTTTCAGCAGAAAATAGGGTCTGTTGCAGCTGAGTTTTGGATCCCTTCCCGACATCATTTTTGGCCCCGTGATGGCTCGTTGGAAAGCTTGACGAGTCTAAATTCCAAAAATACTTTATTTTTTCTGAATGAATGCCATTTACCGGCTCAAAAATCAAATCTCCCAACACTTCTCTATGCGCAGCACCTGGTCGTAAAAGGAGGCAGAAAGGTCAAATTTGAGGTGTTTTTTGACCTTTTGAGGGGGAAAAACTACTCCAATTGACCTAAAATTTCGTGGGTAGACTATTGGTGATGTGAAAAACCCAAAAATTTAAACTTGGAGAGCTGAAGATGCACCAATTTTGTGCGTAGCGCCTAGGGTGTTGCGCTCCTAGGGGTTAAAATTTTGAAAAAAACAAAAAGTTTCCCGATTTGCCTCAAATTTGGTGGAGAGACCCCTCAGGGGATTTTAGATACCTGCTAAGAAGCATCAGCCAATTTCCCAAGGTTGTCATGTACTTTGGTTCTTTATAAGTCTTCCAACTCTATGAGGGCCTGCTTTAGCTTGGCATTAACAAGCATGCTTTTCCTTGCATAATGTTTGACCATTTTCTTCTGTAGGGCAAGGCCCCTCTTCACCTCTTTGAAATTTTTATGCTCCTATTTATAATATTATATGACCCTTTGTGCCCTCTCAAAATCCCTTTCCCATTCTCGAAGTTGTGCATCTTTTTCTAAGAGAAGCAACTTAATACTCATATCTTAGTCTTCATTTTCACTATCTAGATCAATGAAAAGAGGCCCTTGAGAATTCATCTTGATCCTTTTTCTCCTTCTTACTTGTACCTTCTGCTCAATATTTTCCATCTTTTTCCTTCCCTTGTCCAATGTTTTAGCAGCTTGAGAGGAGATGGCCATTTTCCTTTTAGAGGCAGCAAACACATCTCTCCTCCATCTGTGGTATGTGTGTGTGAGAGGGGTAAAAATGGCAGTTTTGAATGTGGTTTTGTCACCACTTTGATCCTTAAATTGATCAACATCTTCTGCGCTTGCATAACTTTGATTTTATTTGTCATTTATAGGCTTATTAGTGTAAAAATAGTCATGACAACTGTCATGGCTCTTTCCTTGACTGTCTTATGCACTTTGCTGACTATCTTCCTCATCTTGCTGCTCTTCTTCCTCATCTTGCTGCTCTTCTTCATCACTTGGTTCACTATTTTCATCTCTATTTTCCTCTTCATCAACATAATATCTTTGTGGATGCCTTCATTAATTTCATCTTCACCATCACTACTTTATTCATGGCTACTTCCCTCTTCTTCACTGCTTTCTTCTTGGCCATCATTATCTGTCTCAGTTTATTCCTGACTGCTGCCATCTATTTTTTCTTCACTAGGGCTACTGTCAGCCTCTTCACTTGGTATATTAGGAGAAGAAATAGGAGGTGAAATTATTTTGTGGAGAAGGCACATGGAGAGATGATGGAGGAGTGGAGGTAGATGGTTGTGAAGTGGAAGGTAAATTCTGCTGAATGAAGGCTCGAGGGTTTGAAAACACATCATGTGAGATGAAGGTTTACCAAGATATTCCTTGCTGCTCTAGCTTATATAAGACAATCATTTTGATCAAGGAGTGGTTAAAAAGGCTCGGCATTTGGTGGTCATAGCTTTTCTTCTTGACAACTGAGGCCATTTTATCAATGCTTCGGAAAAGGTAGTAAGGTAGGTTCATCATTTTGACCTTGGTGAAGTGCATTATTAACCTTATATGATATGAGTAGATCCTGGAGTATCTCCACTCATATGTGAAAAACCTGATAATCTGCCTCATCAGTGCAGCATACGTTTCTAGCAAGTGGGAGAAAGGGAAAAGTACCTTACAATTTTTTTGATAGTTGGGTTTCAGGTATGGCTCACAATAACTCAACCCCAACTTCTTTTGTTTGAACCATACTTCACCAATGTCTGGTATACCTGTTGCTTTGGAAATAATTTCAGATGAGAGCTCAAATTGCACCCCTACTAGGTTAACTTGGTGATTCTGTAAGCTAAAGGCAAACAATCTAGTCAAGTCTGAATGGCTGCTAACTTGCTTGACCTTTTCACAAAATTTATAGCACCCAACATCCTGCAAGCATGAAAGGATCATAGGAGAGGAAGTAATTTGAATGGTGTCTAGGGGTTCAAACCTATTGTCCTTTCCTCCATGGTGTTTAGGCTTGGTGGGCCTCTGGCTCTCATCACTACTTGTGTGATTTTCTCCCTCTGACATGGTTTTGGTCCAGAAAAACAACAACAGGACCTTTGGACTTTATTTGAGGGCTTTTGGGCAAATAGGTGATTTTAGTGGTGCAGGGAAAACTCTTGCAAATGAGGGCTAAAGTGAATTTTTTAAGGATTCCACTTAGTGTTTGGAGGTTGGTCTATAGTTACCCAGTCCTCTTTTTTCACCTATAACAAATTTTCTTCGCAAACCCTGACCCAAAAAGACTCAAAAACTTATTTTTATGTAGCCTAAGGTTTGGTCCAATTTTGCATGTAGATGTCTTCCTTGTCTTTTCTTTAGAAAAAGGAAAGTTTGGAGGAGGAAAGAAGATTCACCAACCTTATGCTTTGATTGCAGGAGGTTTGGAGGAAAAAAATTGAGTTCTTGACCTCTTTATATAATTTTTTTAAAGAATCCGTCTATGTCTAGTGCCTGTGTGCAACGCCTGTGGCCGGGCCAGTCGGGTTGTCGGACCGCAGTGCCAGGTAGAGATGGGCAGTTTTCAGGCGCCTTTGGAATTTTTTGAGCCTGTGCGTAGCGCCAACGTTGGTGCGCAATGCTGGGCTCTGGGCACATAGAGCAATGTTAAATAACACTGCCTGCCCCACTCCTATGCATAGCGCCAGCCTTGGTGCGTAGTGTCGGTGAAAATCTCCCAAATTTTCATGAAAACTCTGAAATCTCTTCCAACGGCTTTCTTCACTTTGGAAATGGAAAATGATGCGGGAGAAAGACTTAAGAGACCCTTTATAGTCCTTTTGAAAATTAAATTAAAAATAAAAACCCACTTTTGCAAAGTTAGTGTCTCCCTTCTTTCTTTAATGTGCCTTTGATTGATATTTTGCTGTAAAAAAAAACACTTTTGAAAACTTTTGTAAAGTACTACTTACATCTCTTTCATCTTTTGCAGAATAATATTTTGACAAGGAGGCCTTTGTTGGGAGTTTATTGCTAATATGTAAACCAGGGGTATACTTGCTTCTTAGGCCATTTTTAAAACAATTTATGTCCAACCTTTTTATCTTCTTTAAAACCTTTGCTTTTACCCTTTAGTGAGATTAGGCCCTTTAAACTAATACTCTTTGCCATTTCTCCTTTTAGTGTAGGTGAAATTGTGTTTTTTTTTTAAAAACGCTAGAGAGGTAGCTTGAAACTCTCTGGTAGCCATCTGTTGTGATGAAGGAGGTTTCATCATCATTTCTTAGTCATTTTTTCATTTTTTCCAAATTCTTGGGTTTTTAGGGCTGCTTAGAAAAATATAAATAGTGTTATTTTATAAGTTCTTAGAGACCTATCAAAACTCTTTTATCATTTCTAAAAATTCTTCAATTTGTGCTTTGATGGACTCAAGTGACCTCTGCCCTTGCAACCCTTAGCATTGATTCCTTGTTTGGCTAAAAACATTTTCTAACCCTGATCTTTCTAAAACATATGCTTGTTGTTGTCTCTTTTTCACTGATGATCTTCCTATGATGATTTTTTCCTCTTTTACCTTACCTCATAGCTGATATGATGGCCCTTTTAGTCATCCTGAAAGGAAAGTAAGCAAAGGGCATCTTTCCCTTTACTATATTCATGCTTTAGACCAAAGGCCTTCCTTGAAGGATCTCTTCATCATTTTAAGACAAAGTTACTTGTCCCTTTCCTTCTCTGAAATTAGTCCCCTTGTAGGTAAAAATAGAGACTTGAAGGGTACCAAATCCACCCTAAGACTCATAAAACCCTAGGTGTCCTAGTGGAGGCTCTTTGGGATTTGGATTTTGGACTGACACCTAGAACTTGGGCTCTATCAAGTGTGATTCAGAATTTATGATAAACTACTGTATTGAAGATTAAAAAAAAATCCAATGTACTTGATTTATCTAAAGAGACTACAGAGAGAGTTTTGAGATCATCAATGCTTGAGGAATTTGGGAGACATAAGAGAGTTGATTGGTTGGTGACCTTAGGTAGGAGTGGAGGGGTTGGAAAACAAAAGAACAGTGGGCTTGAGGCCAAAGGTGACCAGACATGGTGAAAATGAATAGCATGAGCCCATGATGGCTCATTTGGGAGTATAAGGCTGACCTTGACATGAAAGGATGCTAAATTAGTGAAAATTTATCCTAAGGATAATGAAGGCAATGAGATTTCTAGAACTCACAATGTTCATGAACTTTGTTTCTATAAATCTATGATAAGTATTTTTAGTCATCCATGAGAGGAAAAAAATTACTAATGACTAACAAATACTATCATTCTGACCAAGTCTCCATGCTCGTCCATATTCTATATAGACACACTGAAAAAAACGTCAATCATATAGAAAGCACCAGTGAAAATTGACATATTATTAAATAATATCACTTTTATATCAGTGACGATCGTACACATAATACATATTTTGTACAACATTGTTTTGGAAAAATTTATGATTCCTTGAAAAATCGTGGAATAACATTCAATGAACATTGGATATGGTCAGACAGATGCACAAGACAATTCAAATCTGCACGATCATTCTTTTGGTTGTGTTGTCTTCATAAGAAAACCTGGAATTAAACATTGTTAGAAAGAAGAACATGATGGTGCAGGGGCATGCATAAAACGAGCACTTAGAAGATATAAAATGAACCCCTCTGCAAACTGACTTGTGGACGCTAAATAAGTTGTTCAATGGTGCATCACTACTCTAATCCATGAGACTAACTGATCAAGGGAAGTGCGAAGGTACATCCAATTTAATTTTTATTGGATATCCAATTTTAAACAGTGTACATTTATCACAATGATTATATTCGATGGTATTTTGATATCATATTTACATTCTTCTTTGAATTTTCCATATATAGGTTTTTTTGGCATATTGGCATCGAAGATGTAGATAGATCAATTGGAAATGACATTGAAACAATAAAAGAGACTCGAAAATTCCATTCAATTAAAACAAATTTGTCTCCAAATGTGTTTGCATTGGATAAAAGAAAATATTCTTGTTTTTGTCATGTTTGCATAGACAACACAAAATCTAATGATGTTTGTGAAAACAAAATGTATGTAAAAGATTGGAAACATACAGAGCTAAATACAAAGGGGAAAATGTCCGTTGCAATGTTTGAAGAAATGCAATAAGAGGAGACTACAATATCATATGATGGTGATCGAGTTTCTAATCTTGTTAGAGAAGGTAACATTTGAATTTCTTTCAAATGATGGAGATCTAGAAATAAATACTAAAATTATTTTAAAGTTAATTTTTCATGTTAATTATGATATAAATTTAAATACATAAGTTTGCTTTATTGTGTAGGAGATGTTTTTGTTGTAATTGCACCTACTGACAATGATGAAAATGTGAAGTATTATTTGATGCGTTGCACTGAACGAAAGATGAAATTATTAAAGAAAGCTATTAATGATCGCGGGTTTCCATATGACGAGAGAACCTATTATATTTGAAAGGTTATTTTTTCAAACAAACTAATCAAATTGGGGATTTGTTTACTTTGAAGACTATGAATCACGATGACATAAGTTGTCAATATAGTCACTTGGTGTGCAGCACCGCATAAAGTTGATAGAGATTCAACGAAAAAAAAAAATGAAAATTAAGAAATGGGAAATGTCAAAATCCGATCCTTAACCGAGATCATTGACTATGGCATTCCATTGGAATTTTTTTGATTGAAGCGCTAACAATTTCTTCTCTTTGGATTCATGTTTTAGAATGTTCGAGAACTCAACTAAGAATTGAACTTCCTTGTTATATTGCTCTGTGCAAGTGTTTTCACATTTACATTGTTTTGGTACATACCTAGTATCAATATTTGAAAGTAGCTTTTCTATACATGCATTGATGAAAATTGTTGCAAGTATTGGATATATATATATATATATATATATATATATATATATATATATATATGTTCTAGAAGTATTGGAGATATATATATATATATATATATATATATCTGTGTGTGTGTGTGTGTTCTAGAATGAAATTAACTAAAAGTAGCTTTTCTATGTGCGTTGATGAAAAATGTTGCAAGTACTAGATATATATGTTCTAGAATGCAATTAACTGTTCAAGTAGTTTTAATATGTGCATTGATGAAAAATGTTTCACGTACTGAATATATATGTTCTAGAATGCAATTAACTGAAAGTAGCTAAATTCTATTTGCATTGATGAAAAATGTTAAAATATTGGATATATATGTTCTAGAATGAAATTAACTGAAAGTAGATTTTCTATGTGCATTGATGAAAAATGTTGCACGTACTGGATATAAATGTTCTAGAATGGAATTAACTGAAAGTAGCGTTTCTACACATGCATTGATGAAAAATGTTGCCCGTACTGGATATATATACATTATTTAATGCATTTTTAAAATTTTATGATTGTTTGACACATTTAACAAGACCTAGAATCTTATGATTGTTTATATATGTGTGTGTGTGTGTGTTTTGTACTTCAATATTTTTAACATATATATTCAAACATGTGTACTTAAATCATTTCTACATGTACATATATTCACGTGAATTTTTTGCATTGTACTTCAATCGTTTTAACATACATATTCAAACATGTGTACTTAAATCATGTCTAACAAGACCCAGAATATTATGATTATATATATATATATATATGTATTGTACTTCAATCGTTTTAACATATATATTCAAACATGTGTACTTAAATCATTTCTACATGTACATATATTCACGTGATTTTTTTTTTTTGCAAAACGACCACTTGAATTTTAAAAACAAAACATTATATCATAATCACATGCCAAATGTAGTTCAACCATCCAAAGCTTGAGTTTTAAAAACAAAACATTATAGATCAAAACATTACTTCACATGCCAAATGTAGTTCAACCATCCAAAACTTGAGTTTTAAAAACAAAACATTATAGATCACAAGTATGAAGTAACATTACTTCACATGCCAAATGTAGTTCAACCATAACACTTTAAAAACAAAACAAATTATAACACAACATTAATTCACATGCCAAATGTAGTTCAACCATTCAAAACTTAGGTTTTGAAAACAAAACAAATTATAACATTTGACATTACTTCACATCACATGCCAAATGTAGTTCAACCATCCAAAACTTGAGTTTAAAAAAAAACAAATTATATAACACTGTAAAATTACTTCACATGCCAAATGTAGTTTAACCATCCAAAACTTAAGTTTTAAAAACATTATATATCACATTCACATGTACCAAATATACTTCACATAAAATATGTCCAAAATTTGTAGATCTCACAAGTATCAAGTATAAAGTTATATATAAAAAAATTATATATCACATTCACATGTACCAAATGTAGTTCACATAAAATATGTCCAAAATTTTTAGATCTCACAAGTATCAAGTACCAAGTATAGTGTTATATATGACTACATCTAGATAATACTATATATAAAAAAAGTAAATTTAAGACTAAATATATTGAAAATATAATGTTGCATGTGTGCATGTACATCATCCATCAAATAGTGCATGTGCATCATCCATCAAATACAGATGGATGTAGTTTCTCTCCCAGCAAAGTCACAATCCTCGAGCTATCCTGCGAAGCATGGGGAATCTATACATAATGTGTACAAACATTAAAATTTTATGTTTTAAAATTGAGTGAGAATATATAGAACTTCATGTAAAAAACAAAATGTAAACAAAAAAATCATGTAATACCTCATGAGGTTCCCTCTCCATTTGTTGCTAGTCCACTAAAACTTCCCTCACAGGGACATCTTCAACAGTAAACTGTACAATATACATGTACAGTTATATATATATATATATATATATATATATATATATATATATATATTAAGATTTTTCAAATGAAAATGCATATATAAAATTATTTTCAATAATATTAAAAAAATTTAGACAACTTGTTCAAATGGTTGAAATGGTGTGGATGTTCCTATCTCCATCACTAGAGTTCGTGGAGAAAAGAAATCCTCTATAGAAACCTAAAATTCAAAAAAATGAAAAATATAAAATAACTCAAGATCAAGATCTCAATTTATAATAAAACTTTTAAACTTCAATTTATAAATTATAACTTGAAAACATATATTTAAGTGAAAAATTAAATACTTCTGCAGGTCAATTTTCCACATCTCCTAAGAGAGGCTCCAAAAGAAAATCTCTAAAAACCTAAAATTCAAAAAATTTAAAATAACTCAAAATCTCTAGATCTCAATTTATAATAAAAGTCTTAAGCTTGAATTTATAACTTATAACTTAAAAACATATATATATATATATATATATATATATATATATATATAAGTGAAAAATTGAATACTTGTGCTGGTGGATTTGGCACATCTCCTAAGGGCAGTTCAGAAAGAAAATCTCCAAAAACCTAAAATTTAAAAAAATTAAAATAACTCAAGATATAGATATATCACATTTTTTAATGGAACTTTTTGAGGTGGAATATATAACTTAAAAACATAAATTTTAAAAGTGAAAAATTTTCCATACTTGTGATTGTGGATTTGGCACATCTCCTAAGGAAGTAGAAGGTACATCTCCCAAAGAAGAAGAAGGTACTTCCATCCCAAAAATATCGGACAAAATCAGAATCTGTTAAAACATTTTATTATATATATGTACATGTACATGTGTGCATAATTATTTATTTTAAAAATATCTCATCATGTTTCAATATATATAATAATAAATAAAAAATAATTGTACATCATCATGTTCACTTAAAACACACTAACATTTGCCAACATATCTTGATTGTTTGAACCAGAGGCTCTGACCGTGATATTAACATTTTCTTCATTCATCAAGCGTGACAACTACAAATGGTGTTAACATATAATGATACATTTTTCCTAGATTAATGTATACAAATAAATGTATGTATATATGTATTTATTACAAATTGTACATGTGTTAAAATAATTGAACCCTAACCATTAACACATACCATTCCCATGCCCTCTTCCTCATGAAACATTAGGTCCTGCCAACCATAGCGAAAATTCTTTGCATATGTTTTGAGATCTTCAATACTCATGTTGTCAATCTCTTCATCTATATAATACACAAAATTAGCATTTGCATTCTCACGTGCTCTTTGTCGATTCATACAAACATCGACTCCACCCAATCCACTGTGAACAATGTCAATGATGGCATCCCTTGCTTCTCGACTAATTTTAGAAGTGGCTTCCATCTCTGACCGCAAAGTTTCGACACGAAAAGGTCGACTAACCAATGATGGCTCATGGCGAGGCAACTCAACATCACACCTAGCGCCCCTATGGTCACACAATCAACCTTTCCCATGACAAAAAAATTCATAGGGAAGGTCATTGTAATTGGTTTTCATTTTCAAAAATAATTATGCATAAAATAACTTTTCAAAATACAACAGAACCTCGTCATTCCATGGGAGTCTTCCATAGGCCGCAAGGTGTCTATCATACAAATAGTGAGCTATATTAGGGTGCTTGAAATATTGCACCTTCAACATCTTTATTTTCGGCCCTTCTTTGAAATTAAACATAGACTTGGCCATTTCTGTTGTAACTCTTTGTTTAACAACCTCCCATTTATCGAGACCCATCACTATTTCATTTCTTTTTCTCATGACTTATACAAAAGTATCAACGGTTGGCCCAAGTTTTCAGCACACATCTGCTAGCTCGCCTAAAGAGTGTGTAACTATTTCCAATATTTTTTGACTCTCAGCAGGTAGAGTCAAAGCCACGATATCTCTCTTCAATTTTGCATGAAGATGTTGACACCTTTCTAAGGTGCATTGTTTCATGTTTGTTTCCCAAAGTATATCAGAAATGTCGGCTGTATAAGTTGTGGTTGGTGGACAACCTTCTTCTTGAATGATGCGTTTTTCCAAACATCTTTTTTTAGCAACATTTGGAGCAGCATTTTCAGTCTATGCATCAATATATAAAATTTTGTATATTAAAAAAACACATGTAAACAAATTTGTACAAATTGAATGAAAAAAATATTCAAATTAATGGCCACCTCGATGTGGTTGGCTAGCATCTTTCCCACCCTGAGACTGTTGAGGACTAGAACGACCCTGTTGAGAACCAACACAACCATCCATTTATTGGCCTTTGGGAGAATACATATCACCATCTTCATGCAACCCACCATCACTTATTGATTTCCCACTAAGGGAATCTGAACCACCACCAACCTCACAAGACGAGAGAGAAGCTTCATAAACAAATATGAATTTGTAATCAATTTAAAAATACATTCATACATATAAATACATGTACATATTCATTGATTAAATTGCTTGAACCATACCACGATCGTGTGAACCATGGGCATGCTACATTGATGGAGTAGACACCCTTCTCCTCTTACCTCCTAAAAAATAAAAAATAAAACTTATTAACAACTAATTTAACTCACAAAATTGATAAAAAATAAATTCCATATGTACACACATGTGTGTATATGTATGGAGATTTAAGATTATATTTAAATACCATGAACATCCCTCGATCCCTGATCCCCCTCTCTCATAGAGATATGGGATTCTGTTGATCTTTGTCGTTCATCCTCCATGATATATATATCTACAGTGGACATTTACAATTATTTTTTTAAATTACTATTTAAAATAAATTCAAAATAAATTTCTGAAAATTAATGTAATTTAGTGTACATAAATTATGTAAAACACAACTTTCAAAGCACTAATTGATGTGTGAAACTCAATTTAAGCAAAAAAAAATTATAAAAATGTTAAGTTCACAAAATTGCGCTTTACATGGTGGGAGCACACTTGCTATAAAATTGAAAAAAACACATGGTCATTAAAAAAGAAGTGTGAAACTCCATTTAAAAAAAAAATTGTTGAAGTCGCATTTTAATTTTATAAAAATGTGAAGTTCACCACTTGTTGCAAATGTGAAGCTCACCAAGTTGCGTTTTACATGGTGTGGTAGGAGCACACTTGCTATATAATTGAAAAAAACACATGGTCATTAAAAAAAACGTATTTATAAGTACAAAACACACACATATCCAAGATATGTTACAATTTCCATCAATAAATTTTGAAGGAGAGTTTCTCAACACTAATTCATCTTTGAGAGATGAATCTTTATTTTTTGAAGAATAGCGTCTCAAAACTAATTCATCTTTGAGAGATGAATCTTAAATTTTTTAAGAAGAGTGTCTCAAAACTAATTCATCTTTGAGAGATGAATCTTGGATTGGCATTGCCTCGTATAATTCTAATTCATCTTTGATAGATGAATCCTGAATTGGCATTGCCCCACACAATAGATCAGCAAACATCTTATTCACATCTATACAATGTCTTATACTAAAAAATTGAAATTGGCTAAAAATATTGTTTGCTATTCCATGTAATTCTTTTAGCCTCTCCTTCTTAACTTGGTACATGCCATTCATCTGGTTGCACACAAGTTCAGAATTGGTGAAAACTACAATTCCATTTGATCCATACTCCATAGGTGTTCCCAAACCTTCTATCAATGCAATATAATATGTTTCGTTGTTTGTTGTTCTTCCCGGTATATTCATTTTCCTTTGGACGACTTTGCTAGTCGCAGTATTGGAAAGCACATATGTAATCACTGCTTTCCCTGAATTGGGATAGTAAGAAACATCTATGCATAATTTCCATTTTTCAACCATATTTAGTGGGTTTTTTTATCCCTGAAAAAAACAAATTCAATAAAAATATATTAAATTGAAATTTATTGCAAATGCACAGGAGAAATTACACATGTGCATAGTTTATCTTAAAGTTTGACTTAAAGTTTATGTAGAGTTCACATCTAGAAATGAGATGCGTTAAATATTGCATTGGAGTTTAGGGGAGATTTATGACACATATACATGGTTCATGCATGGTTTGCATGAAAGTTTGCCTTAAAGTTTATGGCATAAATCACATCTAGAAATAACATGCCTTAAGAAAGGATGAGATCTAGAGGCTACCTAGCCCTTTACAGACTGCTTTAGAACTTTTAGAAGTTAAGACTCAACCAACAAACTAAAATCCTATGGAATTTCAACCACTTTAGTTTCAATTTTTAGGCCTTAAAGTTTGCCTTGAATTAATGGGGGAAAGCCTTGAGTTTGGGGGATACTATCTTATGAGAGTTCAGCCACTTTAGGTTTAGTTTTTAGGCCTTAAAGTTTGCCTTGAATTAATGGGAGGAAGCCTTTAGTTTGTGGAAGAAATGACATTTACATGGTTTGCAAAATTATTTTATGCACTTACTAAAACAACTAGTTATGTAAAAAATCACACCTTATCAGTTTGTGGGAGAAATGAAATAGAAATGACACATTCCTTAAATTTTTCCTAATATTTTATGGCAGAAGGGAGAAATGACACATGTAGACAGTTTGCCTCAGAGTGGTAGTAGATCATGGATATTAAAATGAAGAACTTATATTTCTGTTCCAGCGATTGACTGTAGGGGTATTTACTAGATATGTCACCTTTGAGAAAAGATGAGATCCAGAGGCTACTTGGCCCTTTACAGACTCTGCTTTAGAACTTGTAGAAGTTAACACTCAACAGAGAAACTAAAATCCTATGGAAGTTAAAAATCCTATGAGAGTTCAGCCACTTTAGGTTCAATTTTTAGGCCTTAAAATTTGCCTTGAATTAATGAGAGAAAGGCTTTAGTTTGTGGGAGAAATGACATTTACATGGTTTGAAAAATTATTTTATGCACTTACTAAGAACATTCTTTAATGTTAATGGGAGAAAGCCAACATGACACATGCTTTAAAAGCTTGGAATAAGAATTTATGGGAGAAATGACACATGTACACAGTTTGCCTTAAAGTGGTTGTGGTTTATGGATATTAAAATGAAGAACTTCTATTTAGATCTGCTCCAGAGATTGACTATAGGGGCATTTACTGGATATCACCTTTCAGAAAATATGAGATCCAAAGGCTACCTGGCCCTTTACAAACTCTGCCTTTAGAACTTATAGAAGTTAACACTACCTGGCCCTTTATAGACTTTGCATGTATAATCTTGTAGAAGTTAACACTCATCGGCCAATTTAGGTTCGGTTTTTAGGCTTTAAAGTTTGCCTTTAATTAATGGGAGAAAGCCTTTAGTTTTAGAGTAACCTTATAAAATGCTTTAATGTGAAGATATTACTTTACCTATAAAACAATGGAATTGAAGACTGTACTTATATATCAAAGTTCTGTTATGACAAATTAGTTATGTCCTTAATCAAAAGTATGATTTAGCACATATCAAATTGTTTATTAATTATAATAATGTCATTTTTGGCTTGTACTATCATTCATCCTTGATATGTACAATAATTTTACAACTTCAACATCAACCTACACTATCATCATAAATTTGGGGAAAAAGAAAATCTCCCTTTATGATGGTTTTCATCACATGGTTTTTTCTTTTAGCATTTTTCTAGTGCATGGTAGTTTACCCCATGGTTCTATAGTTTCAATTAAAGAACTAAAGTTTTATTTGATCCAAGCTAATGGATTGGTAGTTTATAATTTTCGTGGGATATATACATATATACATACATAAGTGTGTGTGTCTATGTGTCTGATGATCTAAAAATTAATATACTAATAAAAAAAATGATCTTCTAGTTTTTGGTTTCTCGAGTAATTTATATGTTAATGCATGTGTTTTACAATGAATATTTTTCATTTTATTAAGAATCTATTCGAAACAATTAACTATATAAGGTTAAAACCTATGTTTTGTATCAAATTAATTTTGGTTTCAATGGGAAACTTTTATGGCTAATGTGTTTTTCTCGAAATGTGATAGACCCCATTAAAATGGGAGATATATCAAATTGATTCCTATGGTGAAATAAAATAGTTTCAAGTAGTTTAAAGATATAGATACATAAATTTAATAAGCATAGTTTTTAGATATATAAGTCCAAAATGGAATATTTGTTGGTGAAAAAATATCAAAATTGAATAGTTGTTGGTAAACAAATATCAGTGGATCACTATGGATATATTTGCTTCATTAAAAGGGATTTTTATAGAAGGATGGACTAAGTTGGAAATAAGGGAAAATATCACAATACAATTGTCTCTCTTAGATGTTGAAGAATGTAGCTACGTTAAGTCTTCATTATTAATATATTTGTCAAAAAGAATTTATAATTATTGTTTCCCAACAAAAATCTATAACTATTATCAAAACAAAAAAAATTGTTAGGAAACAATAAAAGGCTAGACAAGCAAAAAATGGTTATACTAATGATGAAAGAGCGAGACCTTCAATTTAGGAAGGTTTTATAGTATGTCTCTTCCGATGCACTACAACTTTTAAGTGGACTAATATTTAGATTCGTAGTATTTATGCATACTAACATTCAGTGTTGGTTATCATTTATGTCTACTGTTTGTACAAGATCTTTGAATTGCTGCTGATGTATGTTTACTGGATGAAAAATAAGTTAACATTTATGTCTATTGTTTCTACAAGATCTTTGAATCGCTACTGATGTATGTTTATTGGATGAAAAATAAGCTGGAGTTGAACTAATTTTTTTCCTTATAGATATTGTTTCTTCTATTTATTACATTTCATTATCTCATTCATTGAGTCACTAAGTCATGTCGGCTCATTACAGAAGGACTAAATTTTAGGCTAAATACAAAGATGCAATTTAGATGAAGTTTGTCTTTCTTCAAAGGATAGTTTTGGTGTTATACAATTTTGATGCTATTCAGTGTAATTGCAGTTAATTAAAGCCACAATATTGGTGCTATTTATGTTTCATTACCACCACAGAAAGGATCTTGGATTAGAGAATATTTTAGTTTTATCTCATTTACATTTGGTACCTCTAGTCTTTACCAATCTGTGCAACGAGTTCTATTAAAAACAAAACACAGAATGTTCCAAAAACTTTTATTACAGAAATGAAAAACACTTATTTTCTATCTTATATCATGTAAATATTGTGTAATAGAAATGACAAATAGAAAGCCTTTCTCATGTCCTGAAGCTGAACAAAACACAGAATGTTCGAAAAACTTTTATTACAGAAACACAAAACACTTCTTTTCTGTCCTATATCATGTAAATATTGTATAACAAGAATGACAAACAGAAAGCCTTTCTCATGTCCTGAAGCTGAACAAAACATAGAATGTCTGAAAATTTTTTATTATAGAAACGAAAAATACTTCTTTTTTTTCCTATATCATGTAAATATTGTGTAACAGAAATGACAAATAGAAAGCCTTTCTCATGTTCTGAAGCTGAACAAAACATATAATGTTTGAAAAAATTCTATTACAAAAATGAAAAACACTTCTTTTCTATCCTAATTCATGTAAATATTTTGTAACAGAAATAACAGAAAGCCTTTCTCATGTCCTGAAGATGAAAAAACACAGAATGTTCCAAAAAGTCTCATTACAAAAACGCAAAACACTTTTTTTTTCTGTCCTATATAATGTAAATATTGTGTAACAGAAATGACAAACAGAAAGCCTTTCTCATGTCCTGAAGCTGTCGGTGGCGTAAATATTGAGTGATTGACGTTGCATCTTTTAAAGTATTAAGTACGAGGGTAAAAGTGGCATAGACGAAGGTTGAAAGGGCTGTAGGAAACAATAGTGGGAAAGGCAGAATTTTAAGAAATAATAACATTTGATTCAGCTGACTCAACACCGTCATCAAAGGTTAAATAGTTCCTGCCTATGTGACTTGAGCGAGGTTGTTCCTAGTCCTGTTCATGGGTTGCAACCTAGACCTTATTACAGAAATGCAAAACACTTACTTTAATTTGCAAAAAATTCAATAACATTTCTCAAAACATAATTTAATTTTGAAAATAAATCACCTACAAACTTTTTAGATATATATCTATACATTAACTTCAGTCAAAACAAGATATAATTTTGAAAATAAATTATATATTGAAAAATCACTAAAATAAATCAATCAAATTTCATTGTGACATTTTTTTTGAGGTTACAAATATCTTATCCACTTATTTCTTAACCTAAGACATTATCAAAAAGTGTAACACCCAATAAATAAATAAATAAAAGCACATTTGAAACAATTCAATAAACTATAGAGATAAGTTTAGCCTAATTACACTTATGAGTTCTTATGAAACTCAATTATGCTACTCTATTTATATTTCACGTTCTTGTAACAAATTCGAAATTCGGAGCCAACCCTTTTTTCCACATAGAAAAAATTGTTGTATATATATATATATATATATATATATATATAAAAACAGTACATGAAACATAATATAATGTTGTCACATCATTCCAAAGCCATATAACGATGACATGGTGCACTATCTTCACATATCTGTGAAGATTATGATGAGAAAATTTAGGGATGTAGAAAACATGCCTCAGAAGGCATATAATCACTTCTTGTTATAATTTTGATGTGATAGATTATGGGTGATTTAAGCGTATACAACAAGTCTGTTACTGTTTTGGTTTTTTCAACAAGATATATGTAATAAAATTTATGGTACAAACAGGCAGCAAGTAATACTGGAAGGAAAGTATGGGTTTCATTAAAGATATTATATCAAAGTGATCTATGTAATGACTTATGATTGAAGACTATATGAACTGGTACATAATATAAACCAGATTTTTTTTCTTTCTGAAAAAAAAAAAAAAAAAATTCCATGATAATAACCAGATCATTACATAAAAACTCAAAGATACTACATACATAGTTTTTGAGATATAAACTAATAGAATATGAAATCTTAATTTTGTAGCACATAAAAAAAAACATAAACATAAATTCAGAGCCAACCTATAAATCCGAAGAGAAAAAGCCGAGAACAAATTCGAAATTCGGAGCCAACCTGCAAATCTGAACAGCAAGAGCTGAGAAAAAATTCGAAATTTAGAGCCAACCTGCAAATCAGAATAGCAAGAGCCGAGGCCAAATAGCAAGACGTAGATGTAGACAACAGACGCAGAAACAGAATAAGCCCGAAACCACTTAATGGCTCCGACTTGGTGTATTTGTAAACTAAATTTCGGTCAGACTATTTTAAGAGTCCAACCGAACTTATGTTGCCGAATTTCCAATCTACGACCAATTTTTTTTTCCCACGCCATCAGTACGTTGTCAATGTAAACGGAAGAATGAGTTCGGATGAACTAATTTCGAAAGTTTTGCCGAAATCCAAATTATTGAGAAAAAAATTTTCCACCCTCAATTCTCACAAAAGTGTATCTATATGTTAAACTGTTGATACTTAGAATTTAAAACAAATACATTTTTTTCAATATGTATGAGAATAAACTAGCATACATATTGTAATCATTCATAAACATACAAATTTTAGTTAAAGAAATAAAATTCTACAAAATAATTTGTAGGTATATGCCTCCTTAATTCTTGTACCAGTCTAGAATTTTTTAATTAATTAAACACAATGATACAAATTTCACAAACCACTCAAACGATTCTTCCTTATCAAACAAACATATAAATGATTTGAATATGGAATGATAATTTAAACATATGGTTAAACCACATTATCTACTTTGGAGTGAAATTCGGACCTTAGTCTACCTTAGGAATAATAATACCCTTTTGTAATAGTTTTGTATCAATAAAGTTTTTACCTAACTCTTTTTTCCTATTATTACAAGTCTCTACTTATAGTAGATTGACTTATTTTTATGTTCAAAGTATTATTACATCTCTTTGTCATGCATCATCAAAGACTTGGGCATAAGTATGATTCCACTTCTCTAAATAACAATGAATGTGGTATTATTATTTTGAATATACCTTTGTTAGTATATATTGTTGGATTCACTTGTGCATTAAAATTGTTAATTTTAGATGGTTCTACCCTACGCATGTAGTGAGTTCTTGCTGCCACTTATGCCTCGTTGAGCCAATCACTTCAATAGTTGAGATTTATTGTTACTAATCGATGAAAAAGGTTTCATTAGGGTTTTGTGATGATGTTAATGAATTTTTGGAGTTTTTCATTACGTCTCATTCATTCCTTTCGAGTCTTATGTTGGTCATGTCAATATGCGGCTAAGATTTCAATGATTTTTCATTACCAAATGTCTATATTTTCTTTCTACCAACATAATATTCCACCATCTATTCAGCAAGGTTTTTTGACTTCATGTTCTATTGATTGGTATGGTATTTTATCACCTACATTTCAAATTTGGTTGACGTAGGTATTCCTATTAAATTGTTTTCTTAATGCATTTGAATTATTGATTTTCATAGTCGCAATACTACATTAAAAACTTCTCATACACATTGTGTTGTTGTATTCACTAAGATTTTTTCTTTCTGGTGAAGATCATCGATAGTCATTATGACAGACTTTCGATTATCATTTTCTATTTATATTAACCGATAATTTTTTTTGGTAAGTTCCCCTTACTTTTACCAAAATTTCCATATTGCATCGTTTGTCGTTCTATTAATTTTATGATTCGGAAAATTCCAAAATTTGTTAGAGTGATGGAAAGGTTTATACCTTTCTATTGACGGTATTGGATCTGCCAACATTCAGTGGATATACCCGATATGAAATCCCAATTATACCTTACACCATTTGGAGTAGGAGTCCCAACAGTGGGGTGTTAATGATGTGTCTTGGTTGTGAATACACATAGAGTGATGCATGTTGTCTTTGGTGAGAACAAGTGTGTGACCTTGCAGAAAGTCAAGTGTGATACATGAAGGTTCTAACACATGAAGGGAAAAGGAATTGAGCCCCTTAGAAGCTTGTAATAGTACACAACTTGAAAGGAACACACGATCATGATGACATCACAACATAATATGTGTAATAGTTCACAAGTTAACCGTGATGAATTAATACAACAACAAACATTCAACAAGATTCGTACAAATTCAAACGAAGTAGTTCATAAGCATAAGCATAAGCAGAAGTTAAATAACATAAATTACATATACAACAACAATAGTCCTACTATATTCACAACATATGCATGAAAGTGTGCCAAATCTAAGTTTTATTAAGAGTGAAAGTTCCAATCATACATTTACCATTGACAAACCACTAGCCCTAATACTGGAACATGAATTCAACAAACCCTACTCCTCCAAGTAAGTATACTACCTTTATTCTACGGAGAGGCCAAGGTTCTCACAAAAATCCAAAGATATTTCTAAGCCTAAGCCTAGCCGAAATATTGGCTCCCAAAATCCCTTTACATGAGTTATGAGGATATATTTATAACAAAAGGGTGTGACTCTTCACATTCCCCTTGTGACTCTTTGACTCCCCTCATGAATCTTCAACTTCTTTACAAAATTATTCATTATATTACATCATGACTCTTCACATTCCAATATTAACACTTGGCATTTCACTTTACACATAATTACAAATAATATTACATTTTACATTCATACCCATATAAGAAAAAATAGAGTAGAGACAACTTGACAACCTAACAAGACAAAACACTATGATTCATGAGTTTGGGGAAATTGTAGCTCAGTAACTTCCACTTGATGCTTCTCGCTCACATATTGGTTTCAAGCTCAGTACTGTGCAATGACATCCCCAAGCTGTGTGATGGTGTTTGGCTAGTAGTAGACTCTAGCCTCCATAGCATTCGAGTACAATGATTTGGAGATAGTTTTAACTTCCCTCTCAAGTAGGAGCAACATTTTTCTAATCTAGATAGGTCGACTAATGTAGTTCTGCATGTTCTATCTATTAAGCTCCAAATCCTCCTTAGTGGATATATGTCTTAGCTGCTCCAAGTACTCTTCGATCTCTTTCTTGACCCGGTGTCTGTGTTTTTCTTCGGTGAGTGAGCCAACTGATGGGATCTCATGTGCTTTCACCAAGAAATCCAAAATGTTAGATAACCATACATATGAGGCCTGAATACTTCCAGTGAATGAAGTGATATTCTTATTGTTCTGAATCAACATTCAGACTCTCACTTTCTCTAGCTTTTTTTGTGGCTTCGTTTTATTTTTCAAGGTACTTCATTCCCTTTGTATCACATTTTCCATTCATGCATGGTGACGATGGAAGATTGTACATTATTAAAAGTTTTGAGAAAGTATTTTCTCTTCTGCTGCAATCCATGAAAGTGGAAAATTTACTTATTTATGGTTATAACCTCCTCATAGAGGTCCTGCATGGCATCTCCAAGTGTTGATACTTCACCAAGTATCACTGCTCTCATTTCCTCCAAGTAGACATGAGCGGAAGTTGTGTTTTATGCTACTGCACGGAGCTGTTTTATCTCTTGCTTGGCATCATGTAAGTTTTTTTCCAATTGCTTATTATCGGTTGTCAAATACTGAGTGTTTGATATTGTTGCACCTACAAAGGCCAAGTTGGCTTCGGTGATATAATTCATATTCTTCCTAGTGTCTACCACTATCACCTTCTCTCTGATGAATGCATGTGATGTGAGGTCATCCATAAAATTATTCCTATGCACTTGTAAAATATTATTCTAGATTTCATATTACAAAATATTGTATGTGTACATGATTGTATCACCTTCAAGAGGAATAACATCCTCTTCCTCTTTCAGAGCTAAATCTGTTGCTGGAGGTGGTGGATACTAAATGGTGACCTATTGTGCACTCAACATCAGGTTGAAATCCTGATTCTGTGGCTTTGGTTCCTCCTCCATGTCTTCAATCTTAATAAATTCCTCAATCTATGGGGAAAGATTTTGATCCTTCATTTTTCCACTCTCCTCCTCTAGTGTTGGCTGGTTTTGTTCTTTCTCTACACATTTTCCTTCTATTTTTGTTTCTTCTTCTATTGCACATTTCCTTTCTTCTTCTATTTCACATTTCCTTTCTTCTTCTTCCTACTTCTTCTTCTATTCTCATTCTTTCCTCCTTTTCTCTTTTTATTCCTTCAGTTTCTATTCTACTTCCTGAAACCTCAGTTATGCTTCTTGCAACCTTAGTTTCTCTCTTTGATTTCATTATGCTCTATGCATAATTTGTCTCCTATTTTCCTCAATTAATAAAGTTAGTTTCATAAAAATTGGATCTTCTTTCATCTTACAACCTCTTTCTCCCTCTAGACTGTAAGCGACCTTTCTCTTTCCCTTATCCTACACAGGGTTTCTCCCTTTTGTTGACACTGCTTCTAGAGTTTCTGCCCTCTCTAGAGTAGCCTATGAAGTTCCTCCTTTACTGATCGGCTTGTGATTTATGGAGGCATTGTATAAATGCTTCCATGGATCCTCCTTCGACTAATGAAAAGTCTCACTAAGCCATTGATAGTGTATCCTTGCACAATGGTCTTTGCGAATGACATAGGTATTGTACAGATTAAAGTCTCAAGTACTGAATGTAAAATTTTTATTGCCTTTAATTTAGTTTCTGCAACTTTGAGATTCTTGATTTCATACAATCCAACCTGCATAAGAAGAGTGGACCATGATGCTTTATTCTTCCCATGCAAGTTTCATGACAACCTTGTGGCGAGATGACATGACACTTCTTGCATGAAAATCTTGTCGGTTTCATGCCTTGGAAAAATATGCAGTGACTTCTGGGCACCAAACATTCTGTGAAAGGTGTCATTCGGTGAGGCAAACCTATATGCGATCTCTAATATTTCCTCCATTTATCCTCGTGACATGCAAGGTGGTTCTTCTTTAAAAATAATATTTTACAACAAAATGATGAAGTAATCAGTTATTTTTTTCATAACTCCTCGATGGATGCAATCCGAAAGCGTCTTGAAATAGACATACACGGCAGGGTATCATGGTGTCCATGTCTAGTGCATGTTAGTAAATTCGTTATGTGCATAGAGTGCATCCAATAGGTATGTATACATATAAAACCTTGGTTTCTTTCCCTTGGGAGGATTTTGGGCATATGCTACATGGGATCTCAACTATTGAGTCAACAAATATGACCATTTGAACAACTTCCCCTCATTCACAACCTAGTTCAATAAGACTATCAACCCTTATGGAAACGTTTCTGTGCTCTGCTAACTGTAAATTCTGCAAGCTAAGATAAATATGAGTTAGTAGGTCCTTCTGAGATACTTTGTCTTGTATGAACGGGTAGGTGTCTGTAGAAATTTCAATGGCTCTTTCAGCTAGCCTTTAACAATATCTCTTGTGTTCACATAGCTTTTGGTGGCATATAAGTATTATTCCATGATTTTTACTGGCTCGGGAAAATGATACATAAGTTCATAATATTCCACTAGAAACGTAGCAAGCTTCTGTCCACTGGCATTTTTCAATGCCATGGTATTCACATAAATGTGTGAAACAATCCAGCTGATGACATCTACACACGGGAAGGTTGGATATCTGCATGAAAAATTGTGTGATCATGATTGTTGAACACTGAGGTATACCTACTGGTCCCCTAAATCTACCTTGAATTTATTTGCTAAAAAAACATCCTTAACTTCTTTCCGTGTTAGATTTTACTCCTTTTCCACAAAAATTTGAGTGTCTATATAAACTGGAAAGTTAACTGGTGTTTTCTCAACTACTTCCCCAGTACTGCTTTTAGTGGTATCTTTTGAAGAAACTCTCTTGGGTGCAATGGTAACAATGACTGCTGGAGAGAATTGTTCAACAACTATGGTACCTGTGGGCCAAAAAATGCACTCATGGCAAGAAAACATCAACTTTAGAAAATCTATATTCAAAGCAAGATCAGGAAGAAAACTGAAAAACTAGAGAGAGATATTGCAAGATTTTCTAGAACAAGTGAGGGATATTTTCTATGGAAACTAGGCATCGCATAGTCCCAAAAGCCAAGGGTGAAACCTAAGGCTTGAGACTGTGCAATGCACAGTTCAGCCTGAGAAATGACTGGGAGAGAGTGTGCATTCTAAAGTATCAATTTCCAAGGTGGAAGAATGGGCCCTAAAACTGCACAATGCATATTTGGGCCAGCCTATACTGTGTATTATGCAGTCGCAAAGGCTAGGCTCTCATCTTGAGCCTCATACTTGCACATTTCCTAGCTGGGCAAGGTGAAAATTGTCCAAGGGAAAGTGCATATCTTCCTGGTGAAAGTATGGGACACAAGTAGATCTAAGTGATGATGTGAGTTTGAGTGCAGATCAGAGTATGTATAAATTAATAAATTTAAATCAAGTGCGAGAACTCAATCAAACAAAAGGAAAATCAAATATGTGAGGAGGGTCGTTGCAACAATCACCATCAATGCAAAAAAAAAAAATTAATGCGACACTTGTGCAAGTAAAATGACAACTTGAAAAAAAACTTCTACAAGGTAATATAATTTAAAAATCCAACAACCATGAAGAGAAACAAGTGAAATAAAACTCACGGAAGTGAAATGACAAAAAGTGACAGAAAAAGCAGTAAAAGACGACAAAAGAAAAACTCACCCAGAAAAGTGACAACAACTGCACTGAAGGTTCCTTGATCTCCTCAGGAATTCTAGAGCTTTAATATCGAATGTAAAAATTATCTCTATAGGTTTCAATTAAATATATTTGAACGAATTAGGTTTTATGACGCGCATGCCTAAAATCAAGGAAAAACGACACTTGGCAGAAATTTCTAAAAATAGCAAATGTGCCTCCTTCGGGAAACTAATAATGGATCCATATTTTCCAGGGATTCTTTTTCTCTTTTTATATTTTTTATTTCTTTATTTTTAGGGAAATTTCCCATGCATACTACCGGGAAAGGTTTAACAATTCTGGGGAATTGGGAAACTTTCCAGTTTGGTGCATTGTGCAGTTTTTGAGCTCAAGAGGAGTATTGCGTGATTTTCTAGGCTACGTGTTGGGATGCCTTCCATAACTACGCAATTTCTGAGCTCAAGGAAAAATTTCCAATCAACATTGTGCAATTCCAATCATCAAGGTTGGTTTTCCCTCATGAATTGAGTAGTTTCTGGAGGCAAGCCCAGAACTACTATAAGACCAAGTCAGGAGTTTAACTTGTGACCTAAAAATATCAACTAAGTGTGAAAACAAGCAAACATAAGCACAGATAAAAAGGATAAGTATCAGTAAAATTATGAACAATTGATGACAATACAATATAAGCTCCCATGGATAGAAAGGAAGGCTCCAAAATCAAAACATAAGAAAAGTTTTAGAGGGTGGTTGTAGCTGCTAGAATACTTGGTGACACACTGGTGGAACTCCAGCTTTTTGTATGGTTCTTGTCAAATGAGACATAGGTCTAACTCTTCCATAAGTATTTTTCAGTTCATTGAACACCACAACTTCTTCACTTCATTTGAGTTATATATGTATTACCTACCATTCTCTTCATCAGTGGAACACTAACCAAGCTAAGTCAAACTAAGTTATTTTGATTGGGGATCAGAAGTATATAGATGCGCAAGTAAAATATTTTTTCAGAGAATTAGTTTTCATCTTCGGTGTTGCTCTGTTGCCAACAGGGTTGGATGATACCCCAACAGAGTCACTTCAGGAAGACAAACATTGTTTCATTACCATAAATCATGTACAGTACCCTGGTGGATTTTTTTTGCTTCACCTCTCTGCGCAGGAAGCCTTTATCTTATTTCACCCTTTATTTTATTTGTTCATTTAATTTTTTTTTGTTCATAGAACTGTGCATAGACACTTATTTATTTCATGGCTCAAAAGAGGGATCCCGACTTATTGAGAGCATAAGAGGTTTTCCCTTCAAATAAGGATGTTTATATACACCTTTGACATACTTGTTAAGCTTTTCCTCCCCTCCTTACTCTAACCGATTTAGTTTACAAGGATTAACTAAAAAATAAAATACTAATTAGAGCAGGTGGTACTAGTTAAAAGTTCAAACATTCTGATTTCATTGTGATTTTCTTTGAGAAGAAATTTATTTTCCATCTGAGTATCATCGATTAAAATAATGCAAGATTCACTCAAAGATAGGGAATAGACAGATAACCAAGCGCTGATAATAGTGAAACTTTCGCTTGGACTTCACCATGGTTACTTAAGAAGCCAAACATGGTCTCATGAAAAACCTATCATATAACTAAAAAGAAAACAAACAAAAGAAAGAAGCAGATTAGAAATTAAATGAAAGCAAATCACATCAAAGAAAAAAATACTTCTACTCTTAACCCAATCGGAGCATAGGACAGACTTACGTGAAACGATACTTCTAGTGTAGCCACCAGCGCATTGGATAGCCTATGTAAGCGAGGGAATGAATGTCTAGAAAAATATTCAAGCATAAAATAAACAAAAAAAATAAGGCAATACAAAACAAAACATTTGAATATTGAAAGTGAACGCAGAAAAGTATGAAAGAAACGTGCATGAGAGATGTTCTGTGAATGCATTGTAGTGTTTAGGCACACAGTGACTCGAATAAATGCAAGAAAAAACTTTTGAATTGTAGAAACATGCAAACATAAAGAAATAAGAAAGCTTATGTTTTGCAACTGTGATCGTTGGATATGACTCCTCCAACAACTGAGTGATAGGATCATGTGATACAGATGGAGGATGTGAAAATTGTAAAACAAAATTATTTTCAATGTATGCGACAAAGTGATGGAGAGATTTTAAATATTCAACATTGTTCTGATCAAAAGTGGAACTGACCTCAAGACTACGATAACCTGACATAACCATCAGCTTAGGATGAACTACCTCGACAACTTACGGAAGTTATGACTCGTCAAAAGATGGGTCATCAAATATCGGTGGCTTGGAAATATAAAGAGAAGGAAAATGAGAATCATGACCACATGAATCAATGAAAAGGTCATGACAGCCACGATCAGAAAGTTCAATATTAAAAATAGAGGCATCCTCATGTTTTGATGATCATAAAGAGGGAAATATTGAAAAAAAGAAATTTCACCCCTTATATCTTCAAAATTATGAGAAGAGAGATTACGGAAATCAAGAAGAGAAATTTTTTCCTCTTTTCATTTAGATGAAAAATTGACATTCTACATTTTCTGAGAATGACAAAAAAAAGTAATATCTTCAAAAATTAATTCTTCACAATATTCAACATGAATGATAGAATCGTGGAAAATGTAGGATAATGAGGGAGAGGTGTGAAAGGAAAATATCATCGCCCATCATGTATTATTGTTCATATGTGGACTCCCACACATAATCATCATAAATGATATCACAAGTTGGCTTCTTAACACCAAGTCCATCGAAAACTTGATCCTCATGAACATCGAAAGAAAGGTTTGAAACAGGAGAACACAATAACTCACAATCCAGAGAAACAAAGGAACCAAAGGATGGAGGACAACAAGATAAAACTTCATCGTAACCATAAGATTCATAGTCAAAACCTATGCTAAATTATGAGTATGTCGAGTGGGAGGGGATGGTGGTAGATCAATAGATGTATTCTCAAGTTTTCCCACCTCAACCTACGGAAATAGATTTGTTTGATGAGAAGGAGACGAAGGGTTTCTAGGAACAACAAATTTGTCCTTTGCAAATTTGGAATCTCTAATCTCAATGTATGTTGGGAGTGGTTTGAAAGATTCAAGTTTGTGCCAATTATCTAAAATTTGAACAAGATATTGGAATATCCCTAACAATAAAGGCCAATCAACTTCATATTCAGAAAATTAAAGGAAAATATGAATGAAACAATCATGAAAATACTTATGAGATTCATCAGGTCCCTTTTGAAATTTCAAATTTTTCTTGCATAAATTTTTATGATCATACATATCAAAATCATGAAATATTTCTGTAACAAGATGTTCGAAAGAGTGTATGTAGGCATCAGACAATGTGTTACACCATTCCCTTGCATGCCCTTTGAACGTAGGAATGAAAAACCTACAACCAATATCCTCGCAGTGGATGTTCTGTTTCATGCATAATTCAAGTAAATGAGTGGTGTGCTCAAATAAGGTTGTTTCATCCTCGCCATTAAATTTCAAATTTTACAAGACATCAATAATTCTTGCCGACACTTTCATATTTGTGGGTCTATAAAAACATGTTGGGGTTATGATTTTCAGAGAATCCATAAATGAGTGAAGGAATTCAAACAGACTTCATGGGCTCAGCTTGTCATCTGTCCCTCCTTCTAGCACCAGAAATGTTAACGGTTCTGGACCCGCCAACATTGAGGGGATATCCCTGATATGAATTCCTAATTATACATCACACATTTTGGAGTATTATTCCTAGTAGTGGGGTGTTAATGATATGCCTTGGTTGCGAATACGCATAGAGTGATGAATGGTGTCTTTGGTGAGAACAAGTGTGTGACCCTCCAGAAAGTAAAGTGCAATGCATGAAGGTTCTAACACACGAAGGGAAAAGTAATTTAGCCCCTTAGAAGCCTCTAATAGTATGCACCTTGAAAGGAACATACAAGCATGATGACATCACAAGATAATATGCAAAATAGTTCACAAGTTAACCGTGATGAATTAATACAACAACACACATTCAACATGATTCGTACCAATGCAAACAAAGTAGTTCATGAGCATAAGAGTAATTTAAATATAACATACATTGAAAATACAACAAGAATATTCCTACTATATTCACAACATATGCATGAAATCTTTCCAAATCTTAGTTTTATTAAGAGTGAAATTTCCAATCATACATACACCATTGAAGAACCATTATCCCTAATAGTGGAACGTGAAGTCAACAACACTGTCTCCTCCAAAGAAGTATACTCCCTCTATTCTATGGAGAAGCCAAGGCTCTCACAAAAATCCCAAGCTCTTTCTAAGCCTGAGCCTAGCCAAAATATTGGCTCCCAAAATCCCCTTACATGAGTTATGAGGATATATTTATAAAAAAAGTGGGTGACTCTTCACATCCCCCTTTGTGACTCTTTGACTCCCCTCGTGACTCTTCAAATTATTTAAAAAATGACCCGTTACATTACATCATGACTCTTCACACTCCAATATTGATGCTTGGAATTTCAGTTTACACATTATTACAAATAATATTACATTTTACACTCATACCCATATAAGATAAAATAAGGTAGAGACAACTTTACATCCTAACGAGACAAAACACTATGATGCTTGATTTTGGGGAAAATCTAGCTCAGAAACTTCCACTTGATACTTCTCGGTCACATATTGTTGTCAATCTCACTACTGTTGGCTTGAGGGGTCCTGACCAACAAAACCCTCTTACTACTATCCCTTTCGGCAGTGACCTGCTTGGGCAAGTCAAAGTCTTACCTGAAGCAGTAGGGGGGGGTGCTGAAACTAGGTTTCCACACCCCAAGAGAGATTTAAATGATGTCGGTGGGCTTAGATCTAAAACAACCTCCGCAATGGAAGTCCTAACAAGGAAACCCTTACAGACAAATTTAGGTCAATTATGCAGAATTTCTTGCATGCAAGCTAAAACAGTCTATAATCCATGTAATAGGTTTTAACAGATAGTATTAAAACCCAATAGCACTAGATCCATTCACTAACCATTCATCTAAACCCATAAGAAGTTGCACAATTGATCTAAACATAGACAATACAAGAATCATAAATAATATGCAGAAACGATCATAGCATAAACAATAGATGCATTTCAGACTCAAATATCAGCAACAACAGTTCTTTATTCATAAAAATTCAGATCTTCTATACAAAATTCTTTATTTCATCCGCGCACACAGCCAGTGGGGTCTGCACACAGCCGCGACTAAGTTCTCTGCGCACACATCCAGGAGGAGCCTTTTACCCAGACAAATCTGCACCAAAAATATCACACCACAGCCAGATCTATTATCAAACAATCATTCTTATCCAAAACTAACGTATCCGACTTGATGTACACTCCTATTTATACTTTCATCCTGCACTCATCTAAGGTCCACAAACCATGGTTTGTTGCCCCTAGTTCTACCCTTTTCACCCATTACAACTCATGAGGGGCTTTGACCTTCCCCAAAGCCCCTTGAATTGTGTTTCACATGACTAAACTTACAAAATTTTTTACAAAAATATATCAAAATTGTCTTCAAAGCTCGGAATTAGGGGACCCCGCTCCAACAGGCTCCCAACACAATCTTCTGACTTGTCCCAAGTCATAGCGGCACTGGTTTCTTCATCTTGTTTTAGAGCTCTTCAATAGTAGCAGCAAAGGGTGCCAAAACACCTACACTCTATTCCACTATGCTCTGCATGGTATTGACTACCTTCTTCGATGTTGGCCCTTGTATGGCTAAGATGACACTCTGCAAAGTTTGATTAAAATTCCTTATTGTAGCTTCCAGGTCCTGAGACAACTTAATTTCCTCGTTTTCCCATGACTTCATGTGATTAGTAATAATTTGCTTCTTCTGGTAGAGCTCCTCGACCTCATCTTGCAACGCCTTACTGGTCTGAAGGTGGGCTATGCACTGGACAGGAATGAATGTGGGAAAGGCCTCCTATAGATCATTGAACTCTTTCTCTTTTGTATGCATCTCCTAGGTAATATTTTTGGCAAGTGGATCTATTTTCACAAAATTCCACAGTCCCATGGTGGTCTCTAGTAACTCTAAACCCTTGTTTCCATTGGCCAAAATTCTTTCAAATGCATCTTTAACTAGGGTGGACAGCTATGCGCGCACCTCCATGGGAGTCCCAGGTTGTAGCTTAGCCTGCAATGCAGCAATTTGTTGTTCAATTTCTGCATTCACCTTTTGCATTTCAGATCTGGAGACCTTAAGTGCAACAAACATGATTTCAATATTCACTTGTGGTGCAACAAATGCAGGGATGACTACTTCTATAATCTCTCTGCACAATATGTCGATCAGGTTCTCTAATTCCGCGCGCTGAGCCACAACCTCTTGCTGCACTATTTGTGCCTAGATTGATTCTATTGTTTTCGTGGTTGCAATATGCTCAACTTCACTTAGCTGTTGTTGTGTACACGCCTCCCTGATCTACATCTCGGAGGAAATAAATATGTGGAGAGCATCTTTCCACTGGGAAGCTTTGCAAGGTCAATGCTAACCTCAGGGTAGGTTTGCACCTAACCGCATATCTCTAGTTGTTCTAGTGTCACGGCTGCACCCAGGAAGGGGTAGATTCCGATCTCGGACGTTGTGATGATCGTGGTGGTTGGCAAGATCACATGTACTAGCCTCGATTGATCCATGCTCGCTTGTAAAGTTTCCATCTTCAATTGTAACACCTGTAATCCTGATTGCAAGGCCTCCACCATGGCCTTGTATCACTCCTCCATAGCAGTCCATTTGTCCTCAGACACAGAAGCAACTGTGTCTAAGATCTTGTCGAGGTACTCTTCTCTCAGGGTGACTTATTCATCTCCTCCAGCCTATAGGAATTTACAGGGTAAATTCCATAGATCAAAAACCAAAGGTCACCGCTCACAAATAGATCAAAAATTAGTACACCAGTATTATCATGTGGTTAAAACCCTCAAATAGGGAAACAGTCCATGAACTAAGCCAACACGACCACTTCAAGCAATTTATTAATATAAAAAGAAAATTTACATATGTTTCTCTCATAAACGGTTACCAGAAAAATGACCCTCCATGCTCTTTAAATAGAGATCATGGACCAATCGAGTGTTAGTTTACGGATCAAGTGTCGTTAATACTGAGGAGAGAGTGAACTGCCGGATCACTAAAAATCGTGACCATTGGATTATAAGTTACAAATGTACATATTAAAGAAACACACTTTACATAGCTCTACACTAGAATAAGCTATTATTAACTATTTCCTATGTGTCGGAATATCCTAACATCCCCCCTTAAGAACTACTTGGGATAGGATTGAAGGATTTACAAAGGTGACACATAAGGAGGCTATTTCCTATGTGTCAAAATATCCTAACATCCCCCCTTGAGAACAAATTGGGATAGGATTGAAGGATTTACAAAGGTGACACAATAGGAGAAGGAAGGAGGCATTAGAGCCTATCCCCCCTTAATAGTAACTTTCTTGAACTCCAAGCATGGATTGAAGTTTGGTAAACTTCTCTTCTGTGAGAACCTTTGTAAATATATCGACTACTTGATCATTGGTTGGACAATACTGCACTTCAATAGCATGATCATGAATGAGATTTTCGATGAAGTGTATGTGGAGTTCAACGTGTTTCATATGCTGATGCTGACCTGGATCTTTACATAGCTAAATGGCACTTTTATTATCACACCAAAGTGTAGTTGGATGCTGATGATGAAGACCAAATTTAGACAGGATCTAACGAAGCCACATGGTGAAGGACTTACCCACTTTCTTGGTGTAGACAATGTTGTCAGAATGAAACCTAGAAAAGCCATTATCTAATGGAGATCTATCCATTTTGGCATACCAAGCTCGAGGAACTTGTTTGAGACCATAGAGAGATTTCCTAAGGCAAAAAACAAGGCTAGATTCATTTTGGATAAAGCCAGGGGGGTGTTCCATGTAGATTTATTCATGCAAATCTCCATGTAAGAAGGAAGATCTAACATCCATCTGATGGACTTCCCATTTAAAGGAGGTAGCAAGGGAAAGAACAAGGCAGATAAAATTCATTTTTCCAACATGGGAGAAGGTTTCAATATAGTCAATGCCTTCAACTTGTGAAAATCCTTTAGCAGCAAGACGAGCCTTATGTCTATCCACTTTTCCATCTGATCCAAAATTTGTTTTGTACACCCATTTGCATCTGACAAGTTTTCTTCCTTTTGGAAGAGGAACAAGATGCCAAGTATTGTTCACCAATAAGGAACAATATTCTTCATTCATAGCTTCATCCCAATCTGGATGAACAGAAGCTTCTTCAAAGGTTTCTGGATCAGGATTTTCTGGAACTTGAGCCAATAAGGAAGAGGCTATTTCGAACTGAGAACATGTACGTTGTTGATCTACAGGGTCACCTGCAAGAGAACCTGCTGCATCCCGAGTAGAGCGAACCCATCTTGGAAGCTGTGGATTAAAAATAATAATTTCAAGAGGTGGAGGAGGATTTTCATCCTCACTGTCATCATTTGAACTAGAAGGAATGCTATTAAAAATAGAAGAGAGAGAGAGAGAGAGGTGGCACATATGCCGAATCAGGCTCGCAGGCCAAAGGTGGCACACCCACCAAACTAGGCTCGCAGGCCGATATTTTTTCATCAAATTTTACATCTCTTCTAATGATTATATTTTTGTATTTTGGTTGAAGAATTCTATATCCTTTGATATCTTCAGAATATCCAACAAAAATGCATTTTTCACTCTTAGGTTCTAAGGCTTTATGTTTCGCATCTGGAATATGGGCCAGACCATCACTTCCAAAAACACGAAAGTGACTTACATCAGGTTTGATTGAGCTCCAAGCTTCTTCTGGAGTTATATTCTTTAAAACCTTAGTAGGAGTGTGATTTACTATGTGATTTGCACAGTTAATTGCTTCTGCCCAAAAATTAAGACTAAGTCCTTTAGATTGAAGCATATCGTTAGCCATTTCTTTTAAGGTGTGATTCTTCCTTTTAGCTACACCATTTTGTTGTGGAGTATATGTAACAGTATGTTGCAATTGAATGCCATGCTCAGTGAAAAAGTTGATAAATTTGTTGTTAACATATTCTCCTCCATTGTGTGATCTTAACTTGAGAATTTGATGTCCAAATTGTTTCACAACAAAGGCCTTAAAGGCAAAGAACATGTTAAAAACTTCACTCTTGATTTTTAAGAAGTATACCCAAGTGCGTCTAGAAAAATCATCAATGAAAGTTAAGAAGTACTTGCAATCAGAGAAAGAGGCAACAAGAAGTGGACCACATAAATCACTGTGCACAAGCTACAAAGAAACTGAAGCGTACCAAGAGGCACATTTGTCAAAACTATCCTGATGATGTTTTCTAAGTACACATCCGAAGCAAACACTATCTCGGAAAGATACTGTAGGAAGACCTGTCACCATATTTTCTTTACATAGAGTTTGAAGAGAGCGATAGTTTAAGTGACCAAATCGCTCATGCCAAATTTTGCTCACTTCATCATTATGAGCAAAAAAAACGGAGGGAAGACATGATGACCCAAAGTTCTCAAAATTATACAACCTTGTGGAATCATCAGCAATTCCAGTAGCTAAAATATGTCTAGGATCTTTAAGGTCCTTGATTACAACATCATGAGGTGATAATTCTACTATTTTCCCTTCACCTGAATGAGTTATCTGATAAACAAAGAGAAGGTTACATGACAAGGTAGGAACACATTGTACATTATTAAACTAACCATTATCTAGATGAATGGTTGCAGATCCTACAACACTAAGAGATCTATCATCACCAACATAAATATTTTTGGTGTTACAATCATTTAAAGAAGAAAACATGGCTCTATTTTTTTCCATGTGATAAGAAGCTCCAGAATCAATGAACCACTCATGAAAATGAGAAGAAGAAGATACATTTAATGCATAACCAGATCTTGATGCTTGACAACCACAAGAAGAAAGTGCCATTCCTGAAGATGAAGGGAAAGAGTGCTCCAAATTGATGTTGTGATTTTTCATTGCTGCTTCTAGGGCTTCCATATCCTTAAAACATTTGGACTTTATATGGCCATCATGATTACAAAAGTTGCAATGTCTATTTGTCTTCTTCCCTTTGTTTTTATTTTCCTTATCATTTTTGTGAGTTTATTTTTCAGTTTGCGGCTGAAATTACTTAGGACCTTGTTTGGTTTTGGACCATACTTTTTATGATACTGCTTCTTGGGATTCTTTTGATATGATTGTTGTTGGGCTGCTAAGGATTTCTTAGAAGCGTTTCACAAAGTGATAAGACCAAGCTGTAAGATTTTTTCTTGTTCTCTTATCAAAGAATCACAAAAGGCATCAAAATAGGGGTTCTTGTAGGTGGTTCCTGAAGAAATGATGGCTTCTCTAGTGGAATGGAAGGTGGAAAAAAATACAGAGTATGCAAGGCCAAGCTTAGCAAGAATGCAATAGATGAGGCTACCATCTTCGTTTTTGACCTTACAACCTTATAAAAGAAGTCTAAGGGTCTTGAATTTGGAAAAAAAATCTTCTATAGAGGAGAAATTATTGGGGTCCAAAGTAAGAAACTCATTTTCAAGCTAGTGGGCCCTGATTTTATTTTGAATGCCAAAGACAGTATTTAGCTTTTCCAGGGCTTCATGAGGGATGTCAATGTCAAGGATATGAAATGGAAGATATTGAGAAATGGACATTCCTATCAACCCACATGATTGATCTTGTTTATTTTCCCATTTAGAGACTTTATCATCATCAGAAGCTTTAGTTTCTTGTCTTGTGGATATTCTATAAAGCCCTTTACTTCTAAGTATATCTACCATGTAAGGTAGCCATTGGAAATAATTGGTGTTGTTAAGAATAATTGGGAATGCACTTTCCAATTTTTTTGTTTAACCTGAAGGTGAAAAAAACTGAAACTAACTGCTCCAATGGAAATATCTCGAAAAACTAGGTTGATTAAAAAAAATGGCTCAAAAACAGCTTCTGAATGAAGCAGTTATTCCTTTTTTTAAAAACTGAGTTGAAGATGTCGAATAGTTATGAGAACGGTTTGAAATTTGATGATGAAGTTCAACTTTAAAAAAAAAATCCTGCCCCTTTAACAATTTTTTTTTTACAAAAGAAGCTTGAGAAAGAGACTTGAACCCAAGACCTTTATTCTCATAAACTAACTTCTCACCAAGTGAGATAGTAAAAGGATTCTGGTTTTTTTTTTTAAGTCCTCGGTGTGCGTGTTTTTTCCTGCACAAAAAACACAAAAATCTGAGCAAAAAAACAAGAAATGCAAGCCTTAAGGCAGAATGTTAGATTTTCGGTTAGCCTTATCGGCAACTGTCTATTTTTTTTACTATTTCTTATTTCCCGAGATCGCACAAAGACGCAGGGGAAGAGCATACGTAGCAAAAAAAATCCTTTCTTCCTGTTTCTGATTTTTGGAGATCGCACACAGTGCAGAGAAAAAAGCATACACAGAGAAGAGGATATAGATCTAGCAAATAAATACAACCTAAAAACCGAAATAAACAGAGTGAACTGAAATAAGTAGAACTATTAACAAATATAACTGCAAAATAGATACTTTATACCTTTAGATCTAAACTGACATAACTTGGGCAACTGGAAACCTTTTTGCATGAAACGAAAGGCGTTCCTCACTATACTAGACACTCCGGAGACAACAGAGCAATTTTCAAGGCCCAAAAATTTTCATAAATATTAGATCTAGAAAACGGCAGTCGAATGCAGTCAAACTGGCTTCAGATTTGGATCAACAACGGATGTGGCCCTCAAAATAGCTCCGATACCATGTAGGAATTTACAGGGTAAGTTCCGTAGATCAAAAACCAAAGGTCACCACTCACAAACAAATCAAAAATCAGTACACCAGTATTATCACGTGGTTAAAACCCTCAAAGAGGGAAACAGTCCACGACCTGAGCCAACACGACCACTTCAGGAAATTTATTAATATAAAATAAAAGCTACATATGTTTCTCTCATAAATGGTTACCGGACAAATGACCCTCCATGCTCTTTAAATAGAGATCGTGGACCAGTTGGGTGCTAAGCCACATATCAAGTGTCATTAATACCGAGGTGAGAGATAACCATCGGATCACTACAAATCATGACCGTCGGATTATAAGTTACAAATGTACATGGTAGAGAAACACACTTTACCTAACTATACACTAGACTAAGTTATTATTAACTATTTCCTATGTGTCGAAATATCCTAACATCCCCCCTTAAGAACAACTTGGGATAGGATTGAAGGATTTACAAAGGTGACACAAAAGGAGCCTATTTCCTATGTGTTGAAATATCCTAACATCCCCCCTAGGAACAAATTGGGATAGGATTGAAGGATTTAAAAAGGTGACACAATAGGAGAAGGAAGGAGGCATTAGAGCCTATACGGCCTTGGACCCCTTTCTCTTTTTATGCCGACCTTTTGAAGTTTTTGCACCTCTCTTGGTGTTGCACGAAGATTCAACACCATCCCTGTTTAGCCCATCTAAACCTCCATGGTCCACATCATGCTCACCTCCCTAATCATGCTCTTTATATTTTTTGTTTTAGGTTCCTTCTCTTCTTCGACCTCAGTGTATTTTCCGCCAGTCTTCTCGGCACCTATTTCCACCTCTTTCTTAGTGCATAGCTCCATTTCTTTCTCTATTTCCTTCGGAGCTGTCTCTTTTCCGAATGTAGTTGGCATAATGGTTTGGGTGGAGCCGAGCCTAACTTTCCATGCATTTGACTAAGTCACCATGACCTAGTCAATTTCTGCTTCTGTTACCATGAACGGCAAGGTATACCATGCAGGGTCCTTGTGTGCCCTGATTTGCACATTGTGCATGGTTTCCAAGAATTGGGCGATGCTCTTGTACTTCTCATACACCACTAGCGAAAGTCTAGTTTAGGAATGGATGGAAGTAGCCAACACGCCTTCAAAAGGTACCCAGAATATCTTATTTTCCTTGACACACCGGGAATCAAGGGAATCCCACAAATTAGTGTTGCATGCCCCTTCACATACACTTGGCTCTATCTCGGGGAGTACTACATCTTCTAGAGTCTCCCATGCTACCAGCGTAATTATCAACAAAAGCCAATAGTAGCATAACTGTTTACCCATCTCCTACGCCTTGTGCACATTATCCAAAAAATCTTCACAAAGATACTGGGACCAGTTATAACTGACCCCCTTCTTGCATTTCCCCACCAAAGCAATGACGTGCGTTGGGACTGCCTTTGGGCGCCACTTCCGCATTAGCTTGCAACGAAGTACCAGAGTTACCATGCACACTCCCTAGTCGGCAATGGTTTTCACCAGGAACCCCCTTTTGTCCCTCGCCACCTTGTACTTCATCTTTACGTCTGTTGCCACCTTAATTTCATTACATTTTCCGAATCCTGTCATTGGATGAGGCCCCTTCATGGGAAGGCTGGTGATCTGATGTATCAACGCGACATCTATTAGAATTATCCCTTAAATCCACAGACATCCCTCGTGGAATAAAGCTAGCAGCTGGTGCACACAGATGCTGGTGATTGGGTACCTTCCAAAATGCAAAATCCTTAGCATATTGAGGATTCTGGCGTTGTTCAGCCTGCGAGCCCAAGGCACTGGCTCCACCTTCAACAAATTTTCATAAAGCACTTGCTCCAAATAATTCTCTGGTGCCAGATTAGGGAATGTTTCTTCATTTTCCAGAACATGGTCATCAAATTTAATATTCGGGATTTTATCTAACATATCACCGACAAGGGGAACATCCTGCGGGATTAAGGGCATCTGGAGGTATTCTCGTATTGTAACTACATTCTTCGAGGTGCGTGGAGAGGGCTTGCGTGACTTGACATATGGCAGCAGCCAAGAGATGGGTTCAACAAACATGGCCTCTTCTGTGGCACTCATTTGTCTCTTTGCTGGATCACCAATGGGGGATCTATCCTTAGTGGACTTACGCAGGGACGTTACATTTTGAGGAGAGGTGCACGGCTCCGAGGAATCCCACTTTGAAATTTTCCATTTTCCATTAGTTGGCATGGACACGACTTCTTCTACCTCAGGTATCACCTCCCAAACATCATCTAATTCCATCTCAGTTGATGTAGTGAGGGGCATAGAGTGATCCTTCGTAGGGTTGGTGGCCGTCATTCTCGGTCAGAAGATAAAATCTGGATTACTGATGTCAAATGGAGATTCTTACCTCGACATACAGGAGTTACAGATAGCGCTATGGCAGGTATCGTGGATGATATCAAGGCACAAAATATTCAAAAATAAAAGGAACCAATTATGACTCACGCCCTTCCTTTTATAAGCCATCCAAGGTAAAAATGGTTGGGATGCCATCAATTTCTAGTTACCTTCAAAAAATGGTAAAAAATCCTCCAATATCACCTCATTAAATGCGAAAAACCCACTCCATTTAACGGTAAAATCACTTTTTCACCCAATTTCATTATTCCAATGGCTAGTTCCTTCTCCTGCAAATTACCCCTACGCTTATGTCGCACCTTTCTACGCCATCCCTTTGTGTTGAGCGTGGACCCTTTTATTCTGATGCTTTGCCCATATAGTCATTTGGTCGGCACTGGATTGTCTCTATATGGCTTCAAACGACTTCCATTGAAATACCTGAGAAGATTCTCACTGCGTTGTGTGCCCAAGCGCACTGCACCGCCATCAGTGATTTCCTTCACAATATATGGCCCCATCCAATGCTTTCTAATTTACCACGGGAAAAATAAAGAATTTACTGATAGAAATAAACATAAAAGGCTAGCAACAAATCATTAACATAAACACATATGTTTATCCGGGAAAACCCAAAATCCGGGGAAAAACCCAACCAATGAAATTTCAATAATCATTGGCCAAAACCCTGGCCAATCTGACCAAGTGAGCCTTCACCACTCACCTCCAGGCCTACATTACAATGAAGTATTCCCAGCCTTTTATAGGCTCCATTACATCCAATACCATGGGCTGAAAACCATGGGTGCATAATACCATGTGCCCCAAAACCACTACTATTTACCCTAGTTAACATTGACTCTATCCCGAGTCAATTTTACCTAACAATTCCCCCCTTAAACTTGACTTGGGGTTTCTTGACTAAATCCAACCAAAATTTCTAAGTGAGACAACCCTGCTCACTCTAGCTCTTCCCCCCTCTTTTTTTTTTTACCCACGTAATTGTTAATTTGACATCCCCCCTATCACCTAGATCTAACCCAGAATTTACCAGTGATTACCAGGGGTACACATGCCATACCAGGTCTTACAGTAGTATGCCCATTTACATGTAATAAGTTAAGTCCATTATAATAATAACATTTTTTTTTCATTGTTACTGTCTTTGTACATATGAAATTAATGTCCGTATAAAAAGAACCCATCTACCAGATTACATGGTTCATCAGCCTCTGTAACCGCCAGTCCTCTAGGAGTTCTTTTTAGATACATGGTTCATCAATTAATTAATCCACGTGCACATATCCTCTCTCATTTTGACAGAATTTTCTCTCCTAGCGCAGCGAAATTCAATGGCTGTGATACCATTTAGTAGAAAATTATATATTACAGAGCAATGCAACACATAAAATATGCGGAAAACACAAGCACACAAAACACATAAAACCAGAGAGACACATATATACGTGGTTCACCCAGTTTGGGCTACGTCCACCCTAAACAGCTAGTCCTTCCTTTCTATTATCCAAAAAAATGAAGAGACACAACCTACAACAGATCCGTTGTAATATCCTCTGTTCTCTCTCACAGTCTCCCTATCTGTTTCTCGCTCCGAGAATACACATAGGACGCACAGCCGCAATAAAATACCCTCATACAAGCGAGGGGTTGCCTTCTAGGGAAAAAAACACTAAACTAAACATAACTTCTACCGTCAGATCATCCACCTAATGAACAGCCCAGATTGACTATAAATTACTATACTTTTACAAGGCAATTTTACATCTGTTTTTAGCTTCGGGGGTGCTACCCCCGAAACCCCCCACCAGGGATCGGCTCCATAAATTTGCAGCTGCCCCCCCCCCCCCCCGGACCCCCCAAGCAACGTTTAATTTCGGGCGGCGTTGCTGCCCCATTAAGGTATAGGGGTCCAATGCTGTGATACAAAATAAACAAGATAATCAGGCTCCACACCCAACACTTCCGTGGGTGGCGTGAAAAATTACTATCATATAACAAGACCAAGTCTTCCTTCTTGAACACCTTCTGCCTGATGTTCCTATCATGCCAGGATTTTTTGCGCACCTTCTGCCCTTACTGATGAAAGTTAGCAATGAATCGATCTTCTTCTAAGGAAATGAGTTGTGCCAACCGTTCCTCCATAATGTCAGGTTCATCCGTATTATTAAAAGCTATGATGCGTAGGCTTGGGACAATATATTCCATTGGCATGATAGCTTACTACCCATAGACCATCTTGAAATGTGTTTTCCCCATCAAATTCTTGCACGTGGTCCTACAAGCCCATAACATAGAAGGGATGCGCATGTCCCAATCACCCTGATTGGCATTACAGATCTTTGTGAGCGTGTTCTCCAAGATTTTGTTGAAAGCCTCTACTGCGTCGTTTGCTTGTGGGTCATAAGGAGTACTCTTCTAGTGATGGATTTGAAATTCCTCTGGCAAAGCTTCAATTGTTTCATTAACGAAGTGCATACCTTTATCTCTCATCAAAATCTTCGGGCATCCAAAAATGGTAAAAATATGTTCAAATATGAAGTGATCAGCAGTATCTATAGTGCAGTCTTTAATTACCTTCGCCTCTACCCATCCGGTTACATAATCAGTTGTAGTAATGATATTGTGCACTCTAGTCTTCTTCCCTAGAGGGTTGATTGGTCCAAAAAAAATATAGCCCATTTATCAAAATCTCGGAGGGCCATCTGCAGCTGTAGGGGCATATCATCTCTACACTAGGGCTTTCCTGTTCTCTGACATACGTCACAGGCTCAATAGTATGTATGTGCATCACTATGTTGTGTGGGCCACCATAACCCGGCACGCAACACCTTCTGCGTAGTGTCTTTCCCATCATAGTGGCCTCCTGTCACTCCTCCATGATCCTCAGCCAAGATATATTTCCTTTCGTGTTCCAACACATATCTCCTCAATACTTCATCTACCCCCGGTTTATAAAATTGACCTGCAATCAAGGTAAAATCAGTTGCGCGTGCAACCAACTCCTTATGTTGTACTGAATATTCAGCAGGCGCACTTCTAGTGGTCAGGAGGTGGATAATATCAGCAAGTTCTCATCAACCACCTTGATATCGAAGAGTTGCGCATCGAGTAACCCCTCCTCTAGACTGGTTTGTTCTTCCCCATTTTCGATTCGTGACATGATCAGGTTCGGCATTTAGTCTACCAGGCTTCACAATAATTTCAAATTCATACTCTTGAAAGAGTAGCAACCATCTGTAGATTCCCCCCAACACAGGCTTATTGACCAAGTATTTTAAATAAGAATGGTCACTAAACATTTTTAAATGCCCTCATCGCAGATAGTGCCTGTATATTTCAGAGGGTAAACCATGGCTAATCCTTCCCTTTCTGTTGTTGAGTAGTTGCACTGTGCATTGGAGAGATTTCTACTCGCAAAATCAACAGGGTGATCAATCTATCATTCTCCTGGATGCGCTAAAACAACCCCTAGTGCTATACCAGATGCATCCACATGCATATGAAAAACCTTAGACCAGTTTAGGAATATCAAGATAGGTGTAGTGACCATTTTCTCTTTCTGTATCTCAAAGCTCTTCTGACATTCTTCATCCCAGAAAAATGACACATATTTCTTTAGCAACTTCGCCATTGGCGCAATGATTATAGCATACCCTTTTATGAAATTCTTGTAATAACCTCTTGTGTCCTAGGATGGAGCACAATTGTTTCTCATTAGTAGGAACTTCTAAGCTGATGATAACCGTGATCTTGGTTGGGTCTACCATCAATCCTTGTTGACATACTATATGCCCTAACAAAATTCCAAAAGGCACGTAGAATATACATTTCTTCAGGTTGAGAGAAATCTAATTCTTTCTACATGTGTCAAGCATCATGCACAAGTTTGACACATGTTTCTTTACCAATCTGAACACTGTCCAATCATCAAAATATACCTTCAAGAATTTATGCATCAATTCTTTGAACATAGGCACAACCACGTGCAAGAAGATCGCGGTTGCATTTTTCAATCCAAAAGGCATGACAGTGTACTGGAAAGACCCCCATTCTGTCGCAAAGGTGGTCATGCTGCTATCTTCAGGCGCAATTCTAATCTGATGATACCCCGAAAATCCATTAGTAAATGAATAACCTTCCTATCCTCCTACATTATATAGGATTTCATCAAAAAACTGAGTAGGGAAGGGGTCATGTACATAGGCATCATTCAACTTGTGCATATCTACACAAATCCTTATCTCTCCTTTGGTCTTTTTCTCCTGAACCACCATTGGGCTTACCCAATAAGATTTCTCTACAGGCTCAATTATGCCTACAATCACCATATTTTCTAATTCTTCCTTTACTTTCTGTTTATATTTGGGATTCAATCGGTATGAACGCTACTTGACAGGGTGCACATATGGTTTCAATGTGATCTTCATAACACCCAAGTCCCCAAAAATTCCCTTTAGCTCAGATAACTTTGTAGGAAAGAGATCATGATACTCTGTCAGCAGCTTCGTAATATTTCCTACTATATCATCATCCCAGTAATCCCTAATTTTGGCCAACTTGGGCTGATCTTCTGTACCAATGTTGACTTCCTTCAATTTCAGAGGTTTAGTGACATACAACATCCCTAATGTGGGCCTTCAAACTCGCTCCCCTTCAGTTTCAAGGATGTTAACATTTCTTGGGTCATCTTCATTATCCTCTATTAACAAGTTCCTGCAGTTGAAGTTATCTTGCATCTGCACATCCTAGGCCAACACAACACATTCCTTAGAGGGTCGAGATTCGTCAAAGACAAGGACATCTATGTCCTGCAGGGCTTCATCTAATTTCTCCAAGCCCCCAACCAAGCCAAAGGTTTCCACAAAATCTGTTGTCATCATAGTCCAGTGGTGAGTGCCTTGGTGTAGCTCAACTTCTAGATACTAGGTGGTGGGTACCAACCCCAACAAATGAATAAACCTATGAAACCACTTGTTCTAGTTATTTTCATCCCATACCTCCATCCACATGGCCAAGTGCTTGCGCAGATCTCCTCGGCCATAGAAAAGCTTAGTTGGCGGGGTAGATGGAGTTTCAAAGAGCAGTTTCATCATTTTTCTACATTCCTTCCAATCTTGGAAAGCTCCCTTTTGTGTCTCCCACCAACGCACTAGAGTCACGCGCATAGCCAAATCAAGCGCCCAGAACCTTCGTTCCTCGGGGACAACCTTTTCCAATGTTTTCAAAAATTATTTGTCACTAGCAGAACCATCAAAATAGGGTATTTCTCTTACCTCTGAGGAGATGCACCGGAAGTTCTTCGTGATCTTAAGGCAGCACAGCGCAGATACATCGTGCAACTGGTACTTCCAATTCTCCATCTCACCATATGAATCTGAAAAACACGAACTATCCTTCTCCCAATTCAACATCCCATCAGCTCTAGGGTTGATCCATCCTTTGTCCCATGAAGTCAGCTTGTAAATATGGTCAAAATCATCCCCTTCGTGTATTGGCTCTGTATATTGTTCCCCTTCTACTGGGTCCACTGGTACTATCACTTGCCTACCATCATTCTCAAAGATCATGCTTCTATGCTTCAAGTTGATGATGCCTCCCATATCAATGGCCCAATCCAATCCTAAGAGCACAGAGTAGAGGTTTGCATCATCCACAATCTGTATTATTTCGAATTCCACACATGCCTTTACTCCAACGATGTCTACCACGACCTGTGGGAGCCTTCCAAGTGGAATGATCTTTTGTTGATTATCCATGTGTAACTGAATGGTGGACCATTCCAACTTTGGTTCTCCCATCTTCTTCCAGGTCTTCTTAGGTAATAAATTTGCATCAGACCCTAGATCCAAGATGACCTGATCCATCTCATACTCTCCAACCTGCACAGTCATGCCCATCTCCTGACCAGTTCTCTTCTTGTGCTTATAAATCTTGTTCAAGGCCTTGGTCTCCATTCAAGGCACTTGTTTTTCTACACAGTTGTCTATCAGGGCCTAGATATTATCTACTACCTTCTGATTGCGTAGTAGCTTAATGCAGGCTTGTAGGAATGGGTTGACTTCATCATCAGCCTGGTTCCATGGTAGACCTTGACGTGGACGCGCCTGCAGCAGAAAAATCATTCCTGGCCTCAATAAAAATCTCTTTTTCTTTTTGCAGGTTAATTCCTTCCTTATTTTCAGATGCTTTTCTAATCAGTGGCTCTGCGGCAGACTTTTCCTCATTTCCTCTGGTGGCAACACCACTCTGTGTAATTACATTTACACTTGGACCATCTTCGTGCGATTTATATTTAACCATATGTATGTTTTGCATGGGTGTATGCTACTTTTGCTGCATTTTAGCTATTAACATAGGACAATATTCAATTACATGATAAAATTTCCTACAATACCTGCAGTAATGTTGCACAAGTTTCGAGCAGTCACGAGCATATTGTCTAGCATCTCAACAATTATAACAAATTAATTTCCCTCTTCCTCGACCTATGCCTCCACCTCTCCCCCTCCCCGTACAGAGGGAGATGCTGGAGACAAAGGGTTGGCCTGCACCATGTAAAGGTTCACATTGTCTATCATGAGGTTAAGCTTCCGGCAATGGAGTTCATCATGACCAACATAAGAGAAAAATCTGCACCACTATTTCTTCAGTTCTGGCACATAGGCTCCTAACCGCGGGCAATGGTTTGTATCATCTCATCCATCCACCTTACAATCAGTGCACCATAGTGTGGGGGTACTAGGCCCAGCAACATCCCTAGGGCACAATGGATTTGGTCCCCTGACTTGCAAGTAATCCGAAAACATTGGGCACTGATCTTTGGTGTGGCCAACACCCTTGCAGCATATCCACCAAAAATCTGAGCCAACTTCTTTACCCCGATCTCTATGTAAATTATGAATGTCTAAGTACATAGCTTCTAATTAGCTTCAAATTTCCAGCACTCCAATTTGAGCATCTTCTCTAGGCGCAGCTTCTAATTTCATAGAAATTTCCAAGGCTTCTTCCTGAGAATCAATCTTCTGCTGACCCATAGGCCCACGCAAATGTGGCAAGAGCATGGCAATGAATCATTCCTTATGCTTCTTATCATCATAAAAAAATCCTCCGTCGCTGATGGTTTTCTTCAGTCGTTGGTCATCTTCCCAAACTGATTCCTTCAGCCCTTGCTTAAAATATTTTAGTTCTATTACGCATTGTGAATAGGACTTCAGCTTTTAGAATTGCTGGTTCAGGGTATCCTTAATCTGCTGAACAGTGGGATCTAATTTTTTAGCAATGTATCCCATGAACCAATCTAAATCAGGAGCTTCAAATTCCATAGCCAACTGCACTCTCTTGACAACATCAATATTAACATTTTGCGCAGTCCACACCGCATTAGCTACAAACCAAAATTGATCCATATCCTCATCCCCCACACCCTTAAAGGTGGGTAGCTTCATATGCGCGACCATATCTTCTGCAGGTGGGGGTGGTGGCGGGGTAGGATATGTCTTACCCCTGCGTGAGTTCGATGGTGGCATAGCAAGAGGGCTACCTTCAGCGTGTGTAGCCCTGCTTCCTTCTAGATCAGGTGGATTCTTCAAAGGGATTTATACAGATTTTTCCCCTCTCTGATTGATCCGATAATATTTTTCCTTATGTGTAGTGATTTTGATCTTATCAGGGGTCATTCACTCTATGTGGTTGCACAAAATACCCTTTTCTCACAATAGCATCTTAATCAGCAGGGGAAATTTTCCTAAGAATTTACCTCTCAATCCCTTGAAAAATCTCCTTTCAGGTTCAGAATATGACACAAACTGATCTACTGAAAATTCAATCACAAACCCACCCAAGATGTTATCAACCCAGTTTTCTACAATTCGGGTGATGGAATTGTCAACATTTTCCAGTTGTTGGATAAATTCAAGGGTCCACTGCGTGACATTATCATCCTTCCAACAAGTTTGGAATTCCACTAAGCTAGAAAACCACTCCTGCAATTCGTGCGCAAAGGTCACGAAGAAGATCTCATGCACCTCTGTGAAAATATACTTGTTCTTCCACTCTTCAGTAAACCTCTTCTTACTTTGATTTTCTTTTAGGGAAAATTCTTGAATCTGTTTTTCAAACCAGTCCTCTAGTTCAGGCTTTAATTGTTTCCACTGACCTTTCCACATCACCCAACCTCTCTTAAAATGATCCTGGTCTCGGCAACAAAACATTTTTTGGCTTGAGTGGTCTTGACCTAGGTTCAGAGTTGAGGTTAACCAATACAACTCTCTTACTATTGGCCCTTTCGATAGTGACCTGCTTGCGCAAGTCAAAGTCTCACCCAAAGCAGTATGGGGGGGTGCTGGAACCAAGTTTCCACACCTTGATAGATATTTAAATGATGTGGGTGGCTTTAGATCTAAAACAACCATGAATAGACCTCCACAACAGAAGCCCTAACCAGGAAACCGTTATAGATAGATTTAGGTCAATTATGTAGAATATATTGCATGCAAGCTAAAATAGAGTCTATACTCAATGTAATAGCTCTTAACAGATAGTATTAAAACCAAATAGAAATAGATCCATTCACTAACCATTCATATAAAGCCAGAATCAGTTGCATAGTTTATCTAAACACAGACAATACAGGGATCAAAATAATATGTAGAAATGATGATAATATAAAAAATAAATTCATTTCAGACTCAGATATCAACAACAATACTTATTTATTCATAATTTTTTAGATCTTCCATACAAAATACTTTAATTCTCCCGCACACACAGCCAGCAGGGTCCACACACAACAAGACTAAGGTCTCCGTGCACACAGCTGGAATAATCCTTTTACCTAGACAAATTTTCACCAAAAATAGCACAACACAGTCAAATCTATCGTCAAACACTCATTCCTATCCGAAAATTACTTATCTGACTTGATCTAAAATCCTATTTATACTTTTAGCCTGCGCTCTTCTAAGGTCCGAAAACCATGGTTTTTTGACCCTATTTCTACCCTTTTCACCCATTACAACTCATGAGGGGCTTTCCCCAAAGCCCCTTGACTTGTGTTGCACACGACTAAACTTACAAAATCGATTACAAAAATATATCATAATTGACTTCAAATCTCGGACTTAGGGAACCCCGCTCCAATAGGTATTATGTGATGAAATTCATAGACTGCATCATGGTGTCTAGTTGGAAGTAGACTATAGCCTACATGGCATTCGGTTATAATGATTTGGAGCTAGTTTTAACTTCCTTCTTAAGCAAGAGCAACATTGTTCAAATAAGGATAGGAGCACTGATGTAGTTCTGCATGTTTTTTCTCTTCATCTCCAAATCCTCCTTAGTGGAAATTTGTCTCGGCTTCTCCAAGTATTCTTCGATCTCCTGCATGACCTAGTGTCTTTTTTTGGCTTCAGTGAGCAAGCCAACTAATGGGATCCCGTGTGCTTCACCAAGAAATCGAAATTGTTATATAACTGTACATATGAGGCCTTAATACTTCCAATGAACAAGGTGAGGTGATTTTTGTTCTAAATCAACATTCAGACTCTCACTTTCTCCATATTTTCTTTTGGCTTCATTTTATTTTCCAGGTTAAGCGGCTCCCCTTTGTATTGCATTGTCCATTCATGCACGATGACGATGGAAACTTGTACATTCTTAAGAGTTTTGAAAAAATAATTGCTCTGCTACTTCAATTTATGCAAGTAGAAAATTTCCTTATGTATAGTTATAATATCCTCATATAGGTTTCAGATGGTCTCTCTAAGTGTTGTTACTTCACCAAGTATTGTTGCTCTCATTTATTCCAAGTATAGTTGAGCAGAAGTTGTGTTGTGTTCTGCTGTGTGGAGCTGTTCTATTCATTTCCTGGCAGCCTATAAATTTTGTTCCAATTACTTAATTATCAGATGCCAAATATTGAGTGTTTGATCTTGCTGCACCTGCAAAGACCAAGTTGGATTCGTTAATAGAATTCAGACTCTTCTTGGTGTATGCCACTATCACCCTCTCCCTAATTAATGTAGGTGATGCGAGGTCATCTGGAAAATGCTTCCTATGTACGTGTCCATGACCGGATAATCATCAAGCATTAGGGTATTTGAGGTCTAAAATGGGCCTCCTAACTAAATTATAAAATAATTATGGAAATAATAAAACAATATTAGATTACATCATCAAATTTTAGACGGAAAAAATAAAAAAATATTTTTTCAACTCGTATTTTCAACTTATATCCTGAAGGTTTTACTCAAATTTCGAGTGAGAGTACTCGTTGGGTGAAAAATTCCATTCCTCATCCAAGGAATACCCAGGTTCCATACTTTCGATGGACTCTGCTACACACAAAAAATGAAAAATACCTTAAAAACATGATTGTAATCACGTTTTTCATGTATTTCTCATTTTTTGTGTAGCAGGGTCCATATAAATTATGTAACATGGGTACTCCTTCGATGAGGAATTAAAATTTTCATCTAATGAGTACTTCTGCTCGAAATTTGAGTAAAAAATTAAGGACATAAGTTGAAAATACGAGTTGAAAAATAGTTTTATTATTTTATTATTTTTTAATATTTTTACTTTTGTACTCCAAAAATGGTGAATCATCCCCCATGCTTGAAATCATCATATTGAATCCTATTGGTTCTTATAAGGTTTATTTTGGTTGTACATTTTTCTTAGGAGGCCCATTTTAGACCTCAAAATTCCCCTAATGAGGAATAGCTTCCTCTTCCCCGGTCAAAGCTAACTCTGTGATTGGAGGTGGTGGAGATTGAATGGTGACCTATTGTGCACTCAGCATTAGGTCGACATCATGATTTTTTGTCTCTGGTTCCTCCTCCATGTCTTCAATCTCAATAAATTCCTCAATCCACTAAGAAAGCTCCCCATCCTACATCTGTCTGCTCTCCTCCTCTGTTGTTGGCCGGTTTTGTTCTTGCTCTTCACCTTTTCCTTCTATTGTTGTTTCTTCTACTATTGCACATTTCATTTATTTTTATTCCTCCTTATGCTTATCTTCTCGTTCTTTCCTCCTTTGCTCCTATTCTTCCTTAAATTAATTTTTTATTTCCTACAACCTTAGTTCTTCTTCATGTAACCTTAGTTTCTCTCTTTAATTTTGTTATGCTCTCTGCATCCTTTGTCTCCTCTTTGCATCAATTGATATAGTATTTTTCATAAAAATTGGATATGATTTCATATTATGTCCTCTTTCTCCCCCCAGACTGTAAGAAACCTTTGTCTTTCCCTTATCTTGCACGGGGTTTCTCCCTTCTGCTGGCACTACTTCTTGAGTTGTTTCCCTCTGCGAAGTAGCCTATGAAGTTCCTAATATACTGACCATCTTGCGAGGTATGGAGGCATTGTAGAAATTATTCCATGGATCCTCCTCCGAACAGTGAAAAGTCTCACTAAGCCACTGATATTTTATTCTCACACAGTGGTCTTTGCAAATACCACAGGGATCATACAGATTTAAGTCTCGGGTAACGAATGTAGAATTCTCTATTGCCTTTCCTTTGTTGTATTTGAATTTGATATTCTTGATCTCATACAATCAAACTTGCATTGGAAGAGTGGTCCATGGTGATTTCGTCTTCCTGTGCAAGGTCGATGAAAAAATTGTGGTGAGATGACATGACACTTCTTGCATGAAAAACTTGTTGGTGGCATACCTTGGCAAAAGATCTAGTGACTTCTAGGAACAAAACATTCTAAAGAAGGTTCCATACGGTGAGGAAACCCATTCAACGATCTCTGATATTGCCTCCATTTCTTCTCGTGGCATGCAAGGTGGTTGTTCTTCAAAAATAAGCTTCTACGGTGGAATGATAAAGTGGTTAGTTAGTTGTTCCATAACTCCTTTATGACTACAATATGAAATAATCTTGCAATAGACATACATGGTAGGTTCTAATGGTGCTCATGTGTAGTCCATGTCACGAATTTCATTTTGTGGAAATATCACATACAGTAAGTATGTAGACATATAGAACCTTGCTTTCCTGCCCTTGGGAGGATTCTGGCCATGTGATACATGGAATCTCAACTATCGAGCCAACAAATCTAACTACTTGAACATGTTCCCCTCTTTCAAAACCTAGTTCAATAAGACTTCCCACCCTTTAGGAAAGGTCTTTGTTCTCTACTGACTATAAATTTTGCAAGCATAACCAAGATCGGGCATACCCTATTGATAAACTTTGTCTTGCATGAATGGGTAGGTGTTTTCTGAAACTTCAATGGCTCTTTCACCTAGCCTTAACAATATATCTTATGCTCAGTGTTGTAGAGGTAAATCCCCTCTGCGGATAGAGGCGATCCCTACTAGCCCAGACCGGTTCTAGCAACAATCGTTCACGCTATAGTGCAGGTTCTTAATTGCAAATAAACCAACTAGTGATGAAGGCTTACCTGGAATCCAACGTTGTCGCTTGTAGAGAAAGTAGCGCTCCCGTTCCTTAGCTCCGACAGATCACAATCCTCATGATCTCCATGATCGGACACCTGCACACGCAAGAAAAAAAACAAACGCAAGCGTAAAATCCATTATATGCAACTATATGTCAGTCAGAGAAGACATAACTCAACATCATAATCAACAACAAGAGTGGAACCATAACCAATAGTTGCTTATCATTAATGAATAAAAGAAGAATACAACCATAGCCCTAACGCTGAATTCTCCTTCGGAGGGTCACCAGCGGAACACGTCTCAACAAAGCCTGTCGGGGATGGGACAAACCTCTCTCTTCGGATGTCTCGACAATGATCTCCTTGCTTGGATTTGGCCTTAAGGGAATGAATCAAGGCTCTTGCAGCATAAGGCTCTGATGGCTCTTGGGAACTTGGAGACTAGCTTGCAAATGAGATGAGCAAGCTTTTATAGATGGAGGAAGGGGAGTTTGGATCCCTATAATCATGGGATTGGCCCTATCCTCAAGGAAGCTTCCATGAGAGGTGGCAAACCACTTCCTCTACATGGAGATCCGGAGCCAAACCTCCCAACTCAAATTAGATACCAGTTTCTGGATCAGTTAGGACGAAACTTCTGCCATTTATTTTTTAAAAACACTCCTTAAAATGGCTGGCGCGAGTGCGACTCTAGGACAGAGCACCAATTGGCGCGCCCTCTTTGAAGGATTTCCCCCATTGGCACGGGTACTGAACTGGCTACCCGTGCCAATGCAAAAAGGGGTGTTTTTAGGGTTTTACACAAGGAGTTGTCTTCAGGGCAATGAAAGTACATGTTTAGGGGAATTCCATGAAAGTGTTTTCAAGTTATGTCACTGCTCACAGGTCACGGAATAAGCCCTCCAATTGTGCGGGATGGGGAATTGCAGGGAAGGTGACAAATTGCTGTGTAACAGATGCCCCCTAAAGCATGAGGCCCGAGAGAGAGACAGGGGTGAAATGCTTTACGAGAACGTGTCCAACTGAAAACACCGTTGTCGGAAAACCTGCCTAGAGAAGTACAACTAATATCCCAAATACATGATATAGACGTAGTATGGGCGCAGCCATCCATAATAGAGTATGTAATAATCCAGATCCGAGGCATGGACGCAGCCATCTAGTGAGGATCGGTAAATAGACTTAGGTATGGTCGCAGCCATCCAATCAGTGAGTCATGTAACTAATCATAAGAATCCACAAAACCGCAGCCTGGATTATAACAGATAGGAATCCAGGGTCTTGCGCTCCATCTCGACCCAAACAAAGTACAAGTTCAAGCATGCGAATATGTGAGCTGAAGTTGAACATGCAAGAACATCTTCGGATTACCAGCCAATGACTAAAGCTGTTAACAGACGCGGGAGGTACCACCATTAATGCCAATGGTCCTCAAGGTACTACAGGTACAATCTACGGCTTGTGAACAATGAGCTGACGTCGAACACCCGCAGAATCACTCGATCAGAGGCCAATGATGAAAACCTCACGTCGAATGCGAAGAATCTGCCATTGAGACATGCAGGCTCTAAGGTACCAGAAGGGAGTCTCTAGATCATCTTCCTGAATAATGAGCTGAAGTCGACAGGAAGTGACCTTGATCGAGGGTGGGCCATAGTGCTTCCCACATCATTGACGTGAGACAGAGGAACATAATGTCTTTGTGAATCAGGATCAGATGAGAATCAGAGGAAGGCTGATACTTGCAGAGGTCAACTTCTCTTGAACATATAAACGGCATGACAGTGAGCTTGGCAGTATTTGACATCAACGGATCAGAGGTCATGGCGATGAGGTAAATATCAGATGAGAGGTCAAAAGGATCACCCAAACCCACGGAGGCAAGTGGAAAACGAGATGAGATGTCCCCAACCCGACACGAATGTAGACAAGTGCCATGTTCAAGAGCGACATACTACCGACACGACAATGATTCTGGTTCCATTTTCCCCCACCATTTCTGGCGAGTACCCCAATTATTTTGATAACAAGCTTGAAGGGGATAGCATATGCTTGTAATATAAGTTTTTCCTTCGGACGAATCCACCCTAGTACATTTAACGAGCCTTAGGAAGGAGCGACTCAAATAATGTCATTATGACTGAACCCAATGTCATCAGGGTTTAACGAGTCTGACAGAGGAAGAACTCGGCGTCTTTTCATGTTTAGAGAGTTTGAAAAGACAGCGGAAAAGAAAACTCCAGCAGTCCCTTTTCGTAAATAGTTCCTCAGATCCAAAAAGGTAGAAAACTATGTCTGAGGAAACCTCCTAGTCACAATAGGCTAGGGTATTACTTTTTCGTAAATAATATATCCCAGCCCGAAAAAGGGGTAAACGTATACTGGGTAGACGTCGTTTTGGGGCCACTTTAACGAGATCGAAACGACAAGGGCCTCGAAAATATTTTCATGTTTAGAGAGTCAAAAAAGAGTTGAAAGATGACTCCAAAACGACTTTTTCGTGTATTTACCGAGTCCAAACAAGTATAAAATACCACTCGTGTCACCGTTTAAGTTGCGTGAAAACCTGTTGCTGCACATAAAGGCAAGTGTAAAATCCATTTTCGACAAAATGTATTAAAATATTAATAAAAAATGACTTTTAAAACCTAATTAGATTTCAAAAGTTATAAATAAGTCTCAAATGTTAAAAACAAAATTACTTTTACTATTTACCTCATTGGAGAGTAATAGTGGTCCATTTTGTGTGCAAACTTCTGACGGCGAATACGACTGATCCGGGCTATCATTCAGTTCCCTGTTTGTTCCAGGTAATAGGCGTTTCCCTAAGCTCCATTTCAATCCATTTTTTATATGTTTCTATTATGTATTAGACTTCTGGGTGAACCATTTTGAATTTTTAGGGCTCGCTCCATTGGTACGGGTATCGGGCACGGACCTGCGCCAATGGACATTTCTTCACAAAGAGGTCACGCCAATGGCGCAATGCAATTTTCCGCTCAAAATTTTAAAAATATGAGCTACCTATGTGGATTTTCAAATGTTCCAGAGATCTAACAATGTATTTTTTATTGTGTTGATGCAGATATAAAGGAAAAACGGTTATCGAATGGAAGGAAAGGGAACATGGAGAGGAGGATGAAATGGCTATGGAGAATGAGGCCTACATGACTGCACTTAAGAACTGTGGACTTAGGAAATTCCTCCTCACACTCTGTTTACAAGCTTAGCCAGAGCTACTACAATACTTGGTCAGTATATGGGACGAAAATGAGGAAGTTTTGAAACTTCGGGACCAAGTACTGGAACTGGAGGTTTCCAACGTATATTTCATAACTGGACTGTCGCGCAGAGGTTCGGTGCCCATCCTAAAAGGCAGCAAACCATTTGGGGAAAAGATGGAGCAGGTAATGGCGAGGGTGTGCCCAGGGGCATGAACCAGATCAGGAAGTAGGAAAGTGGACATCCACACTGTCTAGGATCTAGCACTGAGAGTAGTGCTACACACCATCACACGAGCTGTGGGATCGCAAGCTCCACACGAGGCAACCAAGGCCCAACTCCTGCTAGCCGCTGAGTTTATGAGTCCAACACTATTTGATTGGGCTACTGTAGTGACAACAAATATCAAGAGGTAGCTCACAAAGTGCAAGCAAGTCAAACTGAAACAGCTTGGCTACGGTTCCATTTTGGTATCGTTTATCCAGGAATGACTACCTATCTTTCAGGGCCAAGGGGCCATAGTCGCTGATCCGATACCAAGAGAGCCAAGGATGGCTCGCTGTGTAGCACTTATGCCCAGTTCAAGAGGAGGCCAACAGATGTCCTGGAGGCCGGAGTTTTTTGGATGGTTAGGGCGTCAGTTGATCATGGTCGAGGATTGGCCCTATGCCAAGACCAATTTCACTGGAGACCCAGATCTCCCGCTTCCAGAGGGGGATGACTGGGACGAGGAGTTGGGTATGACCTCTCTTTTTGATTTTTATGTTTTATAATTTTTTTTTGCTAATACATGTCCGTTCTGACACCAGTTTATATGTATGCAGATGTCGGCCCAGAGAGACCTTCCGGTATGTCTCCCATTGCATGAAGAACTCAGCCCGCAACTGACCCTCAGGCAGAGGGTGCCGAGGGAGGAGAGTTGATCCAAAACCTTGAGGGGATTGCTTGAGGGATTCCAGACTGCACCCGACTGGTAGATGTCTCGATGGCGTATCAGAGACATAATGTGGGAGTGCCTAGTCGCCTCCATTGACTTTTGACACGCTTAGTGCACGCGGTAGCATGTTACCACGAGCACCATGCGGATTAGACACCTAGGGCTTCTTTCATGCATATATTTTTGAGAGACATGTCGTCTCCGGATGTATTAAGACAAACATGTATATTTTTTTATTTTATGTGATGCACACTATGTAAAAATTTCGACACACACACGCACACACACAGATATATATATATATATATATATATATATATATATACCTATTTCTGGATGGATCTTCTTACATGTGATGATGTTTTATAAATTTCGCAAGTGTCTATCTAGAACCAAATTAGCTACTGCATCTGTTAATGTATTCATATGTCTGGGTATGTGCTCATATGTAATATAGTCAAAATTTCTTTCCAACAGACAAATATGAAAATACAGACGTAAAATGGAGGGATTTCTTACTGAATAATGCCCGTTAAGCTGTAATACTACAAGTTGTGAGTCTAGATACACAAGTAATTCACGAATGCTGAGGTCCACAACATCGGTTAATAATTCCAATACAACACTATATTCCATGATATTATTTGTAGCAGGACCGAGACACACACCTTGCAGGTTAACCAACTCACCAGCAGGATCATAGATTACCCAGGCTGCCGAAGGTAGATTCGTGGTACTGCGGGAGGCACCATTCGCGAACCCCACAAACGGAGTAATGGACATCTGCACAATCAGGAAGACCCGATCAGCAGAAAGGCACTTACGTCGCACACCACACCACACATGCACACAAATGAATATACACACCTATGTACACACACCACACCAAAAATAACTTCAAGCGTAGTATTTCTTAAGGTACAACCCATTTCTAGGCTGCGCCAGCGGAACTCCTTCATAATCAATGAGCTCATAAGCCCCATTCTTCAATACTCGTTTTACTATATAGGGCCCATGCCACATGGGTTGGAGCTTTCCTGCCCCGAGTTTGTCGTGCGCTTGGTCGTATAGGAGGACAAGGTCCCCTTCGACAAAGGAACGTGGAGAGACTGATTGATCAAAGTGTGCTTTGACCCGCTTTTTCTGTGCTTCAATGACTAAATCAGCCAAGCGGCAGGTTTCATCTAACCGTTCCAAATACAAGAGACGCTCTTCTTCAGGAGAAGTATCGGGCAAAAGTTCCACAACTAGCTTTAAGGAAGGAATTTCGCACTCAACCGGAAGAGTTGCTTCTAGACCATACACCAGCTGGAATGGTGTGAATCCGGTCACACTCTTTGTTGATGTCCGATATGCCCATAAAGCTGAGAAAAATTGGAGGTGCCAATTGGACTTATGAATTCCAACTGTTCGTTGAAGCATTGTGACCAAAACCTTGTTCACAGCCTCAACCTGACCATTTGCCTGCGGGTAATATGGCGTTGAGCTATCGTGTCGTAAGCCCAATCTTGATGTCAGCTTGGCCATCATGTAATCTCGAAAGTGAGTACCATGATCGGTAAAAATGGCCTGAGGGACCCCAAAATGTGCAATAATATGGTTGAAGATAAATTAGGCAGATGTCTTACCATCGGCGGCTAGTGTAGGCATCGCTTCGGCCCACTTAGTAAAGTAGTTGACAGCGACAATTATATATGCATGCCCCCTGTCCGAATGAGGGTTACACATCATAAAATCTATGCCCCATTTTTTGAAAGGGCCGACGATAATGACAGGATGCAAAGGGAGGGGTGGAACGCGCATCTTGCGCTAAAAAACCTAGCACGCGTGACATTTGCGGACTGCAACAATACAGTCTTTGAAGATTGACGGCCAGAAGTAACCCGCACGCAGAATATTCTAGGCGGTGGCATATCCAGACATGTGACCGCCACAGGCGCCACTGTGATAGTCATTTAAGACTCTTTCAGCCTCTTCTAGAGTCAAACACCGACAGAGCACCGAATATACTCCAACCCGGTATAATGTATCTCCTACAATGCGGTAGGGTTGAGACTGATGCCGAATCTGACGTCGGACATCTTTGGTCAACTCAGAGCGAAAGGATGACGTCTGAAGATACACAATAATATTTCCATACCATGGGTCACAGGTGCTGATAAGGAAGATGGTTTCGTCTGGTATATGTTCTTCAGAATGAGATGGGGGGGAGTCTGTCGGGAGGGAGCAAATAAGATCCGCGAAAACCAGTGATTTCTTCGACTTAGCAATAGTAAACTATAGGTTGAACTCCTGAAGGATAATTATCCATTTGGAGTATTTTCCCCCCAGTAATTGTCTAGAAAGAATATATGTCATGGGGTTGCAATCTAAAACCACGGTTACGATACGCAGCAGGATGTAGTGGCGAAAACGTTGCACAGCTTGTACCACTGCTAAAGCTAGCTTCTCGACGTGAGCGTAACACGTTTCCGTGTTGAGAAGATTTCGTGATAGATAGTAAACAATGTGTTCATTTCCATCGTCGTCATCCTACACCAGAACCATAGCTATGGTGCTAAAGGCGGCGGCCAAGTATAGAGTGAAATCACGGTGATAGTTTGGAGGTCGAAGCAACGAAGCATTAACGAGTAATGACTTAAGATTCTCAAAGGATTGTTGAGCAATTTCGTCCCAATGAAAGGGAACGTTCTGCTTTAAAAGACGCGTGAATCCTTTGGCCACTTCCGCGTAGTTCGGTATAAAGCGTCGTAGGAAGTTAACTTTTCCCTGCAGACTCTGCAATTGATATAACAAATATGGTGATGGGAGATTGAAAATGGCCTCGACCTTTAAGGGATTGAGGCGAATCCCATCCTTGGAGACTATGAACCCCAAAAGACAACCAGAATCCACGCAAAAGACGCATTTATGAGGATTGAGCTGGATATTATAGCGTCGACAGTGAAGGAAAATCTGGCAGAGGTGTTCTGGGTGGTCCTCTCGCCGAGCTAAGTGAGCTGGAAAATCGTCCAGATAAGGCTGAACAATATGGTGTATGTCATGGAACGCGTAAGACATCGCACGCTGGAAAGTAGCTCCAGCATTCTTCAAGCCGAACGGGAGCTTTTTATAAGCGAAAGTACCCCACGGACAGATGAATGCAGTCTTATGTTGATTAGCGGGTAGAATATTTATCTGATTATACCCGGAAAATCCGTCCATCAGGGAATAAATCTCACTCCCAGCATATTCGTCAATGATTTGATCTATGAAAGGAGTGGGGTAATTTTCCTTTAGATAGGCCCGATTAATATCTTGGTAATCAACACAAACTATGATAGTGCCCTGTTTCTTATCTACAAGGACAATGTTGGAGACCCATTCTGTGAGGGGAATCAGGTAAATGAAGCCCGCGTTCAGAATTTTTTCAACTTCTGCTTTAATGGCAACAGCTTTGCGAGGATGCACCAGGCGTAAGCGTTGGCGCATGGGTTTCGCACCAGGATAGGTAGGAATCTCGTGCACTACTATGCTAGGATCAATCCCGGGCATTTCCTCATAGGACCAGGCGAACACGTCTCTGAATTCTCAAAAAATATCAGTATAAACTCGTATCTCATCAGGAGAACAAGTCACTCCCACGTGTATATTCTCAACTATCCCCGGTTTAACGGAGATGTCGATTGGAATGGTTTGAGTAATGTTGCTCAGGTTTCCCTCTGAAAGCACCTCATGTGTCAATATGGGCGTCTGGAGAGGTGGAGTGGGAACCTAAGATGAAAAGCACTCTAGACAATCTAACATTGCCCCCAAGCTAGGCATGAATGAGGAACGATGATGTCCATCGCTCCAACGCAGCTCATCAAGAGACATTGTTTCAACAATGGCTTCATCAGAAGGGAAAATATCTTTAAGAGGATCAGGCGAGTCGGCCTCGCCGAGCCAGGGGGATTGAGAATAGATGTCTAAAGACATGCTCGAAGGAGCATGCTGAGGAGGGGGAGGATCAGATGTGGCGATGATTTCACAGTAGTTAATCTCTACCGAAGTTAAGGGCATCGATTCTCCAAACTCAGCCACCTGCTCAGGCGAAGGGATGAGCCATGGGTCGTCAGACCTAGAGATCATATTAACTTGAGCGGTGTGAGGTGGTGGTGCGGGAAAAATACCCATGAGGATGGGGTCCTTAAAGAGACCGGGTCCTACACTGTCAGGGGGATTTGGGATCTGATCCACGTATGGAACGTTGTTCTCGGAGGTGGAGGTGAAGAAAGACAACTGATCCAAAGTAACGATTTTGCCCTCGTGAGGGAACTTAATAAGTCGAAAGAGGGTGGACGGTACACATAACATGGCGTGAGTCCAACTGCGGCCGAGAAGTATATTGTAGTTAAGCTTGGCGTCAACTACTTATACTTCTACGTTGACTGTCTTCCCCTGTAAGGTAATTGCTAAACTCTCGAGAACACCCAAGGGTTTTGATTCCCGACCATCAAATGCCTCTAGGGCATTAGGAGATGATGAAAGGGCCGGAGAGCCAATGGCCTTCCAGCAAGCGGACGACATGACACAGGTAGAAACACCTTCATCCACAATGGCCCTATGGATGTTAAGACCGTTGATCCCGACTTGAATAACAAGAGCGATCTGATGTGGAAGTCGGGGGGTAAAGTTCTCTAAGTCGAAGGTGAGAAGATTAGAATCAGTGGGATCGATCCTACCGATTGCAGACAACAAAGCTTTCCGTTGTGACAGGCAACTCTGAAGAACTTCCAATGCAGACATGGCAGAAGGTGCCTGTGCCAGATCCTCAACAATACTGTAGTGCTGGGTGGCATGGGCATTCGGATTGTAGGAAGATCTTCATAGAACACCTTTAGAAGGTGGCCTCACAACAAGTTTAGCAGTAGGCTTCTCAATCTCCAACGAACCGGAGACAGGTGGGGGAAGTGGACCGTCCACAACTGCCTTCCCAGGTGCCTGACGGGATTCGTTGTAATCCTTCGAATGCGTAGCAATAGAGATAGGTGCAGCACCATTCATCATAAAGACCTGGGACCCAAATGGCGCAGATGGTGAAGGATGTTCAACCATCTGGGTCTGCTGAGATGGGAACAGTTCTTTAAGAACTTCCGGAGTCCCTTTGGAGCCTTTTAGAAGTTGACTAACTTCAGATCTTCGTGAACAATCTTTTGTATAATGATCTCCTTCAAAAATGAGGCAGGGGTACTTCGGTTTACATTGGGAACCGTCCTCGGTATGAGGTTTGAACTCTGGCTTTGGAGCGTCGGATTTGGATTTACCTTTGCCATTCTTCTTTCCTTTGGAGACTTTTTCTGTAGGATTAGCCTGAACGGCGTTAACCTCCGCAGTTTTTCCAGAATCGGGAGGGGTGGGAGGAGCAGAATTATTGGATGAGTTCGACTTATGCTTCCCATTCGAAGATTTCTTCGAATTCTGAGACACGGAACCAATAACACCATCCACCGCCGAGGTAGGTGGAGCTTTAGAGGTTCCAGACCGTGGAGCATCAGGAAAAATATCATAAAGCGTCCCGGACAGAGAGTGTACTAGATCCAGATATTGGGCACGCGCTATGTCTTGTTCTTCAGTCACACACGCTCCCATAGCAATATCTTGGGCGATTTTGTTAACGAAGGAGGTGGTGAACCAATGAGTTAGTATCTGATCAGGTATATGGAACTTGATTAGTCTACGACGACGTCGCCACTCATGAATGTGATCAGAAATGTGGGTGGCTTTGTCCTGCTTCAGAGAAGTCAGGGGGTGCGTCCCGGCTTCGTAGCGAACCGGTAACTGAAAATGAGTCAGAAAAGCCATGGCTAATGTATTGAAATCTTGAAAGATGCCACGGGATAATTCAATATACCACTTAGCGGTAGCACCAGTCAAAGTGCGCTGGAAGAGGCGTAGACGGATTGAATCATCCACCCAAGAGTTGGACGAACACCAAATATGGTAAGTCATCACATGAGCTTGGGGGTCCTCCCCAGCTTTACCCTCAAACTTAGGGCAATCACCACCTTGGTAAGAACCGGAGGCCAATAAGGATTGTGCAAAATTGGATCATTGGTTAATTTCGAAACATCCGGTAACTCCAAGGTAGCCAGGAACGGCAATGGCGGATTGGACGGCATACCTGGCCCTAGATAAGGACCAGTAGCTGTACTCCACGCTGGTTGAGAATATCCTTGCCCCCAGAGGTTCTATCCTGTAGGATTCTGACTGTAGGGGGTATAGGTCGTATATCCAACCTGATTCAGTTGCTGGTAACCAGCGTACGAGGCTTGTTAACCAGAGTATGGACACTGATTTTAAGTCGGCCCCGTGTGAGCAGCATGTGGATTTGGCTGCTGAGCATAGGTGTAGCTGGGTTATCGAGAGTAATAGTTAGAACCTTGGGGCTGGCTATAATTCGGTCGATACTGACCATGAGAATAGTAACTGCCTTGAGGTCGAGTGGGCTGCTGATAGGTGGGACCCTGATGAGCCTGGTAATTAAGGTGTAGCAGTTGATTTGGATGCGGTATTGAATAAGTCAGCTGTTGGGCAGGGTAGATAGGATGTGCAGGCTAGCCTGGCTGAACAGGCTGACCTGGCTGAGCGGGTTGCCCTGGTTGAGAAGGTTGACCCAGATAAACAGGTTGTGTCGTTTGTGCAGGTTGTCCTGGCTGTTGAGCAGCACCAGGTTGTGCCGGATGGGCCGGTTGGCCTGGTGGAGGGACACCAGGTTGTGCCGGATTGGCCGGTTGGCCTAGTGGCGAGATACCAGGTTGTGCCATATGGGAAGGTTGGCCTGGTAGCGGAATAGAGCCAGGTGGTTGCTGATAACCGGTTTGACCTCCAACAGGACCATAAGATGGTCCTGGCTGATGTGCAACGTTGGGACCAAGAGGATACTGTGGTTGCAAAGGTTGAGAGGGTTGGACTTGCCCCCCAAGACTGTATACCGGCCCGGGTTGGTACCCCGGTTGACCTGCGAGTCCTTGAGGTTGCCCAGGTGGGACTCTAGGGAGACGTTGCACGAGTTGACTGAAAGGGTTGTAATACTTTCCTTGCAGACTGTATAATGGCCCTTGCTGGCCCGGAGGGTAGCCTTGTATGGGTTGTCCTTGCGGGTCATAAGGATAGCCAGGCTGACCCAAAGGTTGGCCTTGAAAAGGTTGTCCTTGCGGTTTATATGGTTGTCCAGCCTAGTTATACGGTAAACCCTGAGCATGAAGTTGAGCCTCGGGAGCAGGTAAACGTAAAGGGTTCCCATGCGCATCGTACCGATATGGAAAGACATACACGGGTGTACCATCTTGTGCATAATGTGAAAAATACGAGCGGTTGGGATCTTGAGAGGACTGTCCGACCTCGGGGTTCGATTGTTGCAGGGACAATTGATACTCCTCTGGAGAGATGTTCTCCGGCATAGCAGATGCTATATAGATGTCTTCGGGAAGCGATGTGGTCCTTACGGACTGGGTAGTAACGGCAGGTACAGATGCGGCCACACAAATAGTGGGCATGGAGGGTACAGAAGTAACCTGAGGGGATGACGTAACGGGCATCCGTGGAGACATCCCCAATGAAGGGACAACCGGCCTCGTAGAAGGAGCCGATATCCCCATAGAGGCAGCGGCGGCAATAATCTAACCCAACGTGTAGAAATTTGTTGAATAATGAATATTTATCCACTGAGATTATCCTGGTCACTCATTAATTCGAATTCATGCATAACACATAACCTCTTCTACAATTGATCAACAATTTGCGGAAATAGAAACAGTCGCATGTGCACATAAACACAATATGTAATGGGGAAAGATTATAGCTGAAAACCCCCAGCTATTTGTATATTATAATAGAAGAGAACATGTAACAATCTCAGTACAATACTCCTCACAAGTACTCAGTACTGTCTCTAAAAGTTACACACAAACTAGCTCAGTTTTGAACAAGTCACAGGTTCAAAACTCGTCCACTAATTGACTGCCTCTATTGCGCAATCCAAGTTGGTTCAATGAGAGATCCAAGTTCGAATCTCCTTGGCTTCAACTGCGCAATCCTCATGGGAAATCTCCTCCAATGCTTGTGCAAATCTCATGCACAACTGCTGTCGCAACTAATAGCAAACTCACCCTTTCATCTACCTCTTCCACTGGTCTCCACTGAACTGTCCATGCACTGTAGTGAACTGATGTGTTCTTGAGTTGAATAATGAGTTAATAATTAGTGAATTAAATAATATTTAATTCACTCCACTCATTACTAGTGAATTAGCCAGTTAAACTAAACACAACTAGTTCAACTAAGTTAAACCGAACACAACTCCACCAACTGTCTCATCAACTCCACCAAACTCTGCCACTGAAGTCCTAGCTGAAGTCAACCATGCATGAGCTCACCAAACCCCTAGGAATAGTGTAATTCCTTCTTTCAGATGCATGAGCCACATCCGTAGCTCCAACTGAAGTGCTGTAAGAGAATAAACTGAAGTTTAGAGTCCAAATATTATTAAGGGCTAATAATATTTGACTGACCTATTTTTAGACAGGCAGTCTAAAAATAGACTTCGACCTGTATGTGTAAAAATAGAGGTCCATCTATTTTTACCAACTCGACCAATCATCCAAGAATAGCATACTGCAACTCCTAGACCATGCTCCATATGTCTAAAAATAGACATAGTCTAAAAATAGACTTTGCGCTAAAAATAGCCTGCGGGCCCACTTAGTGAAGGCGACTTCATTTCACTAAGCTCCATCATCTTGCTGCATTTTCAACACTCCTTCTCAGCAAGATATGGATTATCTGCAACCCCTATCCTGCCTCTGTGGAATTCGAACTTGCTCCTGGTGAGCGCCTTCGTCAAGATGTCAGCATCCTGATCCTCCGTGGGAACATATGAAAGTAACATGATTCTTCGCTGAACACAATCTCTGATATGATGGTACCTGATGTCGATGTGTTTGGATCTATCATGAAATAATGGATTAGCCGAGAGCTTTATGTAGCTCTGGTTATCACAATAAATCACAGTAGGCTCCAAGTGCGACCCGAACAATCCGACGAGGATCTTCCTCATCCAAATAGCCTCGCATGCAGCCAAGCTTGCTGCCATGTACTCGGCCTCTCCTGAACTGAGTGCCACGGATCTCTGCTTCCTGCTGTACCAGGAAACTGTTGTCGACCCAATGCTGAAAACTCCTCCAGATGTGCTCTTTCGATCCGTTGGGCTCCCTGCCCAATCTGCATCTGTGAAGCCAGAAAGCCTCACCTCATCCTCCTATCTGTACCATAGACCATATCCCGATGTGCCACTAAGATAACGCAATACATGCTTGCTTGCCTTCCAGTAGAGCTTGGTAGGCTTAACCATAGCTTGCGAAAGCTAGTTAACAGCATAGCATATATTGGGTCGTGTATTGACCAGATACATAAGCGACCCCACCAACTGTCGATAGATAGTGGTATCCACTACCTCCGCTAAAGTAGCATCCTCCTTCCTCCAACATCCAGGAAGAGGAGTGTCAACAGGCTTGCAGCCATGCATGTTGAACCTCTCCAGAATCTCTCGGGCATACTTGCCCTGAGAAACAAACAGTCCTCCACTGCACTGCCAAATCTCCAATCCCAGGAAATAATGAAGGAGGCCCAAGTCCTTCATCTCGAACTCTCTAGCAAGGTCCTCCTTGCATGAAAGTATCACAAATTTCATCACCCATTAAAATCAGATCATCTACATACGCGACAATGATCAGCAACTTCCCCTCCACTCACAACTGCACAAAGCTAGGATATCCCTCACTCTTTGGAGAATCCAACTGTGAAATAACTGCCTATCAGGTGTACCAAGTACGAGGTGTCATTTCAGCCCGTACAAAGGTTTCCTTTGAGTCGGAAAACATGACTCACTGCTGAAGATCTCGAAACCTTCAGGCTGGTCTATGTACACCTCCTCCTCAATAACTCCATTGAGGAACGCAGTCTTCACATCCATCTGATGAATGTGCCACCCCATCTGCGCTGAGAGAGCAAGGATCGTCCGTATGGAAGAGTACCTTGCGACAGGTGAAAATGTCTCCTCATAGTCGATCCCCTCGATCTGTGAAAAGCCACGGGCGAAAAATCTTGCCTTGTACTTCTCCACACTCCCGTCAGCTACCTGCTTCACTTTGTAGATCCATCGCGAACCCACCACTGATTTTCCCACCGGTCTTGGGACAATCTCCCATGCACTGTTCCTGATGATCGAATCATATTCTTCGATCATGGCATCAACCCATGCGGGTTCCTCCACAGCTTCCTCAAAAGAGGATGGCTCTGTCACAACACATTGACTCATAAGAGCCATGTATCCAGCAGATTAGTCAGGAGACTCGTTCGTCACACGGGTTGCTGTAGGTGGTCCTACAACCCTCTCTGCATCTTGAGCCAGTCGCTCAGCTTCTGTAGTGCGCTTGCGCCCTCTGATGGTTGGCGCTGCATGAGTGGTTTCTTCCACTGCATGAACTTCCTCTTATGGCTGATCCACATCTGGAAGCTCCTCCTTAGGAACTAATAGCTCCTCATCTGCATGCAAGTGTGGCTCCCCCTCAAGCGAACACTGCATGGCTTTCTCCTCCTGAAATTTGATATCCCGTCGCACAACAGTCTTGCGACTGTCTGGAAAATACACCCGATAATTGTGAGGTGTATCAGTGTACCCCACAAATATTCCAACCTCTGCGGTCGAATCCAGCTTCTTTCTGGCATCCTTCGTCACATGCATGTAGACAGGAGAACCAAAAATCCGCAAATGGGAAATGTCAGGCCTCTTGCCAGAATAAGCCTCCTCCGGTGTACTCATGCCAAGAATCTTGTGAGGAAAAAGGTTCTGCACATATACTGATGTATTGCATGCCTCAGCCCAAAAGTGAAGGGGTAGGCCCTGATCATGCAACATCGCTCGTGCAGCACCCACGATCGTTCTGTTCTTCCACTCAACAACCTCGTTCTGCTGTGGGTTATGGGGTGCGATGAGCTCTCTCCGAATCCCTTCTGCGCTGCAAAAGTCCTTGAATTCAGTAGAGATGAATTCACCACTATTGTCACTCCTGAGAGCCTTCACATGCTTCCCCGATTCCTTCTCAACCAGCGCTTTGAATTCACAGAACTTTGAATATGTCTCGCTCTTCTTCTGCATGAAGAAGATCCAGCACTTCCGAGAGAAGTCATCAACAAAGATCACATAGTACTTGTGATTTGCTGTCGAAGCTACTAAGAAAGGACCACACACGTCTGTGTGAATTCTCTCAAGGATCATCGTGGCGCGACTATCCTTCTCATGAAAGGTGGCTTTCACATACTTTCCCAAGGTACACCCCTTGCACTAATCTGATTGTGCAAGAGTGCCCTTAGGAAGCCCAATAGAAATCTGTTGCAGTATCTTCAAAGCTCCATGGTGAAGGTGGCCCAATCTCCTGTGCCACAACTCACCATCATCATCCCAGCTCACCACTTCTCCCGCCTTGCATGCCATTGCTGCGCAGCCATCTACTTGCAACTGATAAAGGTCCTTGACTCGAACCCCTATCTTCCGGGTCTCTCCAGTTGTCTTACTACGCAGGAAAGCTTTTCCTTCGCTGAAGACCACATCATACCCCTTGTCTTCCAACATCACCACAGAGATCAAATTCTTCATCAATCCTGGAACATGCAATACTTCCTTCAATACGAAGGGTTTACCAGACTCCCTCTCAAAGGAAATGGTACCGATACCGGTCGCACTGTATCTACCATCATCGCCCATCTCGATGTGCACTCCAAGATCTTTCTCCTCCATATCTGAAAACAAATCCCGATCTCCGGTCATGTGAAATGACGCACCACTGTCCAAGAACCATACTGATCCCATCACACTTGAGACCAAGCATGCGATCAGTGAAAAATCCAGTTCGAACTGGGAGGCCAATGCCTCTCCCGCTGCAGATCCAGCAACCTTCTTATTTTTCTTCTTCTGTGGACAATTTGTGGCATAGTGTCCATGCTGGTGACAGTGAAAACACTTCACCTTGGACATGTCTTGCTTCTTGCCTTTCGCACCAGACTGAGAAGCCTTCTTGCTCTTCCTCTTCTTTGCTTTGGCAGCCAAAGCGCAATTTTCTTCATCAGATACCTTTGATGAAGATCCGTCCCTGGTAGTCCTCCTTATCTCCTCCTGCATGAGATCCACCCAAAGGCGCTCCCATCCCGGCAACTTCTCCCGACCATTGACACTATCTTGATATGAATGCCAAGCCTTCGGAAGACCAAGGAGAGCCAGGTCGACCATGTCCTCTTCTTCGACAGTCACCCCCACACTTCCCAGCTCATCTCTGCATTGAGTGAACTTTGTGAGGTACTTGGCGATACTGTCGCCTTTCTCCATCTTAATGTTTCTGAGTTTATCCTTGAGCGCCAGCTTCCTTTGGTCGCTCTTGCTCTGGAATAGATCTTTCAACGCTTTCCACATCAAATATGGAGAAGCTTTTCCATGCAGGTTGGATACAATGTGATCCTTCACGCCCTCCAACAGAATCCTTCGACATTTCGCCATCTTCTTTTGCCAAGCCTCAACTTCAGCAGGATCAGTAGGCTTTTGGACATCCATATCTATGAAATCCTTTAGCCCATTATCTTCTAATACTGCCTCCATCCGATCTTTCCATGCAACATAATTCAAACTGCCTTCAAGAGCATATTCGAGTCGCAAACCGTTGAAAGACATTTCAAGTCTGGCACCAAGAAAACAAACTGCTGCAAAATTCGAATTCCAAACTCAAAAACTCAACTGCTTCTGGATATGTGAGAACAAATTATTTCTAGCACAGAGATTGACTGTAAGGGCATTTACTGGATATATCACCTTTCAGAGAAAGGATGGATCCAGAGGCTACCTGGCCCGTTACAGACTCTGTCTACCGAAATAAAATTGTAATCACTGTAATAGATACCAATGATCAATTTTCTCCGATACCATGTAGAAATTTGCTGAATAATGAGGATTCATCCACTTAGATTATCCTAGTCACACATTAATTTGAATTCATGCATAACACATAACCTCTTCTACAATTGATCAACAATTTGCGGAAATAGAAACAGTCGCATGCGCACATAAACACAATATGTAATGGGGAAAGCTTATAGCTGAAAACCCCCAGCTATTTGTATATTATAATAGAAGATAACATGTAACAATCTCAGTACAATACTCCTCAAAAGTACTCAGTACTGTCTCTAAAAGTTACACACAAACTAGCTCAGTTTTGAACAAGTCACAGGTTCAAAACTCATCCACTAATTGCCTGCCTCTATTGCGCAATCCAAGTTGGTTCAATGAGAGATCCAAGTTCGAATCTCCTTGGCTTCAACTGCGCAATCCTCATGGGAAATCTCCTCCAATTCTTGTGCAAATCTCATGCACAACTGTTGTCGCAACTAATAGCAAACTCACCCTTTCATCTACCTCTTCCACTGGTCTCCACTGAACTGTCCATGCACTGTAGTGAACTGATGTGTTCTTGAGTTGAATAATGAGTTAATAATTAGTGAATTAAATAATATTTAATTCACTCCACTCATTACTAGTGTATTAGCTAGTTAAACTAAACACAACTAGTTCAACTAAATTAAACCGAACACAACTCCACCAACTGTCTCATCAACTCCACCAAACTCTGCCACTGAAGTCCTAACTGAAGTCAACCATGCATGAGCTCACCAAACCCCAAGGAATAGCGTAATTCCTTCTGTCAGATGCATGAGCCACATCCGTAGCTCCAACTGAAGTGCTGTAAGAGAATAAATTGAAGTTTAGAGTCCAAATATTATTAAGGGCTAATAATATTTGACTGACCTATTTTTAGACAGGCAGTCTAAAAATAGACTTCGACCTGTATGTCTAAAAATAGAGATCCATCTATTTTTACCAACTCGACCAATCATCCAAGAATAGCATATTGCAACTCCTAGACCATGCTCCATATGTCTAAAAATAGACATAGTCTAAAAATAGACTTTGCGCCAAAAATAGCCTGCGGGCCCACTTAGTGAAGGCAACTTCATTTCACTAAGCTCCATCATCTTGTTGAATTTTCAACACTCCCTCTCAACAAGATATGGATTATCTGCAACCCCTATCCTGCCTCTGTGGAATTCGAACTTGCTCCTGGTGAGCGTCTTCGTCAAGATGTCAGCATCTTGATCCTCCATGGGAACATATGAAAGTAACATGATTCTCCACTAAACACAATATCTGATATGATGGTACCTGATGTCGATGTGTTTGGATCTATCATGAAATACTGGATTAGCCGAGAGCTTGATGCAGCTCTGGTTATCACAATAAATCACAGTAGGCTCCAAGTGCGACCTGAACAATCCGACGAGGATCTTCCTCATCCAAATAGCCTCGCATGCAACCAAGCTTGCTGCCATGTACTCGACCTCTGCTGAACTGAGTGCCACGGATCTCTGCTTCCTGCTGTACCAGGAAAATACTGTCGACCCGATACTGAAAATTCCTCCAGATGTGCTCTTTCGATCCGTTGGGCTCCCTGCCCAATCTGCATCAGTGAAGCCGGAAAGCTTCGCTCCATCCTCCTGTCTGTACCATAGACCATATCTCGATGTGCCACTAAGATAACGCAATACATGCTTGCCTGCCTTCCAGAAGATCTTGGTAGGCTTAACCATAGCTTGCGAAAGCTGGTTAACTGCATAGCATATATCGGGTCGTGTATTGACCAGATACATAAGCGACCCCACCAACTGTCGATAGACAGTGGCATCCACTACCTCCGCTGAAGTAGCATCCTCCTTCCTCAAACCACCAGGAAGAGGAGTGTCAACAGGCTTGCAGCCATGCATGTTGAACCTCTCCAGAATCTCCCGGGCATACTTGCCCTGAGAAACAAACAATCCTCCACTGCGCTGCCAAATCTCCAATCCCAGGAAATAATGAAGGAGGCCCAAGTCCTTCATCTCAAACTCTCTAGCAAGATCCTCCTTGCATGAAAGTATCAACAGCTCATCACCCGTCAAAATCAGGTCATCTACATACAGTACAATGATCAGCAACTTCCCCTCCACCACAATCTGGTACAGGTTAGGATCCGCCTCACTCTTAGAGAATCCAAGTCCGGTGAAATAACTATCTATCCGTGTGTACCAAGCACGAGGTGCTTGTTTCAACCCATACAGTGCTCTCTTGAGTCTGCACACATGCGACTCACTGCTGAAGATCTCGAAACCTTCGAGCTGCTCTATGTACACCTCCTCCTCAATGACTCCGTTGAGGAACACAGTCTTCACATCCATCTGATGGATGTGCCACCCCATCTACGCTGAGAGAGCTAGGATCGTCCGTATGGAAGAGTACCTTGCGACAGGTGCAAAGGTCTCCTCATAATCGATCCCCTCGATCTGCGAGAAGCCACGGGCGACAAATCTCGCCTTGTACTTCTCCACACTCCCGTCAGCCGCCTGCTTCACTTTGTAGATCCATCGCGAACCCACCACTGATTTCCCTTTCGGTCTTGGGACAATCTCCCATGCACTGTTTCTGACGATCGAATCATATTCTTTGATCATGGCATCTACCCATGCGGGTTCCTCCACAGCTTCCTCAAAAGAGGATGGCTCCATCACGACACATTGACTCACAAGAGCCATGTATCCAGTGTACCGATCCGGTGACTGCCTCTGTCTGCGCTGTGCTGTAGGTGGTCCTACAACCTTCTCTGCATCTCGAGCCAGTCTCTCAGCTTCTATAGTGCGCATGCACCCTCTGATGGTTGGCGCTGCATGGGTGGTTTCTTCCACCTCCTGAACTTCCTCTTGTAGCTGATCCACATCCGGAAGCTCCTCCTTAGGAACTAACAGCTCCTCATCTGCATGCAAGTGTAGCTCCCTCTCAAGCGAACACTGCATGGCTTTCTCCTCCTGAAATTTTATACCCCGTCGCACAATAGTCTTGCGACTGTCTGACAAATACACCCGGTAGTTGTGAGGTGTATCATTGTACCCCACAAATATTCCAACCTCAGCAGTTGGATCCAGCTTCCTTCTCGCATCCTTCGTCACATGCATGTAGACAGGAGAACCAAAAATCTGCAAATGGGAAATATTAGGCCTCTTGCCAGAATAAGCCTCCTCTGGTGTACTCATGCCAAGAACCTTGTGAGGACAACGGTTCTGCACATACACTGCTGTATTGCATGCCTCAGCCCACAAGTGAAGGGGTAGGACCTGATCATGCAACATCGCCCGTGCAGCACCCACGATCGTTCTGTTCTTCCGCTCAGCCACCCCGTTCTGCTGTGGGTTATGGGGTGCGATGAGCTCTCTACGAATCCCTTCTGCGCTGCAGAACTCCTTGAATTCAGCCGAGATGAATTCACCACCGTTATCACTCCTTAGAGCAATCACCTTCTTCCCCGACTCCTTCTCGACCAGTGCTTTAAACTCACAGAACTTCGCGAATGTATCGCTCTTCTTCTGCATGAAGAAGATCCAGCACTTTCGAGAGAAATCATCAACAAATATCACATAATACTTGTGCTTTGCTGTCAAAGCAACTGAGAAAGGACCACACACGTCTGTGTGAACTCTCTCAAGGATCGTCGTGGCGCGACTATCCTTCTCGTGAAAGGTGGCTTTCACATACTTCCCTAAGGTACACCCCTTGCACTGATCTGATTGCGCAAGAGTGCCCTTAGGAAGCCCAGTAGAAATCTGCTGCAGTATCTTCAAAGCTCCATGGTGAAGGTGGCCCAATCTCCTGTGCCACAACTCGCCATCATCATCCCGACTCACCACTTCTCCCGCCTTGCATGCCATTCCTGCGCAGCCATCTACTTGCAACTGATAAAGGTTCTTGACTCGAACCCCTATCTTCCGGGTCTCTCCAGTTGTCTTACTGCGCAGGAAAGCTTTTCCTTCGCTGAAGACCACATCATACCCCTTGTCTTCCAACATTGCCACAGAGATCAGATTCTTAATCAATTCTGGAACATGCAATACTTCCTTCAATATGAAGGGTTTACCAAACTCCCTCTCAAAGGAAATGGTACCAATACTGGTCGCACTGTATCTACCATCATCGCCCATCTCAATGTGCACTCCAAGATCTTTCTCCTCCAGATCTAAAAACAGATCTTGATCTCCGGTCATGTGAAATGACGCACCACTGTCCAAGAACCATATTGATCCCATCACACTTGAGACCAAGCATGCGATCAATGAAAAATCCAGTTTGAATTGAGAAGCCAATGCCTCTCCCGCTGCAGATCCAGCAGCCTTCTTATTTTTCTTCTTCTGCGGACAATTTGTGGCATAGTGTCCATGCTGGTGACAGTGAAAATAATTCACCTTGGACATGTCTTTCTTCTTGCCTTTCACACCAGACTGAGATGCCTTCTTGCTCTTCCCCTTCTTTGCTTTGGTAGCCAAAGCGCAATTTTCTTCATCAGATACCTTTGATGAAGATCCGTCCCTGGTAGTCCTCCTTATCTCCTCTTGCATGAGATCCGCCCAAAGTTGCTCCCATCCCGGCAACTTCTCCCGACCATTGACAGAGTCCTGATAGGAATGCCAAGCCTTCGGAAGACCAAGGAGAGCCAGGTCTACCATGTCCTCTTCTTCGACAGTCACCCCCACACTTCCCAACTCATCTCTGCATTGAGTGAACTTCGTGAGGTACTTGGCGATACTGTCGCCTTTCTCCATCTTAATGTTTTTGAGTTTATCCTTGAGCGCCAGCTTCCTTTGGTCGCTCTTACTCTGGAATAGATCTTTCAACGCTTTCCACATCAAATATGGAGAAGCTTTTCCATGCAGGCTGGATACAATGTGATCCTTCACGCCCTCCAACAGAATCCTTCGACATTTCTCCATCTTTTTTTGCCAAGCCTCAACTTCAGTAGGATCAGTAGGCTTTTGGACATCCATATCTACGAACTCCTTCAGCCCATTATCTTCTAATACTGCCTCCATCCGATCTTTCCATGCAACATAATTCGAACTGCCTTCAAGAGCATATTCGAGTCGCAAACCATTGAAAGACATTTCAACTCCGGCACCAAGAAAACAAGCTGCTGCAAAATTCGAATTCCAAACTCAAAAAACTCAACTGCTTCTAGATCTGTGAGAACAAATTATTTCTAGCACAGAGATCGACTGTAAGGGCATTTACTAGATATATCACCTTTCAGAGAAAGGATGGATCCAGAGGCTACCTGGCCCGTTACAGACTCTGTCTACCGAAATAAAATTGTAATCACTGTAATAGATCCCGATGATCAATTCGCTCCGATACCATGTAGAAATTTGCTGAATAATGAATATTTATCCACTGAGATTATCCTGGTCACACATTAATTCGAATTCATGCATAACACATAACCTCTTCTACAATTGATCATCAATTTGCGGAAATAGAAACAGTCGCATGCGCACATAAACACAATATGTAATGGAGAAAGCTTATAGATGAAAACCCCCAGCTATTTTGTATATTATAATAGAAGAGAACATGTAACAATCTCAGTACAATACTCCTCACAAGTACTCAGTACTGTCTCTAAAAGTTACACACAAACTAGCTCAGTTTTGAACAAGTCACAGGTTCAAAACTCATCCACTAATTGCCTGCCTCTATTGCACAATCCAAGTTGGTTCAATGAGAGATCCAAGTTCGACTCTCCTTGGCTTCAACTACGCAATCCTCATGGGAAATATCCTCCAATTCTTGTGCAAATATCATGCACAACTGCTGTCGCAACTAATAGCAAACTCACCCTTTCATCTACCTCTTCCACTGGTCTCCACTGAACTGTCCATGCACTGTAGTGAACTGATGTGTTATTGAGTTGAATAATGAGTTAATAATTAGTGAATTAAATAATATTTAATTCACTCCACTCATTACTAGTTGATTAGCTAGTTAAACTAATCACAACTAGTTCAACTAAGTTAAACTGAACACAACTCCACCAACTGTCTCATCAACTCCACCAAACTTCTGCCACTGAAGTCCTAACTGAAGTCAACCATGCATGAGCTCACCAAACCCTAAGGAATAGTGTAATTCCTTCTGTCAGATGCATGGGCCACATCCGTAGCTCCAACTGAAGTGTTGTAAGAGAATAAACTGAAGTTTAGAGTCCAAATATTATTAAGGGCTAATAATATTTGACTAACCTATTTTTAGACAGGCAGTCTAAAAATAGACTTCGACCTGTATGTCTAAAAATAGAGGTCCATCTATTTTTACCAACTTGACAAATCATCCAAGAATAGCATACTGCAACTCCTAGACCATGCTCCATATGTCTAAAAATAGACATAGTCTAAAAATAGATTTTGCGCCAAAAATAACCTGCGGGCCCACTTAGTGAAGGCGACTTCATTTCACTAAGCTCCATCATCTTGTTGCATTTTCAACACAAGGATCTATACCCGGCTGGTAATGAGGGACCAGGTGATGACATAACAGATGGTTTAGGGTTGCCTTCTGGAAATAACCGTCGAGGGAATAACTGGTAATCTTCACCAGACGTGGGGATTTCCTCGCTAGCAGAATCACTCATATTTGAACCTGCCACTAGATCTCGTAATAGACGGCGAGGACTAGGAGGAATAACAGCAGCTATAAAAGGCGAGCCTGATGTAAGAGGAGGGAAATCTTCCCCTACTCCCAATCCAAACCAAGGGTCAAAAAAGGGCCAATTGAACTCAACTGGTCCTCCAAAGGGCTGCTCAGACAGAACTGGTCCCCCGTCGGGAAACTCGGAAACGATGGGCTGCTAGGGTTCAGCAGAGGACTGAGAAGCCTCTAATGAATCGTCCGTATATGGACTACCAGTAGACGAAACAGAAGGTTCCGCCACTGTGACAACAATGACAAAAGATCAAGCACAACACACATGGGCTGAAAAAGAGTCAAGACACACAATCAAATGGCCAACAAGCAAAATCTAACAGGGTGTGTGATCGTGGGTGATTTATTTTGCCACATTGAAACTTAGAAAATTCATCGTTTCATGTTTTAAGAGTCGAGAAGCGGATGAAAGGTGACTCTATCTCTTTCAGTTTTGAAACAAGTGTGAAAGGACAAGCGCTTGGTGATCCTTTCAAATTTAAAGAGTCAGAAAAGATCAAATGACTACTTAGGAATACTAGGCAAAGGGTGTACCAAATAACCGTGAACTGCAATATACACCTTGGTTTAAAAATGAAAGAGAAATCAACCAAGGACTTAACGTATGTGCAGGCAATCTCCCCGAATGTTGTGTCCGGTGTATCACGGGTATAGGGCGGTAGACTCGACTTCCTATGGATAAAGGATAGAAACCTAGTGGGGTCTCCCTTTATATACTCGATGGTACGGGGAGCACAAGTCCATACTAGTGCTGTCTAAAGCCAAGAGGCGAACGACAGCTACTAGGTTTAAAGACGCCGAAACACGTCTCTAGCCTAGACCACTAAATGTTGCGTTAATGTTTCAATGCTGCCTTAGTGTAAATTGAGTAAATTCTAATGTTTATCTTCAATTACGTTTCAATTTTTAGGCCCTAGTGAGTGTGATGTCTCAAAATATCCTAAGTGCACACTATATGCCACAATATATCATTTCATTCGATGAAAGCTAATTATGAGAGAGTTGAGAACTTTCGCACAAATAAAATGATCATAAAAAAACCAACAAAGTCTCTAATGCAGCTAATGTAAACCAAGAACTTTTCTCTCAAAGTCACTAATCACTAATAACACCGAAAAGATTTTAATTTGCACTAACTAATCAAAAGCAAAAGAGATTTTTTATATTTTCAATGTTTAATAGCAACAAGCACTAAACAAAATGAAAACTAATGAAGAGAAATTTGAGATGCGATAGTAAAAGAGAAAAGATAAGCAAATTCACTCAATGACAACATGCAATCAAACCTCAAATTGACAAAATAGTCCCTCAAAGCCAAGAGAATCCCAAAGACTCAAATGGACCATGTAATCTAGGCCCAAAGCGAGACAAAGCGAAATTTGAATGAAGAAGAGAACCAACACTCAAATGATGCAATAAAATGATAAACAACTGCCAAACGAATGTAAAGAAGAAATCACAAGGTCGATTAAACAAATAGAGACCAAAAACTTCCAAGGGAGGCTCGACACACAAGAGCACCTAGATGCCCTAGGGCTACAATGTGAAATCGATGGAAAACAGCAAATAACCAAAGGAAAAAGGTCACAGCCAATCAAACAAGGCTCCAGAACACTCAAGCAGTTGAAAAAACAAAACAAAACACACTGATCAAGCCCGGGAAGGTCAAAACAGAGCAAACCCTAGTACCTCACAGGATTGGCATGACTGTGAGGCTGAAACTAGCGCCAGGAACGAATTGGTGCGGGTAATACACAAGCAACCTGCGCCAATGGGTGCGACTGTTAGGCTGTAAAGCGCGCCAGTCGAGTTTGCTAAGGAAAAATAAAAATAGACAATCCAACAAGTATACCAGTGATGATCAAGCTAACCAAAAGCCAAAATCACAAAAGAGCCAGACAAAATATCCGATCAAGCAAGCAGAATCAAGAAACAACCGAAAAGACAAGACAATACTCCAAGTGTTTAGTTTACAAACTAAACCGGAGATTGACTGAAGCAGCTTTGATCTACTTCGCTAATGCAGAGCAATAGTGTTTCGAAGGCTATCTGGCTAACTTCAGGCTCTGTCTGTAGCTTATAAAACAAACAACAACAAGCTATACTTCCCCAGTGGAGTCGCCAATTTGTTGTGGAGGTAAATCCCCTCTGTGGACAGAGGCAATCCCTACTAGCCCAAACCGAGTCTAGCAACAATCGTTCACGCTATAGTGCAGGTTCTTAATTGCAAATAAACCAACTAGTGATGAAGGCTTACCTGGAATCCAATGCTATCGCTTGTAGAGAAAGTAGCGCTCCCATTCCTTAGCTCCAGCAGATCACAATCCTCACGATCTCCGTGATCGGACACCTGCACATGTAAGAAAAAAAACAAACGCAAGCGTAAAATCCAGTATATGCAACTATATGTCAGTCAGAGAAGACATAACTCAACATCATAATCAACAACAAGAGTGTAACCATAACCAATAGTCGCTTATCATTAATCAATCAAAGAAGAATACAACCATAGCCCTGACACTAAATTCTCCTTCGGAGGGTCGCCAGCGGAACACGTCTCAACAAAGCCTATCGGGGATGGGACAAACCTCTCTCTTCGGATGTCTCGACAATGATCTCCTTGCTTGGATTTGGCCTTAAGGGAATGAATCAAGGCTCTTGCAGCATAAGGCTCTGATGGCTCTTGGGAACTTGGAGACTAGCTTGCAAAGGAAATGAGCAAGCTTTTATAGATGGAGGAAGGGGATTTGGGATCCCTATAATCATGGGATTGGCCCTATCCTCAAGGAAGCTTCCATGAGAGGTGGAAAACCATTTCCTCTACATGGAGATCCAAAGCCAAACCTCCCAACTCAAATTAGATACTAGTTTCTGGATCAATTAGGAAGAAACTTCCGCCATTTATTTTTAAAAAACACTCCTTAAAATGGCTGGCGCGAGTGCGACTCTGGGACAGAGCGCTAATTGGCGCGCCCTCTTTGAAGAATTTCCCCCACTGGCACGGGTACTAAAATGGCTACCCGCGCCAATGCAAAAAGGGGTGTTTTTAGGGTTTTACACAAGGATTTGTCTTCAGGGCAATGAAAGTACATGTTTAGGGGAATGCCATGAAAGTGTTTTCAAGTTATGTCACTACTCACAGGTCACGGAATAAGCCCTCCAATTGTGTGGGATGGGGAATTGCAGGGACGGTGACAAATTGCTGTGTAACACTCAGATAGCTATTGGTGGCATAAAAGTATGAGTCCATGAGAGTTACTGGCTTGGAAAGATGATACATAATTTGATAATCTTCTGCCAGAAATGTCGAAATATTATGTTTGTTGGCATTATTAAATTCCATGGTCTTCACATCAATGTGAGAAGTAATGTAGTTGATGATATCTATACATGGGAAGGTTGGATATCTACATGCATCCTTGTGTAATCCTGACTGATGAACACTGAGGTATATGTGTCAGTCCTCTAAATCTGCCTTGAAGTTCTTTGCTAAAAAATCATCCTTAACTTATTTCCATGTTAGATATGACTCCTTTCCCACAAATAGTTGAGTGTCCACATACACTGGAAATTCGACTCGTGTTTGCTCAACTACTTCCCCAATACTACTTTCAGTGGTATATTTTTAAGAAGAACTCTTGGGTCCCTTGGTAAAAATTACCACTGGAGAGAATTGCTTAACAACTATGGTACCTGTGGGACTGAAATGGCACTCATGGCAAGCAAACATCAACTTTTTCAAATCTATCTTCAAAGAAATATCAGGCAGCAAACCGATAAACTACAGAAAGAGATTACACAATATTCTAGATCAGTCAAGAGATACTATCTATGGGAATTGTGCATCACGTAGTCTTAGCAGCGAAGGGTGTATCCCGAGGATTGAGATTGTGCAATGCGCAATTTTAGCCTAGGAAATGGTTGGGAGAGATTGCATGTTGTGCAACCTCAATGGAAAAGGTGGTTGAATGAGCCTTGGAACTGCACATTGTGCAGGTGGGCCATCCCGTACTCCACATTGCACAGTCTCAGAGGTAAGGTTCTCATCTTAAGCATCAGACTTGTACAATGCCTAACTGGGAAAGGTGAAAATTGTCCAAGGAAAAGCGCAAATCTACCTGGCGAAAGTATGGGAGACAAGTAGATCTAAGTTATGATGTGATTTTGTGTGTAGATATGAGTACGTATAAATGAATCATTGTAAACCAAGTGCATAAACTCAATCAAATGGAAGGAAAATAAAATATGTGAGGACATTCACCACAACGATGACCACCAATGTAAAAACAAGAAAACCAATGTGACACTTGTGAAAGGAAAACGAAAACTTGAAACAAAATTTCTACAATCTAATATAATTTAAAACACCAACAGCCATGAAGATAAAAAAGTGAAACAAAACTCACATAAGCGAAACGAAAAAAAGCGACAGAAAAAGAAGCAAAAGATGACAAAAGAAAAACTCACCCGAAAAAGCGATGACAACTGCACCGAAGCTTCCTTGATCTCCTCGAGAATTCTACAGGTCAAATATTGAATGTAAAAATGAGCTCTAGAGGCATCAATTAAATATATTTGAGTGAATTAGGGTTTATGGGGTACATACCTAAAATCAAGGAAAAAGCAACACTTGGCGGAAATTTCTAAGAATAGCGAATGTGTTGCCTTCAGGAAACTAATAAGGGATCCCTATTTTCTAGGGATTCTTTTTTTATTTTTATCCTTTTTCTTTTTTACTTTTTTTGGAAACTTTCCATGCACACTCTCGGGAAAGGTTGCGCAATTCTGGGGAACTGGGCAACTTTCTGGCTCAGTGCATTGTACATTTTTTGAGCTCAAGGGAAGGATAGCACAATTTTATGGGCTCAGTGTTGGGATGTCTTCCAATACTGTGTAGTTTCTGAGATCAAGGCATAACTTCCAGTCAGCATTGCACAATTCCAATCATCAATGTTGGTTTTCCCTCATTAATTGCGTAGTTTCTGGAGGCAATCCCAGAACTTCTATAAGACCAATTCTAATGATTAGCTTGTGACCTGAAGAGATCAACTAAGTGTGAAAAAAATCAAACACAAGCACAAATGAAAAGGATAAATATTAATTAAATGATGAATACTTGACGATAACACAAGATAATCTCTAATGGATAGAAAGGAAGGCTCCAAAATAAAATTATAGTAAAACTTTTGGAGAGTGGTTGTAGCCACTACAAAACTTGGTGACACACTGGTATAATTCCATCTCTCTGTATGAGCCTTGTCTCATGTGAAACATGTATAAATTTTCCGGATGCATTGTTTAGTTCATTGATCACCATAGTTTCTTCACTTAGTTTGATTTAAAGATGTAGTCCCTATCATTCTCTTCATCGGTGGCACACTAACCAAGCTAAGTCAAACTTATTTATTTTGATTAGGGATGAGGAGTATAGATGCACAAGTAAAATAAATTTTTAGATTCTTAGTTCTCATCTTGAGTGTTGCTCTATTTCCAGCAGGCTTGGACAGTACACCGACGGATTCACTCCATGAATAGAAACATTGCTCCACTGCGAGTGAGACTGGACAGTAACCCAACAAAGTTTCTTTCATGAGGCGGAAGAGGGATCCCGACATATTAAGCGAATAAGAGGTTGTCCCTTTAGAGAAGGATGTTTATATACACATTTGACATACTTTCTAAGGTTTTCCTCCACTCCTTACTGTACTTGAATTAGTTGACAAAGATGAATCGAAAAATAAATTACTGATTAGAGAAGATGGTACTAGTTAAATATTCAAACATCGTGATTTCATTGTGATTTTCTTAGAGAAGAATGAAATATTCACGCAAAGAGAGGGAATAGATAGATAACCAAGCGTTGATAGTATTGCAACTTCCTCTTGGACTTCACCATGCATACTTCAAAAGCGAAACATGGTCTCATGCTGAAACTATCCTATAAATGAAAAGAAATCTAACAAAAGAAAGAAGTGGAGCAGAAAATCACATCAAAGAAAAAAAATACTCCTACTCTTAACCTAATCATAGCATAGGACATACTTATGTGAAATGATACTTATAGTGTAGCCACAGGCACATTGGCTAGCCTATGTAAGTGAGGGAATGCATGTCAAGAAAGATATTCATGCATAACAATAAATAGAAAAGATAAGGCAATACAAAATCATAGTGTTCGATGATTAAAAGTGAACATAGAAAAGTATGAAATAAACTTGAATGGGAAACATTATGTGAATGCATTGTTGTGTTTAGACACACTATGACTCGAAGACATGTAAGAACAAAATAAGAGGCGGAAGAGGGATCCCGACTTATTAAGATAATAAGAGGTTGTCCCTTTAGAGAAGGATGTTTATATAGACCTTTGAAATACTTTCTAAGGTTTTCCTCCACTCCTTACCGTAATTGACTTAGTTGACAAAGATGAATTGAAAAATAAAATTTTGATTAGGGCAAATGGTACTAGTTAAATATTCAAACATCATGATTTCATTGCGATTTTCTTCGAGAAGAATGAAAGGTTCACGCAAATAGATGGAATAGATAGATAACCAAGCATTGAAGTATTGCAACTTCCTCTTGGACTTCACCATGCATACTTCAGAAGCCAAACATGGTCTCATGCAGAAACTATCCTAAAAATGAAAAGAAAACTAACAAAAGAAAGAAGAAGAGTAGAAAATACATCAAAGAAAATCACATCAAAGAAAACAAATCCTCCTACTCTTAAACTAATCATAGCATAGGACATACTTACGTGAAATGATACTTCCAGTGTAGTCACCGGCGCATTGGCTAGCCTATGTAAGAGAGGGAATGCATGTCGAGAAAGATATTCATGCATAACAATAAATAGAAAAGATAAGACAATACAAAATAGAGTGTTTGATGATTAAAAGTGAACGTAGAAAAGTATGAAAGAAACTTGAATGGGAAACATTCTGTGAATGTATTGTTGTGTTTAGACACACTATGACTCGAAGACATGTAAGAACAAAATTTCGGACTATGGAAATAGGTGGACATAAAGAAAGAAGAAAATATTTGTTTTGTAACTGTGCTCGCCATATATGAATCCTCTAATGACTAAGAGATAGGATCATGTGATACATATGGAGGATGTGAAAATAGTATAACATATTTATTTTCAAAGTGTGCGACAAAGTGATGAGGAGCTTTGAAATATTTAAAATTGTTCTGATCAGAAGTGGAATTGACCTCAAGACTACGAGAACCTGACATAACCATAAGCTCAGGCTGAACTACCTCGACAACTTTCAGAAATTCTGACTCATCAGAAGATGGGTCATCAAATATTGGTGGCTTGGAAAGATCAATATCACAAACGTAATCGTAATGAGGGGAAGATTGAAAACAAATAAAAGAAATTTTCCTCTCCACATTCAGATGCAAAATTGGCATTGCACATGTTCTGAGAATGATCGAAAGCAGTAATATCTTTTGAAATTAATTCTTCGCAAGATTCAACATGAATGAAAAAATCATGGAAAATTTTAGGATAATGAGGGAGAGGTGCAGAAGGAAGAAGACCATCCTCCATTAAAGATTCTTGTTCAGATGTGGAATCCCACACATAATCATCATAAATGATATCGCAAGTTGGCTACTCAACACCAACTCCATCCAAAACTTGATCCTCGTGAACATTGAAAGAAAGGTTCGAAATAGGAGAACACAATAACTCACAATTCAGATGACCAAAGGAACCAAATGATGGAGGACAACGAGATAACACTTCATTGTAACCATCAGATTCATAGTCCAAACCTGTGCTAAAATTGTGAGTATGTGCGTTGGGAGAGGATGGTGGTATATCAGTAGATGAATTCTCAATTTCTCCTACCTCAACCTGTGGAAATAGATTTTTTTTCATGAGAAGGCTACGAAGGGTTTCTAGGAACAATAAATTTGTCCTTCGCGGATTTAGAAGCTCTAATCCTGACGTACGTTGGGAGAGGTTCGAAAGATTCAAGTTTGTGTTGATTATCTAAAATGTTAACAAGATATTGGAATATCCTAACAATAAAGGCCAATCAACTTCATCTTCAGGAAATAAAAAAAAAAGACAAATGAAACAATCGTGGAAATCCTTAATAGATTCATGAGATGCTTTTCAAAAATTCAAAATTTTCTTGATCAGAGATGTATGATAATACATAGAAAAATGTGAAAAAAAATTTTGACAAGATGTTCGAAAAAGTGTATCGAGGCATCAGGTAATGTGTTACACCATTCCCTTACATTCCCTTCAAACATGAGAATGAAAAACCTAAAACCAACATCATCACAGTGGATGTTATGTTTCATGCAAAACTCAAGAAAATGAGCGGTGTGCTCAAATAAGGTTGTGTCACCCTCGCCATCGGATTTCAAATAAGAGAAGTCATCAATAATTCTTGCTAACACTTTTCAAATTTGCGGGTCTATAAAAATATGGCAGGGTTATGAGTTTTGGAGAATCCGTAAATTAGTGTAGGAATTCAAACAGACTTCATGGGATCAGCTTTTCATGTGGCCCTCCTTCTAGCACTAGAAATGTTGACGATTCTCGATCCGCAAACATTCAAAGGATATCCCCAATATGAAGTCCCAATTAGACCTCACAATTTTTGGAATATTAGTCCTAGCAGTGGGGTGTAAATGAAATGCCTTGGTTTTGAATACACATAGAGTGATGCACGGTGTATTTGGTGTGAACAAGTGTGTGACCATGTGGACATTCAAGTGCGATGCATGAGAATTCTAACACACGAAGGAAAAGGAAGTGAGCCCCTTATAAGCCTATAATAGTACGCATATTTAAAGGAACACACAAGCATGATGAAATCACAAGATAATATGTGAAATAGTTCACAAGTTAGCCATGATGAATTAATACAGAAACACACATTCAACAAGATTTGTACCAATGCAAATGAAGTAGTCCATAAGAATAAGTGAAAGTTAAATAACATACATTGCAAATAAAAAAATAATTGTCCTACTATATTCACAACATATGCATGAAAGTGTGTCGACTCTGAGTTTTATTAAGAGTGAAAGTTCCTATCATATATACACCATTGACGAACCACTAGCCCGTGGAATGTGAAGTCAAAAACACCTGCTCCTCCAAATAATTATACTCCCTCTACGCTATGGGGAAGCCAAATCTCTCACAAAACTACCAAGATCTTTATAATCTTAAGCCTAGCCAAAAGTGTGGCTCCCAAAATACCCTTACATGAGTTATGAGGATATATTGATAACAGAAGGGGGTGACTCTTCAAATTCCCCTTTGTCACTCTTTGAATACCCTCATGACTCTTCAACATCTTTAAAAAATGACTCATCACATTACATCATGACTCTTCACATTCCAATATTGACACTTGGAATTTCACTTTACACATAATTACAAATAATATTACATTTTACACGCATACCTATATAAGATAAAATAGGGTAGAGACAACTTGATAGCTTAACAAGATAAAAAACTATGATGCTTGAGTTTGGGGAAACTATAGATAAAAAAATTCCACTTGATGCTTCTCGGTTACATATTGGTGTCAAGATCGATATTGTGTGATGACATCCCCAGACCGCATGATGTTGTCTAGGTGGAAATAGAATCTAGCCTCCATAGCATCGGGGTACAATTATTTAGAGCCAGTTTTAACTTACCTCTCAAGCAGGAGCAACATTTTTCTAATCTGGATAGGACCACCTATGTAGTTCTTCATGTTTTTTTTGTTCAACTCCAAATCCTCCTTGGTGGAAATTTGTCTTAGCTGCTCCAAGTACTCTTGAATCTCTTGCTTAACCTGGTGTCTGTGTTTGAATTCGGTGAGTGAACCAACTGATGGGATCTAGTGTTCTTTCACCAACAAATCCAAAATCCTATATAACCATACATATGAGGCATGAATACTTCTAATGAATGAGGTGAGCCACTTGTTGTTTTGAATCAACATTCATACACTCGCTTTCTCTAGCTCTTCCAGTGGTTTCATTTTCTTTTGTAGGTTAAGCGGTGCCCCTTTTTATCGCATTGTAAATTAATGCAAGATGACGATGGGAGCTTGTACATTCTTAAGAGCTTTTACAAAGTATTTTCTCTGTTGCTGCAAGCCATGTAAGTGGAAAACTACCTTATGTATGGTTATAATCTCCTCATAGAGGTCCATCAAGGTCTCTCCAAGTATTGATACTTCACCAAGTATCATTTCTCTCATTTCCTCGAAGTATACCTAAGCGTAAGTTGTGTTTTGTGCCGCTACGTAGAGATCTTATATATATTTCCTAGCATCCTGTTAGTTCTATTCCAATTTCTTATTCACGGTCATCAAATACTAAGTGTTTGATCTTGCTGCACCATCAAAGGCCAAGTTGGCTTCAGCAATAACATTGATATTCTTCCTGGTGCCCGCCACTATCACCCTCTCTCTGATGAATGTAGGCGATGCAAGGTCATCCATAAAATGCTTCCTACGTGCTTGTACAATATTCTTCTAGAATTCATCGTATGAAAGATTTTATGTTTCCATGACCGGATCATCATCAAGAGGAATCAATTCCTCTTCCTCACTCGGAGCTAACTCTGCTGTTGGAGGTGGTGAAGACTGAATGTTTACCTATTTTGCACTCAATGCTAGGTCGACATCCTGATTTTGTGGTTTTGGTCCCTCCTCCATGTATTCAATCTCACTCAATTCCTAAATCTACTGAGCGAGCTCCTAATACTTCATTTGACTCCTCTCCTCCTCTGCTCTTGGTTTGTTCTGTTCTTTTTCTTTAGCTTTTCCTTCTGTTGCTATTTATTTTTCTATTGCACATTTCCTTTCTTCTTCTTTCTACTCATAATTCTCTTCTCGTTATTTTCTATTTTTCTCTTGTTCTTCCTTCAATTTCTTTTCTACTTCTTGCAACCTCAGTTTCTCTCTCTGCTTTCATTCTTCTCTCTGCATCATTTTTCTCATCTTTTATTCAATTTATAAATATGTTTTCATAATAAGTGGATACGCTTTCATCTTACAGCCTCATTCTCCCCTTGTACTATAAGAAAATTTTCTCTTTCTCTTATCCTGCACGGGGTTTCTCCCTTCTTCTAGCACTTCTTCTTGAGTTTCTACCCTCTGCGAGGTAGCCTGTGAAATTCCTGCTACACTAACCGGCTCGCAGGGTCTGGAAGAATTGTAGCAATTATTCCATGGATCCTCCTTCAATCAATGAAAATTCTCATTGAGCCACTAATAGTGTATTCTCTCACAGTGATATTTTCAAGTACCATAAGAATCATACGCATTAAATTCGTAGGTACCGAATGTGAACTTCTCTATTGCCTTTACTTTGGTTTCTGATACTTTGAGATTCTTGATCTCATACAATCCAATTTGCATAGGAAGAGTGGGCCGTGTTGCTTTTTTCTTCCTGTGCAAGGCTGATGAAAACCTTATGGTGAGATGACAGGAAAATTCTTGCATGACAAGTTTATTGGTGGCATACCCTGGCAAAATATGCTGCGACTTCTCAGCACTGAACATTCTAAGGAAGGTGCCATCCTGTGAGGCAAACCAATATTTGATCTCTGATATTGAATCCGTTTCTCCTCGTGACATGCAAGGTGTTTATTATTCAAAGATAATCTTGTATAGTAGAATGATGAAGTTTTGTGTTAGTTGTTCCATAACTCTTCGATGACTGCAATTCGAAATTAGTTTTTAATAGACATACACGGCAAGGTCTCGTGGTCTCCATGCCAGAAAATGCATTATGTGCACAGATCACATCCAGTAAGTATGCAGACATATATAACCTTTCTTTCCTGCCCTTGGGAGGATTCTGTGCATGTGCTACATAGGCTCTCAACTGTCGAGGCAATAAATCTGACCATTTGAACGAATTCCCCTCTTTCACAACCTGGTTCAATAAGAATTCCCACCCTTCAGGAAAGGTCTTTGTGCTCTACTGACTTTAAGTTCTGCAAGCTAATATAACCAAAATATGGAAGGCCCTCCTGAGAGACATTTTCTTGTATGAATGGGTAGGTGTCTGTCAAAACTTTGATGCCTCTTTAACCCATCCTTTAACAATATCTCTTGTGCTCACATATTTTTTGGTGGCATAGAAGTATGATTCTATGAGTGTTACTTGCTCGAGAAAATGATACATAAGTTGATAATCTTCTGCCATAAACATAGAAAGCTTATGTCTGCTAGCATTTTTCAATGTCATGTTCTTCACATGAATGTGTGAAACAATCCAGCACATGACATTTGCACATGGGAAGGTTGGATATCTGCATGCAAACCTGTGTAATCGTGACTTTTGAGCACTAAGGTATACATACCGATCCTCTAAATTTTCCTTGAAGTTATTTGTTGAAAAAGCATCATTAACTTCCTGCCATGTTATATATGACTACTTTTCCACAAACATTTGAGTGTTCGCATACACTAATAAGTTAATTGGCATTGTCTCAACTAATTTCCCAGTACTGCTTTCAGTGGTAACTTTTGAAGTAGGACCCTTGGGTGCCATGGTAACAATGACGTCTAGAGAGAATTACTCAACAACTGTGGTACTTCTGGGACATAAAAGGATCTCATGGCAAGAAAACATCAGCTTTTGCAAAACTATCTTCAAAACAAGATTTGGCAGCAAACCAACAAACTGGAGAGATATGTTGTATAATTTGATGGATCAAGTGAGGGAGAGTGGTTGTGGGAACTTCAAATTGTGCAATCCTAACAGCCAAGGGTGCAACCTGAGGATTGAGATTACACAATGCACAGTTTGGGCTAGGCAGTGACTAGGAGAGACTGCACATTGCGCAGTCTCAAGGGCCAAGGTGGTAGAATGATCCCTAGCCCTATGCAATTCCTTGTTGGGTGTTGAGTCTCAAATCTGCATCTTTTCCATACATTTTTCTATACCTTTTTCATCCATCTGAACCTCCCAAGTTGTCAATATCATTGTATATTAATTGCAAAAGAGCATCTAACATGGTTTTTAACTATATTTTTGTGTCTGCTGTTTGATTTAGATTTTGTTCATCTAGCTGCGGAATCTTGCCACTTTCCGCAGCTGCTGCAACTTTCTGCAGCCATTTTGTGAAACTCTATGCTACAGGTGTCTACAGGAAAAATGTGCCACATGGGCAAGTCAGGAATGATGTGGACATGGATCGTGTCCTATTGGCTCGAGAAAATTCATCAAAGGAGGCTACGGTCAAAGATGTCTAAATGGAAGTCAACCGTAGAGTCCCACGGTGACAGGACTCTGTTTCGTGTCACGTGAAGGTTCATATGGCCGTTTCTGAGTTGCGGAGGACAAATCAACATCTGTACATGGCTCCATAGCTGAATTCAAACATCCACTCCTCATAGATTTACTCTTCAATACGGCCATGATCCTAGATCTGTGGACGTAACGGTCTACGTGTTCTCCATCAGCATAAACTTTAGGAATCAGTTATATTTCTTTTGTTATAAATAACGCGTTTGTATACGCATATTAGATTAGTCTCTATTAGTTTTTATTAATCTGCTCTATAATGTAATTACGCTGCCTTTGTGCCGTAATACCACCTTACTGTTATGACTGCATTTTAATATAAGAAGACTATGTTTCCAAACGTAATTCGTACTTGAAGATTGTTGCCAAGGCTGGTGTAGAGGGCCCCTGCACTCGCCAAGGTTCTGTGCATTATTGTATAGTTCTTATTTTATTTCTTTAAAGCTCATTGTGCCATAATCCATTCACATGTTTATACATTGCATCTTTCATGGTATATATGCTTCATTTCCGTTTATAAACTTTCATGCTTTCCATTCTACTTCTGTCTTTCATGTTTTATGTTATTAATCACTGATCAGTGTTCTTGTTTCAGGTTATAGATAGGCAGCCCGGGCATTTGCATAAATTTTTGACTAATGACATGGAATTAACATTGTTCTGCTGCTAATTTGCTTTTCTTAGTTTCTGTTTAATTTCAGTACTGCTTTGTTTAATTCAGTTTTTCTCATTTGTTTCAGTAGTTAGATTTAGATATATTAAATTTCTCATAACATCTTCAGTTGCCTCCGAAAGCCACAGCTGGACTGATGGTAAGGGATTGAATTATGGATGTGTAGTTTGATATTAGTTTCCTTTCTGCAAGTTAGAAATATTAAATTGTGCATGACATCTTCAGTTACCTCCGAAAGCCACAGCTGGACTGATGGTGAGGGATTGAATTATGAATGTGTGGTTTGATATTAGTTTACTTTCCGCAAGTTAGATATCAGTTACTCAAGTTGTTTATGGTTACTTCCGAAAATCATAGCTGGACTAATGATGAGGGATCAGAAGACAAGTTGATGTAATTTGATTTAGATTTACTTTATTGCAACTTTTGGATTTATTTCAGCATAGTTTCTTTAGTGTTTAGACAGCAGCAAGAATAGTTTGGTTTCATGCTCACTAGTTCACTGTTTTGATTTATTAGACTAGCAGCACCTTTTCATTTCAAAAGCACATTTTCATTTTCTTTCAAGTTTTGTCATTGTATGTTTCAAATTCTTTTTTTTTTCAGTTTCAAGTTGGTAAATAATTATAGAGGATATTATTTCCTTGAACAAACATAACCATACTTGTTTCCATTTTAGAATTTCCATCTCACCTTAGAAAACCAAAAACGACAAAAAGTTAAGAAAAAGGTTATCTTGCACATATAGTGCGCCGCACTTCATCAGCTTATGAATCCCGGATTGACAAATTAAATGCAGCAATTTAGGACACACTAAATTGACCAAACATTTTGGCGCCGTTGCCGGGGAAGTGTAACTAGGTAGCCAATTTCTTAAAAAAAAAAACAAAATCATAAAAGAAGGGAAAACTTGATAACTTCTTGAAGTATGCTCTCCTCTTGCACCTAGTGTGATCTAGAGGATCAGAAAAGAGAGTTATTGGTTTAGTAATTTCTTAAGTATGCTCTCTTCTTGCACCTAGTGTGATCTGGAAGATCAGAAAGAGAATTATTAGCCCAACTTTTTTAAAAAAATAAATAAAAAAATGACATGCATAGAGCAAGAGATTCTAGGGGAAGGCTTATAGCTAAAGCCAAGAGTTCGATTTTCACAACTCCATCTTCTTCAAGGCATAGACCAGATTCACCACCATCTACCCCTAGCCTTAAGATTTTTGGAAGTCAAGGAACAGCTGAATTAGAGGATTCTCCTATACCACCTACTCAATCCCATTTAGAAAGCAAAGAGACTTTCTCTCATTCTCCCTTGGTAGAAAAACTAGAGGACTTTAAGGACTCTAAAGAAACTATCATGGCGGAGGAAGTAATAGATGGAGGTAGAGGTAGAGGTAGAAGAGGAGGAAACAATGGAGACAACAATGGTGAAGAAAATAATGGTAGAAATAGGGAAGGAGACAACTTGTTTGGATTCCCTATAGTTGATGAGGAAACTCATACAACAATGAAAAATATCTCACCATCTGTCCTCCCTAACTTTTATGGATTGCGAAGTGAGGATCCTGAAACATTTCTGTTTGAGTTTGAAGTCGTGTGCCGAACTTATGACTATATGGAAGATTCTCAAAAACTCAAACTGTTTCCTTCAACATTGAAGGGAGCTGCTTTGAAATGGTTCATGGGATTAGCTACTCAATCTATTAGGACTTGGAATGATATGAAACAAAAAAATTTGGATAGATTCTTGGACTATTGTATGCCCACCAATCACAAGGATGAGGTATTCAAAATGATGCAAAAAGAAGATGAAAATTTGGAAGATTTACTTGAAAGATTTCAATACAACTTGAAAAGAGCAAAGATGAGCAACTTAGATGATGAAAACTTGAAAGCCCTCATATTAAAAGCCATTAGAGATGAATGGATAGATATTTTAAACATGATGGGGAAAGGAGACATTTCTCAACTTCCACTTCGTGACATAACAGAACTATGTGTCCATCTCTCAAGAGGAAAATCTAAAACAGGAAAAGGGCCTAGGGATCCTTCTCTTATTAGGGCTAACAAATTTGCAACTAGATCAGTAAGTAGGGCAGAGATTGGTAATATGCTTGATGAGTTCAAAACTGATATCTTAGGGAGCCTTAGTGAACAACTAGACACCCTTAAAATCCAAAACAAGCAGAAAGCAGAAACAGATGCCTTAGCCATATTTTGTCTGAAATGTAGGAAGAAACATGCTTTAATGAAATGTCCCTTGGATGCAAAAGTTGTAGAAACATGTATGATTTGCTCAGAGAATCATGAGATCAAGGATTTTCCTTCAATTCCTGGACTCAAAGCTGTCTTTCAAGAAGACCCAAATTCAGTAGAATCTCTCTGTTTTGTTGCAAGGAGACCTTGGCAGGGACAACAAACTCAAGGGTTTAACAAACCTATGAATTTTCAAACCCCACCAAATTGGAATCCTTGGCAACAACCTTGGCCCCAAAATCAGAATCCATATCAACCATGGGTACAAGGGATGCAAAATCCTTATGGGAGATTTGCTCAATTTTATCAATATCCTCCATCTTTTCAAAATCAACAAGCTCCACAACTTCCAAATTCAAATCTACAACTTTCATTGCCATTTTCACAACAACAACCTTCTCAACAAAATCTAAATCCTCAACTCATGCTCCCATACCAACAAAATACAAATCAACTTCCAGCTCAGCCATTTCCAAATCCTAATAATAAAAATCCTCAGAATACTTACATGGTAGAAGGACAACAATTTCCTACCTATATGATTGTTCCTCTCAACGATGTACAACTCAGATCTGGTAGAGTTTTAGAAAAACCTTCTACAGATATTCAAGAGCAAGATACCTCTGAGGAGGACTCTCTTCAAGTCAATAAGGGTTCTGAGGAAGAATCTCTTCAAAATTCAAGCATGCAAAAAGAAAAAGAAAAGTTAACACCCACAACTCCTATAGTTGAGCAACCCGCATCTTCATCTACACCTCCTTTTTCTGAAAGACTACAAATTGACAAGGGGGTGGAAAAACAAATCTTGTTGCCTAACTATGACTTTCTAGATGAATTGAAGAATGTTTGTATCAAGATTCCCTTGCTACAAGCCATTCGAGAGATTCCTATTCTAGCAAAAACAATAAAGGAGTTGAGTTTAAAAAGACCAGGAAGGAAACTAAAAGACACAAGAAGAATCCACCTGGTAGGAAAGATTGCAGATATTATGATGGGAAAAATTACCATGCAGAAGTATGTAGATCCAGGAAGTCCAATTGTCAAGACACATATAAATGGGATAGAAATTCCAAACACATTGATTGACTTAGGGGCTGCTATCAACATTATGAGTAGACAAACTATGGAACAACTAAAACTTCCTAACCTTCTTTTTACATCTACTTTACTGCAACTTGCAGATCGATCAATTATTAAACCAGATGGTGTATTAGAAGATATTTCAGTCTCCTTAGATTCTTGGGAATATCCAGTAGATTTTATGATTTTGACTCCCAAGAGTAATCTAGGAGGGCACCCACTTATCTTAGGAAGACCTTGGCTAGCTACAGCTGATGCTTTTATTAGTTGTAGATCTGGGGATATGTACATTTCTAATGGTAATTCGACAAAGAAATTCAATTTGTATCCTCCAGCAAAAGCAATCACAGAAGTAGGAGACAATGAATGGGCCGATGATGAGGACATTATACAACCTGTCTTTACCATTTCTGAAATCAGTGAGGATAGTCAAATTCTGAACACATTAGAAAATTTTGAGACATCTTCAGAATATGACCCCACACAATTTCAATTGGAATCTGACATAGAATATTTATCATCAAGACAAATGTCTCTTTACTCTATGGAAGAGTTTGGTAGTTCTACTATTGAGATTTTCCAGGAAAAACATTGAATATCAACAAACATTTGGAAAAGTCACAACAAGAAGAACTAACCAAAATCTTGCAAAAACATTCTACTGCATTTGCATGGGAGTATACTGAAATGAAAGGTATTGATCCTAAGACTTGCATCCATCATATCTATATTGAGGAAAACAGTAGACCAATCAGACAACCTCAAAGAAGGATGAATCCAAATCTTATGGAGATAGTGAAAGAAGAGCTCCAAAACTTCTCAATGTAAACTTCATTTATCCAATTTCAGATAGCCGATGGGTTTCTCCTTTGGTTATAGTACCTAAAAAGAATGGTAAATGGAGGGTATGCATTGATTACAGGAAATTGAACAAAGCAACTTTGAAGGATCACTTTCCTTTGCCTTTTATCGATCAGGTATTAGATACATTAGCAGGTAAAAAGTACTTTTCATTTTTGGATGGTTTTAGTGGCTATAATCAAATTCAGGTAGCACCTGAAGATCAAGATAAGACCACATTTACTTGTCCATGGGGAACTTTTGCTTATCGAGTGCTTCCTTTTGGGTTATGTAATGCACCTGCAACATTCCAAAGAGCAGTACTAGGAATTTTTTCTGATCTAATCCATGATTGTGTAGAGGTTTATATGGATGATTTTACAGTTTATGGTAATTCATTTGAAGATGCATTAGAAAATTTGGAAAAAGTTCTCATAAGATGTAAAGAAACAAACCTTTCATTAAGCCATGAAAAATTCTTTATGATGTTTACTGAAGGGATTGTTTTAGGACATCATATTTCAGGAGATGGGATTAAGGTTGATAGATAAAAAGTTGAAGTCATCTCCAAGTTGCCTATTCCAAATTGTCAAAGAGATGTTAGAAGTTTTCTAGGATTTACTGGTTACTATAGAAGATTTATAGAAAAATTCACTAAAATTGCATCTCCACTCTTCAAATTGCTTACAAAAGATTGTGAATTTAAATGGGATCCTGATTGTCAATCAGCTTTTGAAACTTTGAAAACAAGAATATCTGAAGCACCTATCTTGAGAGGACCAAATTGGAAACTCCCTTTTCATATTTCTACGGATGCTTCAGATACAGCTCTTGGAGTTGTGTTGGGTCAAAAATATTTAATTCCTTATGCCATTTATTACACCAGTAAAAATTTGACTCCCACAGAGTTAAACTATACTGTGACTGAAAAAGAGTTTTTAGCTGTTGTTCATGCAATTAATAAATTTAGACATTACATAACAGGCTATGAAACTTTTATTCATACCGACCATTCTGCAATTAGATATTTAATGAACAAACCTGTTACTAATGGCAGAGTGACAAGATGGCTTTTACTTTTGCAAGAATTCAATATTACTGTGTTGGATAGACCAGGAAAACAGAATACAGTAGCTGATTTCTTGTCTAGAATACAGAATACTAAAGAAGATTCTCCCGTAGAGGATAAGTTTCCTGATGAATACTTGTTTGCAGTAACTATTAAGACTCCTTGGTATGCAGATATTGCTAACTATTTGGTTACAGGGAAACTACCTTCACATTTATTTCCAAGTGAAAAACGAAAAATTATTCAAGAGAGTTCAAAATATTCATGGATTTCTAACGAATTGTTTAAAACAGGGCCAGATCTTGTGATCAGAAGATGTGTCAGGGAAGATGAAATGCCTGATATTCTTAAGGCATGTCATGATGAACCATGCGGCGGACACTTTGCAGACAAAAGTACGGCCTATAAAATCCTCTCTTTAGGATATTATTGGCCTTCCCTCTTCAAAGATGCAAAACAACATGTCAAAAGGTGTGACAGCTGCCAAAGAGTAGGGAAACCTACCCTTTCAAATGAAATGCCATTGCAAACACAGGTACTCATTGAACCCTTTGAAAAATGGGCTTTAGATTTCATTAGACCTATTAATCCACCATCTAAGCAAAAGAAGTATATATTGGTTTGTACTGATTATGTTACTAAATGGGTAGAAGCCAAAGCATTAGTATCTGCTACTGAAAATTCAGTTGTTTATTTTCTTTATGAGGATATTTTTACTCGCTTTGGTGTTCCAAGAGAAATTGTGACAGATCAAGGAAGCCAATTCACATCCAACCTGGTGGAGAAGCTGATGGAAGAATAAAAAATCAAGCATAGAAGATCTACTCCTTACCATCCGCAAGCAAATGGTCAAGTGGAGTCTAGCAACAAAGTTCTTGAAAGTATCATCACCAAAACTGCTCATCTACATAGAAGAGATTGGGCAGAAAGGCTTCCTGAAGCCTTGTGGGCCTACAGAACTACATGGAGAAATACAACAGGACATTCTCCCTATGAACTTGTTTATGGGAAAGAAGTCTTGCTCCCCATTTAGTTCCAAGTCAAGACCTTCAAGATAGCAGTTCAGTTGGGGATGGACTTATCAGAAGCCCAAAAGCATAGAATGGAGCAGTTGAATGAGCTAGATGAGATCAGACAAGAAGCAATTTTAAGAACTGATCTAGTTCAATATCAAAGAGCTAAATGGCATGACAAGTACATCAAAGAGAAGAAATTTCAAGAAGGAGATTGGGCATTGTTATTTGATTCCAAGTTTAAAGATTTCAAAGGAAAATTTCAGACTCATTGGCTTGGGCCATATGAGATTGACAAGATCTTTAGCAATGGAGCGGTAAGAATCAAGACCATTGATGAGTTTCAAACTCCTCTTATTATGAATGGCCACAGATTGAAATTTTATCATAAGCCACTCTCAAAAGAGGAATTTGTCAAAGTGTTTCAAGAGAATTCTGCAATCAGGCTGGTACAGAAGAATTCTTCTTCTCCACCAGCCTAGCTTTTGTTCTTTTTCAGTTATAAAAAAAAAAAATATATATATATATATATATATATATATATATATAAATTTTATAAGCCTGAAAACCAATCATTGATTGGCAGTCTTATACAGAAAATATAGGGTGAAAATCAGGAACACCTGACACTCTATATTTTCCAAAAAAATCTCTCTTTCATTTGACAAATTTTGTGACCACCCACTCCATTCCATTCCACTTCATTCCATTTCATTTCACTTTATTTCACTCCATTCCACTTCATTTTATCTATTTCATTCCATTTCATCAATAAAATTCTTTTTCATGACCGTTTCCATCTGGTCATTTGTCATCTGTTCATCTCCATTCATCCAAATAATAGCTGTGTCAGTTTCCACAGCTGACATTTGTTTCCGCAGCTGACTCCAGTTTCCGTAGCCAGAAGCAGATTCCACAGCTACTACTCTGTTTTCAAAAGAATGTACAGTCAGATGTTATTTCCATAATCATGAAATTAAATGCAGGTGAGAGGATCAATTATGAAGACATGGAGCATTCAAGACACCAATGAAGAGCAACTAGTTGAAGACCAAGGAAAAAGGCAAAAGATTCCAAGGTATGAGTAAAATTAATTTCAAATAGCATTGAAAAACACATTTTTATATAGTTCTAAACCATAAGCTCCATCCATGATGTGTAATGATTATATTTACAACTTCCGTAACCCTTTCACGATCTCCATATGATCCTCCCACATTCATTCTTAAACGGTTTCATAATTAAACCCTTGATCTTCACTCATATTCTGATATTCCACCAGTGACAATGAGACGTAATTGATTTGACCACGGACTCTTACAGCCGCATAAATCCATAGCCGTTGTTTAAACATGCTCACATTTATTTCGCAGCCACCAAATTTCAAAACACTGCCGGATGTGTTATACTCTGTTAATCTCACAGCCGTATCTCTGTCGTGCTCACGAAAACCCCTCTTTCTTTCGTCTCACTCCATTTCGTTCTCTATTATGCTATAGTCTGTATACCCACTCTCTGATATCTACCCACAGTCATTGTGCTCATCTCCGTGCATTCAGCCGTTCTATTTCCATTGAACCCTCACGCAGGAAAATTTGTGAAGAGCAGAAAGAAGAATGGGTAAATTGCTAAGAGCAGAACCGGAAGGACCTAAGTTCATGGAGGGATATCCGCAAGTAAGGGATATATTGAAGAAAGAAAAGTGGCTGCGGTTTATCCAGAAATTCAGAGGTTATCATAAAGAAGTGACAAAGGCATTCGCAAGGTCATTCAATGGCTTGGAAGTAGAGATTGGAGACTTTAAGTTTGTGGTCAATGAAGCATCTATAGCATCTGCCACGGAACTTCTTCAAGAGGGTGAGCGTTGGTTTAAGAATAAAAGCATTAGTGATGAAGCCTGGAGAACAATCTTACGAAACCAAGGTATGGACATAACTATTTTTAAAAGAGGAATTCATGTTCATGCATTGAAAGAGGAATGGGCTACTTTGCTGCTAGTTGTTCAGAAATTCATTACATGTGAAGGTCGTTTTGGGTCCATGTATATGTACCATACCAGGTTACTGATGAATTTTCTAGATAATCAAACTCTCAATCTCCCATATTTTCTATTCAATAGTTTGAAGAAAATGTCTGTGACTGTTCAGAAGCATTTAGGAGATGTAGAACCACATCTATATCACCACGGTCTTGTAAAAATTTTGATTGAAAAAGAGTTAAAGGAGAATAAAGACACATGGGAACAATTTTTTGTTAGAAATTTCTTTGAGGAACCTCAGGAAATTCCTGAAGGTAGTACAACAAGAAGGAGTAGAAGAAAAATAATAAATGATGAAACTCAAATTACTCCTACTCAAGAAATTCCTGAAGGTAGCACATCAAGAAGAAGTAGGAGAAAAAGAACAATTGATGAAATTCAAAATACTCCTACTACTACAATTGAAAGAACTGATAGGGAAGAGAGACTGTCAAAAAGGAAGAAGAAAGAAATCAAGGGTAAGAAGCCAATAACACCAAAAGAGAGAAAAACTATTGAGGCTATACATCAAACCTCTTCTTCTGAAGAAGAAGATCATCAAGTGTTATCTGAAAGATTAGTTTATCTTCAAAAACAGTCATCTATGGCCAAGAAGACAGAGAAAGGAAAACAAAAACAAAAGGATAGTGTACCACAGCGTGTGAGAAGAAGCAACAGACTTAAGGGGAAATTGAGGAAAACGCAAATGAAGGGTCCTCATTTCATTGATTTGGGAGAGGAAACATCTGAACAGTCCCCAGCTGACCATAGTCCATCTCAGTCAGTTAGTGAACCTAGTTCATTTCATTCTCAGTCAGACATTGAACATAGTCCATCCCATTCTCAGCAAGATGTTGATGTGAGCCCTTCTCAGCCAGATTTTGAAGATAACTCTCCTTCACAGCATTTTGGGGACAGCCCAATAAAAATGACACCTGAAGTAGACCCCAAGCAGCAGGAAGTATATGATTATATAGAATCTTTGGAAAAGGCAGCGACAGGTCCTAGTACTTCGTCCATCCAGCCTCACACAGTACAAGATGATCTAGTCCAATCACTAAAACAGAAAATCTTTGAGCTAGAGCTTTTGAATAGACACATCAAAAATGAAAATGAGGCATTGAAGGAACAAGGCAAATTAGACAAAATCATTCATGATAATACCATGCTACATCTGGGAATATGGCAGAAGAAGAACAAGAAATTGAAAAGGAAATGCCAGAAGTTAAGCAGAGCACTGGTTAATATCAAATTTAGGTGCTTAATGAAGAAGCCCAGGATGTTGGCAGCACCAAGGAAGAAGAGGAGAGGATTGGATGTACTGGCTGAAGTGTCAAGGCATATGAACTGAGGAAGGATTATCAAAATTTTGGTTGCATGAGGACATGCAACACCTTCACAGTGGGGGTATGTTGAGTCTCAAATCTGCATCTTTTCCATACATTTTTCTATACCTTTTTCATCCATCTGAACCTCCCAAGTTGTCAATATCATTGTATATTAATTGCAAAAGAGCATCTAACATGGTTTTTAACTATATTTTTGTGTCTGCTGTTTGATTTAGATTTTGTTCATCTAGCTGCGGAATCTTGCCACTTCCGCAGCTGCTGCAACTTTCCGCAGCCATTTTGTGAAACTCTATATTACAGGTGTCTACAGGAAAAATGAGCCACATGGGCAAGTCAGGAATGATGTGGACATGGATCGTGTCCTATTGGCTCGAGCAAATTCATCAAAGGAGGCTACGTTCAAAGATGTCCAAATGGAAGTCAACCGTAGATTCCCACGGTGACAGGACTCTGTTTCGTGTCACGTGAAGGTTCATATGGCCGTTTCTGAGTTGCGGAGGACAAATCAACATCTGTACACGGCTCCATAGCCGAATTCAAACATCCACTCCTCATAGATTTACTCTTCAATACGGCCATGATCCTAGATCTGTGGACGTAATGGTCTACGTGTTCTCCATCAGCATAAACTTTAGGAATCAGTTATATTTCTTTTGTTATAAATAACGCGGTTGTATACACATATTAGATTAGTCTCGATTAGTATGGAGATAGCTCTGTAACGTAATTACGTTGCCACTGTGCCGTAATATCACCTTTCTGTTATGACTGCATTTTAATATAAGAAGACTGTTTCCAAACGTAATTCGTACTTGAAGATTGTTGCCAAGGCTGGTGTAGAGGGCCCCTGCACTTGCCAAGGTTCTGTGCATTATTGTATAGTTCTTATTTTATTTCTTTAAAGCTCATTGTACCATAATCCATTCACATGTTTATACATTGCATCTTTCATGGTATATATGCTTCATTTCTGTTTATAAACTTTCATGCTTTCCATTTCACTTCTATCTTTCATGTTTTATGTTATTGATTACTGATCAATGTTCTTGTTTCAGGTTATAGATAGGCAGCCCGGGCATTTGCATAAATTTTTGACTAATGACATGGAATTAACATTGTTCTGCTGCTAATTTTCTTTTCTTAGTTTCTGTTTAATTTCAGTACTGCTTTGTTTAATTCAGTTTTGCTCATTTGTTTCAGTAGTTAGAAATGTTCTTGTTTCAGGTTATAGATAGGCAGCCTGGCATTTGCATAAATTTTTGAATAATGACATGGAATTAACATTGTTCTGCTGCTAATTTACTTTTCTTAGTTTCTGTTTAATTTTAGTACTTCTTTGTTTAATTCAGTTTTGCTCATTTTCTTCAGTAGTTAAATTTAGATATATTAAACTGCTCATAACATCTTCAGTTGCCTCCGAAAGCCACAGCTGGACTGATGGTGAGGGATTGTATTATGAAATGTGTAGTTTGGTATTAGTTTCCTTTCTGCAAGTTAGAAATATTAAATTGTGCATGACATCTTCAGTTACCTCCGAAAGCCACAGCTGGACTGATGGTGAGGGATTGAATTATGAATGTATGGTTTGATATTAGTTTACTTTCTGCAAGTTAGATATCAGTTACTCAAGTTGTTTATGGTTACTTCCGAAAATCATAGCTGGACTAATGATGAGGGATCGGAAGACAAGTTGATGTAATTTGATTTAGATTTACTTTATTGCAACTTTTGGATTTCTTTCAGCATAGTTTCTTTTGTGTTTAGACAGCAGCAAGAATAGTTTGGTTTCATGCTCACTAGTTCATTGTTTTGATTTATTAGACTAGCAACACCTTTTCATTTCAGCAACACATTTTCATTTTCTTTCAAGTTTTGTCATTGTATGTTTCAAATTCTTTTTTTTCAGTTTCAAGTTGGTAAATCATTATAGAGGATATTATTTCCTTGAACAAACATAACCATACTTGTTTCCATTTTAGAATTTCCATCTCACCTTAGAAAACCAAAAACGACAAAAAGTTAAGAAAAAGGTTATCTTGCACATATAGTGCGCCGCACTTCATCAGCTTACGAATCCCGGATTGACAAATTAAATGCAGCAATTTAGGACACACTAAATTGACCAAACATTGGGCTAGCCTGTACTATGCATTGCAAAGTTATATTCCAAGCTGTCGGCTTGAGCCCCATACTTGCACAATGCCCAACTCGGCAAGGTGAAAGCTGGCCAAGGGAAAGTGCAGATCTTCCTGGTGAAAGTGTGGGAGATAAGAAGATCTAAGTGATGATATGAGTTTAAGTTCAGATCTAAGTAATTATAAAGTAATCAATATAAACCAAGTGTAAAAACTCAATCAAACGGAAGGAAAATCAAATATGTGAGGAGATTCGCTGCAACGGTGACAATCGGTGCGAAAACAAGAAAAACGATGGGACACTTGTGAGACGAAAATGAAAAATTGAAAAAAAATTCTACAAGATAATATAAGTTAAAACGCCAACAACCATGAAGATAAATAATATAAACAACACTCATAGAAGCGAAACGATAAAAAGTGACATAAAAAGTGATAAAAGACAAAAAAAAACAAAACTCACCCAGAAAAGCGACGACAATTACACCAAAGGTTTTGTGATCACCTCGGGAATGCTAGACCTCCAAGATCAAATCTAAAAAAGAGCTCTAGAGGCGTCAATTAAATATATTTGAGCGAATTAGGGTTTATGACATGCATGCCTAAAATATAGGAAAAAACGACACTTGGCAGAAATTTCTAAAAATAACAAATGTGCCTCCTTTGGGAAACTAATAATAAATCCCTATTTTCTATGGATGCTTTTTCACTTTTTAATTTTTTTCTTTTTTCTTTTTTGGAAAATTTTCAATGCACACTGTCGGGTAAGGTTGTGAAATTGTAGGAAACTCGGTAACTTTCTGACTCAGTACACTACGCAGTTTCTGAGGTCAAGGGAAGGATTACAAAATTTCTGGGCTCAGTGTTAGGTTGCCTTCAATGACTGTGAAATTTTTTAGTTCAAGGCAGAACTACCAATCAATATTGCACAATTCTAATCAACAAGGATGGTTTTCCCTCATGGATTGCACAGTTTCTGGAAACAAGCCCAAAAAAGATCAGGTAAGTGTGAAAACAAGCAAAAAAAAGCACAAATGAAAATGATAAGTATCAATCAATTAATGAATACTTGATGACAATACAAGATAAGCTCATGTGGATAGAAATCTAGGCTCCAAAATCGGAGCATATGAAATTTTTTGGAGGATGGTTGTAGCTGCTACAACACTTTCCAAATCTCTTAGGGTTTTTCTGGTTACCCAACAGAGGATTCATTTTCTCTCAAAAGGACTTTCATTTTCGATTTCTGCATTTTATTTTCATAACTACTTGAGAAATTTTATTTTGGATATTTCTTGTATATGGATATTTAATATCCTTAGGTATTCATTCTAATTTATTAAAGTAAATTCAGATTTGTTTTAATGAGTAGTTACAAGATGAGAATTTATCCATTTCTATTTGAATTAATATACTTAGTGTGTTTACTTCTGGTTTTGGCATCAATGTGTTTTTCGGTGTCAGGATTTTAACTAACTCACCTTAATTATCATTTCTTTTTGTTTCTTGTCACCACTTTATATTTGTGATGAGGGTTTCTAAATTTTATATTAAGCATTTCATTAGGTTCATTCTGGATTTTTATTCTTCGACGCTAACCCACTTCAGACCTCTATCGATTTAATTATTTAACTTATAAATTTCTCTTTTTATACTTCACAATGGATTACCTTGTGTACGATCGTTTATTGGTCAATAGATTCATATAATTCTCAAGTTTTTAACTCCCTTTCTCTTTGTACAGAGAGTACCAGGAATTACGACTTCCCTACGAGGTAATAGGCTCTTTAATTTTGTCCTTCAATTCTGCGTTTTGTGTTTATGTGTATGTATTATAGTATACTAATTTTTCACAATTTATTTTTTTTAAGCCAGGTATTTCCTTTCTGATTTGTCTATAAATAGATTTTTTCTCTTGTAATTTCGCTAGCAAGGGTCCGCCTATATTTAGTGTTAAAAAACGAGTTGACCATTTTCTTACCAGGTTGGAGAAAACCAAAACCCTCTGGTTTCTCTTATACAAGGACATGGTCTTTCGTGTGATGTAAACTTCCAAAATTTAAATTTCTAATGACATCTTCTTTAGTTAATTCCCCGAACTCTATAAGGTATTCCGTTCTTATGGAACTGAAATATTTTTTAGCAAAAAAATATTTAAGCCTACACTATACTTTGAATTATAATTTCTTTTTAATTTAAACATAAATTTCTTTTAAATTCTTTATATAAAACCTTTCCCCTGGATTTATATTTCTCCATTTATATCTCATATGAATATGGGTTATGTGTTCTATCTATGAAAATTGTATATGCATTTGTATGTGTAAAATTGATCAATGTCCTCTGATAGTCATTACACTAATCATTTTATAGACATGGGTACATATTTTTAATGGTAAACATTTTATATGGTGTGACAATACATTCAAATAATATGTTTGTTTATTCTGAACATGTGTTTCAATGTTATGTATTCACTGTGTAATTTTAGTAGTTGTTTAAAATACCTTCTAGTATCTTAGTTTTACTTATTTATGCTGAAATAGAAAACTTTCATTTTTCTTTGTGTGTGTGTGTTGATCTTTATATAGGTTTTTGTCTTGTCCTTTTTAACTTACGAAGCTCTGCACATAATATCAAAGTATCTATTTTGAATTATCAAATTCATCTTTCCTTATAAAATAGAGGCTAAGTCTTCTGAATTTTCTCTCTGCATAAAATATATATAAATCTCATTATATATAAAAAATATATGCTTATAATCTTTTGTTGTAGTAAATTATCTCAATCATAATTCTATACTGGCTTCAGCCAATTCATACATGTTTTTTATTTTTGGATGTAGGGCTCGGAATGTCCAAAGTCTTCATTTTTAAGCTAATGTTTCCAGTCTAGAAAAAGACTCATCATTAGGACAAATCCTACTAAAAATAAAGAAAATCAATGAATATTAATACATGATGGAAAAAAGAGATGAGGATAAGAGCCGACCAACACAATAAAATTAGGTTGATTGTATATATATATATATATATATATATATATATATATAAAATAAACTTTATTTAATTTTATTTAATAATTTATTTAATTTTAATTATTTATTTAATTGAATCATTTTTAAGAGGATCATATTTATTATAAGGATAAAAAGAAATCAAATATATCTAAAACATAATCAAATTAACTTTCATGTTATAAGTTTTAAATTTATTAATACATTCAATTACAAATTTACATGCTATTAGAAATAATAATACCATTATTTTTAATAAGTGTATAATAATGAAATTAATATTAAAAAGGAATCAGAATTAATTAAATTATTTTAGCACAAAGAAAAGAGGGCACCTAAGGGGCGAAATTAATAAAACCATACTACTAATATTAATTGTAATATTAACTAGTAATAGATTAACCTATTACTAATTATATTTATTGATTAATATTAATAATAAGGTTTAAAATATTTTGTCTTAATTATTAGAAAAATTAATTCTTAATTATTAGAAATTTATCTAGAGGGTCAATAATTTAAAAGGAAAGACATGGAATCTTAATTATTAATAAAATTTAGGTTAATTAAGATATGATTTTAGAGGGTTTGTTATTAATAAGAAGAAATAGTGGAGGTGAGGATATGGAATGAGGCGGAGGGGAAATGGAGAAAAAGGAAAGAGATGAAGTAAATTAATGAGATTAAGAAGAGGAGGTAATGAACAAGCGAAGGGGGAGGAAGGAGGATTATGTGCCCCTTAATGTAAGGGGTATGACAGGGAATTGTGACCAACGAGAAAGGATGATGGGGTAAGGTGAAAGGAGAGGGAAAATGGAAATACACGGGTTAAGGAGTCTTATAGGGATGGTAATTATTCAATATAGCGGGAAAGAAAGGGGATCCAAATTATGTTAACCTCCAAACCCCATCCCTATTGAGGTTGTGAGGGTGTTTGATGATTTCAAGAGCTTTATGAAAATTACACTTGAAATGATGTTTTTCATTGGCAATGACCTCAGCGTCTTAAAGACAAATGTGGTGACTGGCTTTATTGAAGTGTTTATCCAAATCTGAGGTTCTAATTCTTCCATTTTTTATGTCAGCGCCATGTTATTTAAGCCTAATCTTGAAAGTCCTTCCTATTTCTCCAATATAGCAATCCCCGCAAGATAATTTAATTTTTTAAACACCTTTCTGTTGGAGGTGCTCAAGTTTGTCTTTGACAGATTTCATCCTTTGTCTGATGGTCATTAGAGGCTTGAAAGAGGTTTTAATTTCCTTCTTTGCTAAAATATTCTCCACCTTGTCTGTGACTCCCACAATATATGGAAGATATGATTTAGAAGTTGGGGACTCATCAAATGAATTTATTTTATTTCTGGATCTGGCCCTTTGAATTTCCATGATAATGTCTTTATTTTTATATTCCAAGACTAGGAATGCCATTTTTAAATATTCAATTTCTTCTTCAACATGATTGTCGTCAAATATTTTGAAAGCTCGCGTTAAAAGAGCCATAAGAACTCCCATATTTTGAACAGGGTAGTGTTGTGAATCAGCGTGAAGGTAATTGTCAGCATGTGCTTTATTTTTGAACACTTTGTGTCCAAGAGATCCATCTATATTTCTTATGAGGAGAATTTAAAGGAATGGGATGCAGTTTTTGTCCTCACCTTCCATTGTAATTTGAATATATTTGGATATTCTATTAAGGTGGTCTAGAAATATTTTAATCTCTTCATCCCCATGAGGCCAATTGACACGGGTATCATCCACAAACCTAATCCAAAATTTAGTCTTTAATGGGTAAGTATCGAGTGCCTTATTTTCAAAATTTTCTATGAAGAGGTTAGCCACTATGGGAGATAACGGAGATCCCATAGCTACTCTAGATGTTTGCTCAAATATTTATCCTTGTAAGGTAAAGAAAAAGGAGCTGAGACATATTTCAGCGAGCTTTGCAGTTTTGGGGTCTGCGACTTCTTTTATTACCTGGGAAACTTCTTCTAAAGGGATATTAATAAAGAGTTGGACAACATCAAAACTAAAAATCTTGTCGCCAGGATCCAGCCTTGCTTTATTAATTAATTTTACATAGTGATTAGAGTCTTTGATGAAAGAGATGGCTTTACCGACTAGGTGGGAAAGGGTGCTAGCCACAAATTTTGCTAATACGTATATCAGTGCCCCAATAATATTAGCAATAGGTCTGAGAGGGGAACCAGCTTTGTGAATTTTAGGGCCACCCGGTAAATATGGGGTGTGATTTCACTCTCGGAAGATTGGTGCTTTTTTAATTTTTCATCAAGATTGGATTCCTTAATTACTTTTTTGACATTTTTAATAATCTTGGAAATGGGTTTCTCCTTGATTTTTTTATAGCTACCACTGTTATCGAGGTGGTATTTCATTTTATTTATGTACTCTTCCTTGTCCATGGCTACTGTAGTTCCTCCTTTGTCCTCTTTTAGGATCACAATGTTATCACGTATTTTTATATTTTCTGTTCAATTCTGATATCTCAAGGTATTAATATAACTTCTTTGCAAGCTACTTTGTTCTTATTTGTATTAAAATTTAGAATGTTAAAGTGTTACATAAAAATATCTTCTCTTACTAATTAAATTATCAATATGTTAAAGTATTTATACTTAGAGTATAAGACAAATACATTCTCTTCAATCTGTATGAGAATAAACTATCATACATATTGTAATCATTCATGTTCAACATACACAATTTAGTTATAGAAATAACATTCTACAAAATAATTTATGGGTCTATGTCTCCTTAATTCATGTGATTCTACAGTTTTTTAAAACAGAATATCTTTATACTTTAATAATTTCTTGGAAAATATTAATTAAGCATGATAATAAAATTTCATAAACCACTCAAACCATATTTTCAAATTATTCCTTCTTATCAAACAAATAAATAAACAGGTTAGAATACTGAATTGATACAATATTTTTCTTCTTGTGAATTAATAACTAAGTACTTGGCTCCTCCCAACCATGAAACTGGTACACAACCAACACCCCCCCAATCTACCCCGTCTACAATTCTTGTTTCTCTATTTTCTACTACTTGCTTCTCCTTAGTCTCTCCAATTATACTCTCAGAATAATGACTAGACAAAAGAAAAGCAAAAACAATAGATATTTCCCTCATCTACCACTCTTATGGTGTTTAATAACTTCCTCCACCTCACCAATAGGTAGCATGTAGTTATTTTCTCATTTATGAGCTTTTGTTTCCCACTCTTGAGGAAAACTCCATGTCTTCTTGGAAACAATTAATTGGAAAAAAAGTACATTTTTTCTCAATTAAATGTAATCATCCACATTAGATGCTTAGGAATTATTGATGGGTAATAGCAATTCCAAAATAATTGCATCTTTTTTCTCTTTCATCTATTTGTACTCAAGGATTAATTTTCGAGATTTATTTATTTACAAAAATAAAATATAATAAATACAAATTTACAATCTTCTATTATTAGTAATAAATTACTCATAATTTAAAATTCTTTATTTTTCCTTCAAAATAAAACCTTTAACAAGGGACACACATATGTACATTTAATCACGTAAACACATTAAGTTAGTGTAATATACTTAGGGGGGATAATTGGGGGTATACCTAGGGAGGATAATATGGGGTACATAGGGAGGTACCCAATGGAATAATGTAATAATGTGATGGGCCATATTTAATAAATAAATTGGTTAACCCACATTATGTCTGGGACCACAAGTAGTTAGGGAATAATGTGATATTCCCATTATATTAGATGTAGGGTATTGAGATACCCATGGTAATTACCCATGTTATTGTGTATATGAAGCCTATATAGAGGCTAAAGGCTCTTCATTGAGGAATGTCAAGGATTATTGTATTGACAAGTTTATGGATTATGGAGTGTTCTCCTTCCTAAAGGAGTAGTTTTATGGTGTTACCCTACCTCGAGGGTTTTGTTTAATAATAATATATGAATATTTTATATTTTTTTCTTGAATTCATTGGGTGTATTTCCCATTTTATTACATTTTCAAGTTGGATCTATTACAAGTGGAATTGAAGCACTTTCTTTGGTAGAGTGGGAAGAATTTGTTTTTTTTTTAATTTTTGCAAGAATTTTTTGGGTGGCGAGGTTGCAGTGTAGATCTGAAAATTTTGGTGCAAATTTTTCAGAAACAAATAGTCGTTCTGGTTTCCTTGTGAAAAAATATCTAATTTATATAAATAAATAAAAAATTAGTTGAATCAGAGTCTGAATGAGGGAGATACTTTTGATTTAAAATCAGCAGTGTTGCATAAATGTTTTTGATGAAATTAATGGATGACGACTCTCTTGGAATTTTTTATAGTTTTTTATGTATAAATTTAGAAAATTTATTATATATCGAAGCTTTCCTTGAAAATTTTCCCAATTTAAAAAAAGAAATCAGTCGAATCGGAGGCCGGACGAGGGAGTTATCGTCGATTTAGAATCAGACATTTTTTTAGAAATTTTGTGACGATGGGATAGTTGCAGTGTAGATCTGAGTTTCTCTAGTGCCCAAATCAAGATTTCAGTCACATGGGTAGATGAAAAATGATCGTTCCATTTCCGAAAACATTCTATAATAAGGATTCTAAGCCATATTGACAGAGTTGTGTCCATTTTAAAATTGCTGCATAAAGTACGTAAATTTTTACCAAACCCTCATTCTAAATTAAGGGTTATAGAAATTTATGGTTTACGGGAAAAGATGATGGACCGATTATTAAAGAATTCCTCAAAGAGAGAAAACTAACATTAAAGAAATTCTGGAAATATTTCTTACCCTTGAATTTTAGCGATGTGACTGCTATATGGTGGAACTCACTTAACTCTGCTCAGATGATGACATTTTCCGATGAAGAATTTGAAAAGGTCCTTTTGAACAAATGATCTCAAGCTCGAAGACATGATAATGAGACACATAAGGGGTTATTTTCTGTTGGTATCTCTTTATTTTAGGTTCATGGATATATTCAGAAAGAGAAGATTATTTTGTCTATCAATCCTAGTTGCAAGAATACTTTTATCAATGTTAAGCCGGCAAAAAAATTACAAGTTCTAGCAAAACATATTACAAAAAAACCGTTGAACAATCAAGATGTTCATATTTATAAAGATTTGAAAATTTCTATGGATAATTATGTGTTGCATTATGATTTTTATACTTCATATTTGGATAATGTGGATGTTGTTTTGGGATGTAATAGATCTGACCTACAAATATAATAAAATTTTCTGATATAATAAACTTGTTGGCTTGAGGGGTCCTGATCCAGGTTCGAAGATTAAGGTTTGCCAACAAACCCCTATACTACTGGCCCTTTCGGCAATGACCTACTTTCACAGGCCAAGGTCTCACCCGAAGTAGTATGGGAGGATTTTGGAACCAGGTTTCTGCACCGTGAGAGAAAATAGGTAACTTAAGGTAGATCTGTGTTGCAACTTATTAGGTTTTCACAGAATGAGACTATTCGCAACTCTTTTAACATTTTAATCAACACATAACCATAACAAATCTATTACCATAAAAAAATATAATAAATACATTCGCATCCACATGCACATCAACAAATACCATCACAAAACATTATAATCGAAGCCAATTCCATATCACAAAGATATTTGCAGCTTAAATAAATATCATAGATGCACTTCAGCAGTAAACATAATCAATTCAGATAGCACAAAGGTACTTCAAATATATTCCACATTCATTAGCATCAAAGATCCACTTCCAACCCAAAGATAACCTGCACACACAGCTTGGTGGGGTCCGCACACAACAGGATTGAGGATCTCCACGCACACAGGTAGCAGGAGTCCTTCCCAAAACCACCCAGACAGATCTTAACAATTTGCATGTAGCATCAATCTTATGTCTTACTTACTTACTAGACCCAAATATCTATCTATTTATAATATTGTAGCCTTCACTATCCTATAGTCCGCAAACCGTGGTTTGTGGACCCTAGAGCTACCCTTTAACCCATTCCAAAACATTAGGGGCTTTGACCCACCCCAAACCCCTATGCAGGACTGACTATTACAAAATTACACAAAAACGTAGGTTAGGGAACCATGTTCCAACAGGCCCCCAACACAATCTTGTGACTCGTCTCGAGTCACTACGGCTGTAGGGTTTGTATCTTCACCTGAAGCTGATTGATCACATCAACCAGCAGGGGCAGCACTCCTTCACTCTGGGCAGCATCATTCTAAGCAATATCCACCAACTTCTGTGAAGTTCGACCTTCTGTAGCAGTAGTGATGTTTTCCAAAGTCTGGTTCAGTTGCTTAACTGTGATATCTACTTGCTAAGAGAGTTTGAGGGCTTCATCGGCCTAAGGCTTGAGGTGTTCATTGAGAATGTTCTCTTTATGGTGGATCTCTTCATTGTAATCTCTAAGTGTGTGGTTGGTACGCAATCGTGCTAGGCGTTGATCTGGAACCAAAGTGGACATAGTAGCTTCAAGTTGTTCAAACTCTTCCTCCTTCTGGCGCAGCTCGTGAGTAAAATCATGGAGGAGAGGGTCGCGATGTGCATTGGAACATAACTACATAGTTGTCTCCAACAACTCTGCGCCCTTAGCAATCTAAGCGGTAATTGTATTGGTGGCCTCGGTGACCAACGCGGCTTGCTGGGCTCTTACCTCAGGTGGAGTTTCTGGCTGCAATTTGGCCTGTAAGGCAGCAATCTGTTGTTCCATCTCTGTCTTGACAGTCTTACTTTCAGTCTGTGAAGCCCTTAGCACTACAAAAATCCCCTCAATCTTGGCCTAGGGGGTAGCAGAAGCCGGGATATCCTCAGTTACATATGCGTAGAGCCTACTGATTAGGTGTTCCAACTCGGTCTATTACGTGGCGACGAGAGTGCATGCAGCCTGCGCGTGGGACACCTCGGCGGTTTTCTCCATGACTTTTTACTCAGTTGTACTGATATGGTAGTGTACCAGGTGGTCTCTGTGTTGAATCTCCTCGAAAAGGGATGCGTGGAGGACCTGCAGTGGCTCGTGCAACAGTCGGGCTAAATCCAATTGTACCTCTGCGTAGGCCTAGACTTGCGCTCCTGAGGTAGGTGGGCTCAAGACGAATGTTGCGCCATGCAGAGGATAGAGGTGGTTTTCCGTTGTGATGATCAATTTGTTGCTTTTCACTGGGGGCGACCTTTTCTGAATCATACTCATCTGCAGGGTGTTAGTTTTGAGCTGCAGAGATCATAGCTCGGACTGGAGTGTAGCAACCATGGCCTTCTATTACTCTTCCAAAGCCAGTCATTTATCCTCTAAGGTGAGGGTGACTCCATCTGTGATCTACTCTAGGTCTTCCTCTGTCAGATTAATTTCATTCTCCCGACCCGACCTTGTAGCTCGTCGTTTCTTTCTTTCGCCTTTAATAGGGTCACCGACTATTTCGTACCTCGAGGGGAGTCAGCACCCTCCACATCCAAACCCTCTGCATCCATATCCTGCTGCGCATCCTTCTTTGATTCTACACCCTTCTCGGCATTCTTTTCCTGTCCTTCGATCTCTTTGGTGGTGTCAGGCGGAGTAGTCTTCTTGGTACTCGTACCTACAGTGTCGTGCGTGCCTAATTTGAAGCTGAGTTTCTAGTGTGGAGGCCAAGTAGCAATGAGACGGTCAATCTCCTCGTCTGCAACCATAAATGGAAGTGATACCCATGCTGGATCCTTGTGGACCTGGATTTTCACATTGTGCATTGTAACTTAAAACGCTGCAATTCTCTTATACTTGTCATAGATTTTTGGTGACAAGCACGGTCGGGAGTGGATAGTAGCTGCGAGCCCACTCTGAAACAAGACCCAGAAGACTTTATTATCTTCGATGCGCTACTCATTCTTGGAATCCCACAGATTCGCATAACGCAACCCTTTGCACATATCCGGCTCAAGCTCAGGGAGGACCAAATCTTCCAGGGCTTCCCATGTGACCAACGCGATGAGGAGCAGCAACCAGGAGTAGCAGAATGCCCTCCTATGATCTTGGGCCTCGCGCATGTTCTCCATAAATTCATTACACAGGAACTGGGACTAGTTGAAGTAGACCCCTTTCTCATAGTGGCCAGTGAACTGAATTACATATGCGGGAACTGTGGAAACCTGTAATTTTCACATCATTTTGCATGCTAAGAACAAGGTTCCCATGCATGCACCAGGGTCGCTAATAGTGATGATCATGAACCCCCTCGTGTTTTTTTCAGCATGGTAATCTTCGCGCACCTTATCAACGATATGTTGCTCATATTTCTTACCAACGTGCTCCATGGGATTCAAGCCCTTCATGGGAATACCAGTAATAAGGTGAATGAGCGCTGCATCAATAGGAATGCAGTCCTGGATTCACAAGTAGCCATCATGGACCAGGGCGAGCAGCTGTCACAAAATTTTGTCGGTGATATTGTAGTGGCCAAAGTGAGGCATCCGCAGCAGGTTTAATAACCCTGAACCGGCCAACCCACTTGCCCATGGTATTGGGACTGCCTTCAGCACGTCATCCTCTAATACTCGTGTGAGATATAATTCTGGTGCCAACTCGAGGAAGGCATCTAGGTTGGCTAGGTCATGATCATCGAATTTGACTGTTATCCAATGATGGGGACCTCGCCCATAATCAGAGGCATATAAAAATAGGCATGCATCCGATCGAGATTCTTAGGCATGCATCCGATCGAGATTCTTAGGCATGTGCATCGAGGGCCTGCGAGGCCAAACATATGGTGGTATCTAGTTTATTGGTTCAGCGATCGAACCCTCCTCCTAAGCAAAAAAAGGTCTCTTTGATGGGTTAGGCGAATGTTCCTGGGGCATCATTCGCGGGGATTTCATGTTTCAAGGGGAGGTACGTGGCTTCACACCAGCCCATTTCGTAGTCCTCCCTATCCCTTGCTCCTGGCCTTTTTCCTTCCCCTTCTTTTTCTCCACCTTCTTTCCCTTGCTCGGTGTGGACACAACCTCCTCAACCTCAGGGGTGACCTGTTGATCCTCATCCATGGAGACCACATTATTCTATGATTCAGCAGTATTAGTTACACTCCTCCTTGCTCGAAAGATAAATTCAATATTTCTACTATCAAAAGGAGTAGCTTTCCCAGACATTAACAAAGCGTAATAGTCACAGAACTTCACAAAGCACAAACTATTCAAGATGAACAAAACCCTCTTCTGAGCCACCCTTCTGCTTTTATAGCCTTGGAGATCAACCAATGGTTGGATGAGGCTTATCAGAAACTTAACATCAAGTAAATGGTAAAAAATCTTTGGAAATAGCCTCATTAATATCGGTCGCCCGCTCCTTTCAACGGTAAAATATGCTTTTTACCTAGTTTTAGTATTCCAACGGCTAGTTTTTGCAGTTGTATATTACCTCTGTGCTTCCAGCTCACCTCCTGCGCTCCCAGCGCACCTCTCCAGGCCTCTAGACCTGCGATCAATCCCTGCATGTACCATGGTCCCGCCTGCGTTTCTCCCCCTGCCTGCACGTATTCTGTCCCATACAGCTACTCCATCCATATAGTCATTTGATCCAGTATGGTTTTAGCCAGTTTCCATTGACATATCCTAGTACCATATCACGGCCCAGTGTGGCTAACTGGACCACTCCTCCATCAGTAATTTCCTTTACCATATAGGGACCTAGCTAGTGTTGACGAAACTTCCCTGGGTGTTTTGCAAACTGGCTATCGTATAGCAGGACCATTTCTCCCTCCAAAAATTTATTTTGCCGAATATATCGATCATGCCATGCTTTATCCTTGGCAGGGAAACTTTTAGGGGTTAATATTCACAGGTGGGCTAATTTTCCATGCTTTTTCCTAAAAAAAGATTCGCAAATTTCCATTTTTTTGAAAAATTATTCGCCCAAATTTTAGAGTATAAAATTATTTTAACCTTAAAATCGCCAAAATTTTATATATAATAATATAAAATAATTATAAACCTAAATATTTTTTACAAAAATATCATCAAAATATTTATAATTTACATATTGGGGACTAGTAAGATTCGCCAAAGCTTCTAAACTTTAAGATAAACTCCCATCCTTAACATTTTCCCTGATCCTTGGCCTTCTGAACTTGCTGATGGAAATTAGAAATGAAACGATCTTCCTCCAAGGTCACGAGCTGTGCTAACTGCTCCTTCATGATATCAGGCTCTGCCATGTCCATAAGGGCTACGATGCGCAGGCAAGGAACAATATACTCCATGGGCATAATGGCCTCCTTTCGATAAACCATCCGAAACAGTGTTTTCCCAATCAGTTTTTTGCAGGTGGTTCGATAGGCCCAAAGGACTGACGGGATGCACACGTCCCAGTCGCTGCGATCGAAATTATAGACCTTGGTCAGTGCCTGCTCCAAGATTTTATTAAAAGATTCTACATCTCCATTTTCCTATGGATGGTATGGGGTGCTTTTCACGTGATGGATCCGAAATTCTTCAGTTAAGGCTTGTATTGTTTCATTAAAAAAATGTGTACCTCTATCGCTCATTAAGATCTTAGGACAACCAAACCTAGTTAGAATATGTTCAAAAATGAAGTGTGAAATGGTATATGCACTGCAATCCTTCACAACTTACGCTTCGGCCCATCTAGTTACATAACCAGTCGCAATGATGACGTAGCGTGCACCTGTCTTCTTCCCTAGCAGGTTGATGGACCTAATGAATTCGATGGCCCATTTTTCAAATGCTTGCAGGGCCATATGCTATTGCAGGGGAATTTTATCTCTGTGCAATGGCCTTCTTGTCCTTTTTCATGTGTCGTAGGCTTTGCAATAGTCATGAGAGTCGGTATGAAGTGTGGGCAACCATAGCCTAGTTCTCAAGATCTTTTGCATCGTTTTTTTCCCCACATAGTGACCTCCTTCTATGCCCCCGTGGGATTTTGCTAAAATGGCGTGCCTTTCATGCTCCAAAACATATCTTCACAGCACCTCATCAGCTCCCAGTTTATACAGATGGCCCGCTATGATGGTAAAATTTCCTACACGGGTTACCAACTCCTTTTGTTATACTGAATACTCTGCAGGCGCCATCCCCGTAGTTAAGAAGTGAATGATGTCGAAAAAGTGCACATAAACTACCTTAATATCAAACAGTTGTGCATCGGGCAGTCCTTCTTCTAGGTTGGTTGGCTCTTTTCCACTTTCGATTTAGGATAAGTGGTTTGGCTTGGCATCTAGTTTCCCTAGCTTCACAATGATCTCAAAGTAATATTCCTGAAATAGCAGCAACCATCGGCAATCTTCCCCCCCAACACAGGCTTATTCACTAGGTATTTCAAAGCCGAGTGATTTGTAAACATCTTGAAGTGCCCTCCTAATAGATAATGCCAATATTTTTGCAGGGCGTATACCATGGCCAACCCCTTGCACTCAGTAGTGGATTAGTTATGCTCTACACTAGAGAGTTTTCTACTAGCAAATGCAACTGGATGGTCAATGTCTCCATCCCTAGTTTGTGTAAGGACAACTCCTAGGGTGATCCCTGACGCATCTACATGAACATGGAACACCTTCGCCCAGTCAAGAAATATGAGGATAGGCACAGAGACCATATTTTCCTTGAGTAGTTTGAAGCTCTCCTGACACTCCTCGTCCCAAAAAAACGAAACTTCCTTATTTAGCAACGTTTCCATGATGTTGTGATGAGCGTGTACCCTTGAATGAACGTCCTGTAATAGCCTGTATGTCCAAGGATAGAGCACAATTGTTTCTCAGTTGTAGGGACTTCCAGGTTGATGACAACTGCTACCTTGGCGGGCTCAACTAGCAATCCTTGTAGAGATACTATGTGGCCTAGCAAGATCCCGAAGGGTACACAAAATATGCACTTCTTAATATTCAGGAAAATCTGGTGCCTTCTACAGGCATCCAACATCATGCACAAGTTTGAGATGTGCTTATTTACCAACCCGAATATGTTCCAGTCATCAAAATATACCTCTGAAAACTTGTGGATGAATTCCTTGAATACTGCGACCACCACCCGCGAAAAGATGGCAGGGGCATTCTTGAGTCCAAATGGCATGACAATGTACTGGAAAGATCCCCGTTCAATGGTGAACGTAGTTTTTCTGCGATATTCAGGTGCAATCCTGATCTGATGATAGCCCGAGAACCCGTCTGTGAATGTGTATCCTTCCCCCCCCCCCCCCCTGTTGAACCCTTAGTTAAACTGAGAGGGGGAGGTGAATCAGTTTAACACATTCATGGACTTTTAAAACTTTTTCATTAAAACTTATTTACACCTTCATTTCATGTTCAACTTAATATGTGAGTAGTCTCAGAATGTGAGTAGCAAGTATTAATATAATGTAACAGTAGATTTAATATGAGAGCAGCAAGTATTGAGCAGATGAGATAAACCATATCAACACATAAACATCATGCACAGAGACACCAAATATAAGTGGAAACCCATAAAGGGAGAAAACCACATCTTATTATTGTTGTGATGCAAAGGCAAGCTTCAACTCCCTCTCACCACTGATTTTCTATAGGCACCAACCTACAGGAGGCTCCTACCTCAATTCTGCAAGCTACAACTTGCAAGGAAGCTCCAACTCCCATCAATTTTTTGCAGGCACCAACCGATAGGAGGCTCCTACCTCATTCAGCTACAACTGACATCTATCAAGCTACAACTTGATAGGGAAGCACCAATTCCCATCTATTTTTTGTAGGCACCAACCTACAGGAGGCTCCAACCTCAGTCAGCTACAACTGACATCTATCAAGCTACAACTTGATAGGGAAGCTCCAACTTCCTTACTCTTTCAAAAGGAAAACACTTGTTGATTTACCTTGGATATCAGCTTTGTTTTGTATCATCTTCACTGCTATGCATCAGTCTTCATATCTGCCTTATATCATTTCTGTATCTTCTCAGATTCACTATCAGCTCCTCCTTCTTCTTTGCCTCACTGCTTCATTTCTGAATTCTCTAACTTTTCACAACATCTTGTTATGCTCCTCCTTCTTCTTCTCTTCTCTACCTCAATTCCATACTCAGCATTCTCTATGCTCACTCTCTCTCACCTCTTGCAACTTTCTTATTTTCTTCAACTCTCTTCAATTCTTCTGCACCCTCTCTTCTTCTCTCACTCTATTTTCATAACCTTCTCCCCTTGGATATTACCCTATTTTATACAAAATAGCTTCATGGCTGTTTGTATTCTAGTGGGAATTCGAAATGGACAGCCATGTCTCTTTGCCTTCTGTCTTCTCATCTCTTTTATCCGCTAATTCAGAAAACATAACTGTAGGTACCAATTTAACATTACAGTAGGATATTTTTTCTCTTCCAGAGACTTGCCAATGCATCAGAACAATATAAATTAAAATCATTTACATTCAATTACAATGAAAACTCCAACTCACTCATTCAGCCTCTTGGCCAGCTGCGCATTTCTCTTTTCTTTGATTGTGTCTGTCTTTTTAAGCTCTTCATGCTCTTCTGTCCTCTACCATGGTGTAACTGCTGCATACAAGTAACTATTCAATTCAACTCTCGGCGTTATACAAATAATAAAACGTTTCAATACTTAGAATGCCCTTACGGGCCCACTCGCTGAACTTGTTCTATCTTCCGATGTGATGCATTACTGTCCACATATTAGAAATGTGCATGTATCGTTTTGTGTAAACATATATGTGCCGCGGTGCTTTCCTTTCCTCTTAAACTTTGGATTAATTAACTTGGAGCAAACCTGTTCTTAGTCTTATCTTTTGGATGGATAGCCACATGCCAGCTATACTCTGCTTGTTTATTTCAATCGCAATCGCAACATTCACAATACTCCTGCGATTTGGTCTTTTAATTTCCGCCGATGCGATTAGCAAAGGCCCACCATATAGTCAGTTGAATCATCTCCTCCGTCCATCCCTTAGTGAATCTAACGGCTCTCATCCAATCGCTAAGTCAAAATCGGAACTTTCAGTTTGTAGATACTCTTTTACCTCCGATGCGATCAATTACTATACATTTCTCTGTGCCGATGCGATGAATCACTTTTCGAGTTCTTCTGATTGCGATTAATCGCAATCGCAACTTGCATTTGCATGTTCCGATGCCCTCCTTCTCTGATGCGATGAAACACTGTTTACGTTGAAATGCTTATGAAACAGTCGGTAAGCCTTAGACTTCATCAACACCCATTAAACTTATAAACCTCGGGCCCACCTGTCGAACTTTTCTTATTCCCGATGCGATGAATCGCCTCTGAATACTTCTGATTGTGATAGTTCTGATGCGATTAATTGCAATCGTAGCTTTCAATATTATGCTCCGATGTTCTTCCCTTACTCCGATGTGATTGATACCTTTGCGATCGATCCGATGCAATTAATCGCAATCACATCCTTCAGCAGTGCGGTGTGATGAACAAAGGGTCCCACTCAAATCAAATCTCTGGAACTCAAACATATATGAATCGTGGTTTATAAGCCCATCGGGTCCGGTTCTTTATCGCAATCGCAATATTTTAATATATTGCTCTAATGTTGTGCTTATTTTTTCTGATGTGATGGCATATCTTTAAGCCAGACTTCAAATACACATGAGTCACCGTGTATAATAAATTGGGTCTAGAACTCAATCGTAATCGCAACTTTTAGTTGCATGTGATCCGCTGCCAACTTTTTCCGATGCAATTGATGAGGGTCCTACCATATAAGGCTTTTCCTTTGATAGAACCTTTGGTTCTTTAGATCTTGTGCTACATATAAATGTATATTCTTTGGACCTTTATATATATAAGGCGCATCATATGTATCTCACTACATATATATAAGCTTCCGCTTCCGCCTTTAGTGTATCCTCCGGCTGGGTAATGATTCTCGGAATAAGGTTTATATATATACTTTGTCGCTTGGGTTTAGATTCCTGGAATATTATGTATCCTCCCGCCTGGGTTACGATTCTCAGAATAAGGTTTATATATATACTTTTTCGCTTGGGTTAAGATTCCTGGAATTGTGTGTATGTATCCTCCGGCTGTGGTAATAATTCTCGAAATTTATGTTTATGTATCCTCCAGCCTAGGTAACGATTCTCGGAATAACGGCTCTGCCTCTGCCTCTGCCTTTCTGCGATAACGGCTCTGCCTCTACCTCTGCCTTTCTGCGATAATGGCTCTGCCTCTCCAGATCTGTTATTAACTGGCCTTCTTCTACTATTCCTTCTATGTTGCCTTGCTACCTCTCTAATTCTTTGCTATCTCCGCTGCTCTTTTTGCTGCCTCTACTACTTGTTTGACTGATGCTGCTCCTTATTTATCTTTTTTTTGTCTTTGCTACCTCTCTGATACCTCTATTCCCTATCTTATACTTTTCCTTATTACTGGTTCAGGCGCTACTCCTTTGTGTTCCTTTGCCATCAATGACAACGTTTCCAACAGTCTCCCCCTTTGGCATTGATGGCAACACATACACCAATAATCCAATGCTTCCTCTGCCTATCTGCCTTTCCTCCCCCTTTGACATCAATGGCAAAGGGTTGCACATCTCTCAGTGTAGATTATATCTCTGCATTTCCTCTCTCTGAGATATGTGTAGGTTTTAACCCTGAACATAAATTATCTACACACGAATCTTATAACAGAAAATAAACAATAGCGAGAGCATAAAACATAAAACAGATAAACACAGAGATTTTCCCCTGGATCCCAAATCGGGACGACCAGCTTGATTTTTCATTATATTCCTTTTAGTGTTACAACACACATATATATACATGCCGAAGCATACATAAACCCCAATCCATAAACCCCGGATTAGAACATAACCGTAGTTCCCTTGACCGGATCTACAAAAATACCAGGGGCCGAAAACCATCGTACCCCAATACCATGTGCAAAACCATGCACAAAACCATGGACGTGGACTACCCGAGGAAATTAAGGACCAAAAATTTTCGCCGGGGCGCTACCCCTGTGACCCCCCCGTTGCACCCAGCGCAAAGGGGGGCTATCGCCCCCCCTCTTACCCCCTCGCGCATGCTTAGTCGTGGAAAGAATATAACACATACCCAACAATATGTTTAGGCCTTCTTCTTCTGACTTTGTACTCTGCTGCTCCAAACTGGTGTAAAAGAGTTGTTGAGAGAACACTTTTAAGGATTATTGATCTTGAATGTACACTTAAATATTGTGAATGCCCCATGTGACATATCAAGCTTGCTTCAGCTATACTTCAGTCTATATTATAATCTTCATCTACGATGCATATCTATTGAGGAAGGTTGTAGTTGGAGTCTGTCTTCTTCTGCAATAATCATCTGCAGTACAACATCTGTTCAATTGTGATGATGCCAATATGTCTTTTATAGTTGTGGTTCACTTTTCTTGCCTGTTGGTGATGATATGAGCCAGGATGCTGATGATGATATTACACTTAATAGTTGCAGGTCCATGTTATTGATGTGATCAATGAATTAACTAGAATTTGATCTAAGAGATCAAATGCCTTTACTGCTTGCATAATGAACTTTCACAAAAAAACCTTGAGACTAGATACATTCAATGTATTAGTGAGTCTCACTTATCAATCATGCAGTAATCAATCTCTCTTTAAAGGTGGATTACTAGAAATTCCTTTCTGTTGAAGTATGCTTGTGATGAATCAGTACCTTCTCACAGTTTTATGAAAGATCTTAAGAAAAGAGGCCTTGAAGTTATATATGTACTGACTTTAGAAGGGAATGTAATTGTATATAGAAAAATATACTGCTTCAAATTTCAATATAATGCTTCAAGTGTAAACAAAATACTGATCCTTTAGCTCTGCTACTGACCTTTTCATGTTGAATGCGGAATCTAGATAACGCTGGGAATACTACCTTGATGTACTTTTTCCATAATCCCTTGATCCTGAGGACCTGTACCATATTTCTGCTCCACTGATAACACTTAGTATTCTGTTGATAGGCATGCTACGTGTACCTAAATACCAATTGATGCTTCTTTGATAAATCATGCAGATATTTCACTTCAGCTTGCACATTAACCCATAATTGATACATCCTTCATAAATTCTATTATTGAGCTTTCCACTATTCACACCAACAAGCATCAATATATTGAGTCTGATCTTGGCATTATTTACCATTCTTCTTTTTCTGTCATTCTGTTCCAAGGAAAGCCATTGCATGTTCCTTTCTAGGACTTATCTAGAATCATTGCTGCTTTATATTCAATTCAATTGTTCTAACATAAAGATTTTCAAGAAGACATCTTCAATTAGTTTATTAGAAATATTCATGGGTTGATTACTCAGAGACTTATCACTTACTTAGCTATACTTCTCCAAGGGACATTTTCATAGATGGAAGAAGAAATGATACAATGATGAGAGGCTCTTTTCTTACTCATCTTTCTTAAGGTGAATCATTGTTCATACTAGCAGAATGTTGCACACTATGATCATCACTTAATGTGCTGATGTCTTCTTAACTTAGATGATCATGACTAATTTTTCCTCTCTACCACCATGGCTGCTTGCTGCCTTCTCTTCTTTCATCAATCTGTCAACTAAATAATATTCTTCCTCTATAGTTATTTGTTAGAGGAATTTTCTTTTCCCTTCATGATCTTATAGCCGTTCTCATTCTAAGGTACTCTTCTTAGACTACTTTCATGGGATCTATATATGAACTGTTCTCCCCCTGGGATGTTGCTTCAAATTTGTCACTGGATGGATTTTTGCTTTACTTCCTAGAGAAGCTCCCCCTAAGCCTATGGAGGATTCATTATGTTATTGAGATAATAGGCTCCCCCTTTCTCTTTTCCTTCCATACTTTATTGGGGTTCTTCTGTACTTCTTTTAAATTCATAGTTTTGTTTGATTTTCTTTGTTTCCATCATATGTCTAGAGTTCTTTAATATATATGGCAGTTTACAGTCCTTTGCTTTGTGGCCAAGCTTGAGGCATATATAACATCTTATTTTATCAAAGTATATTTGATCTGATGTATAATATTTCATTCCCCTTTTTGAACATAATTTACAATCAACAGATTTATGTCCAAATTCATTGCATGCATAACAGTAGCCAAGGAAATGATTTGTGTACCTGGTGGAAGATTGTCCTTTCCATTTGCTTGCTTGAGGGGTTCTTCTCTTTTGCTGCATCCTTTGCTGGTTGGACTAGGTTTGCTTTGTCTTACAATATGCTACAGTGTGTCCTTGTTTGTGGCAGGAAAAACAAGTGATGCTTCCCATAGGAGAAAAGAACCTTCTTTGACATCTTCCAAATTTATTCAATTCATCCTTAGAAGCATATGAGCCTTTAGAAGTTGATTGTTTCATCCTCTCATTCTCTGTTCTTTCATGTTGATGCTTGATTTTGTTTGTTTCTTTACAAATCTTGTTCTTGCTAGCTTCCTCTTCTGTACGAATCTTCTGAGCTACTTCATTTTCCTTTACAGCTTTTACAAAGATTATTTTCTTGTTATCTTCTGCCTTGGACTTACTAGTTTTTCCTTCATATCCTATCCCAGTCTTTATGAGAGGTGACCTTTGTGCATTTAGAATCTGGTCCAACTGTCAAGAGCCTTTCATTAGAGGTGTATTCATTAATAGTTCTCTTTGGTCTTTTTCTACGTTCTTTCTTAGGCTCACTACTTCTTCTTCCAATCTTTCACATTCCTGACTTTTGTCTCTCATTTGTTGCAGCAGAGTGTCTTCTACTTTCTTTGCCTCTTCAAGCTGTGTCTTTAGGCCAATAATTTCTTTCCTATCTTCATATTCTTTCTCATCACATATTTGTACCAATCTCTTAAGGTCTTTGTTTTCATTCTTCAATTTTTCTATTTCAGTCAGAGCTGTGTCAAGTTTGGCTTTTTCTTCAGCTGCAATTTCTTCATGGCTCTTACTACCATTCACACTAGCAATTTTTTCTTTTTGACATGAATTTCTCTTTTTCTTAATTCTCTTCTCCTTCTTGACAATGCAATCCTCAGTGTCTACTCCATGCTTGAAATGCAGTCTGTCCCAAATTACTTTTGTTGAAGTTAAATCCATTATCAACTCAAAATCCTTATTATGAAGATTGTCATATATCACACACTTTGCCTTGGCATTCCGCTGTTGTTCTTGAAAAGAGGGAGAGCCTGTGCAGTAACCATCACACACAAGCTTCTATACCTCAGTTTCATCAGCCATTAAACCTGTTTTAACCTTATCTCTCCATTTAGGAAATTTTGCTATATTTAGCACAGGTACATTTTGATAGTCCATGACTCAACTAGATCTCCTTCAAGCCATTAAGCTTACACAAAAGGAACCAACTTTGATACCAATTGTTGAACCCTTAGTTAAACTGAGAGGGGGGGGGTGAATCAGTTTAACACTTTCATGGACTTTTAAAACTTTTTCATTAAAACTTATTTACACCTTCATTTCATGTTCAACTTAATATGTGAGTAGTCTTAGAATGTGAGCAGCAAGTATTAATATAATGTAACAGTAGATTTAATATGAGAGCAGCAAGTATTGAGTAGATGAGATAAACCATATCAACACATAAACATCATGCACATCGACACCAAATATAAGTGGAAACCCATAAAGGGAGAAAACCACATCTTATTATTGTTGTGATGCAAAGGCAAGCTCCAACTCCCTCTCACCACTAATTTTCTGTAGGCACCAAACTACAGGAGGCTCCTACCTATATTCTGCAAGCTACAACTTGCAAGGAAGCTCCAACTCCCATCAATTTTCTGCAGGCACCAACCTACAGGAGGCTCCTACCTCAGTTAGCTACAACTGACATCTATCAAGCTACAACTTGATAGGGAAGCACCAACTCCCATCTATTTTCTGCAGCACCAACCTACAGGAGGCTCCAACCTCAGTCAGCTACAACTGACATATATCAAGCTACAACTTGAGAGGGAAGCTCCAACTTCCTTACTCTTTCAAAAGGAAAACACTTTCTGATTTACCTTGGATATCAGCTTTGTTTTGTATCATCTTCACTGCTGTGCATCAGTCTTCATATCTGCCTTATATCATTTCTGCATCTTCTCAGATTCACTATCAGCTCCTCCTTCTTCTCTTCTCAGCTCCTCCTTCTTCTTTGTCTCACTGCTTCATTTCTGCATTCTCTAAATTTTCACAACATCTTGTTCTACTCCTCATTCTTCTTCTCTTCTCTGCCTCAATTCCATACTCAGCATTCTCTATGCTCACTCTCTCTCACCTCTTGCAGCTTTCTTATTTTCTTCAACTCTCTTCAATTCTGCTGCACACTCTCTTCTTCTGTCACTCTTTTTTCGTAACCTTCTCACCTTGGATATTAACCTGTTTTATACAAAATAGCTTCATGGTTGTAGGTATTCTACTGGGAATTCGAAATGGACAGCTATATCTCTTTTCCTTCTATCTTCTCATCTCTTTTATCCGCTCATTTAGAAAACATAACTGTAGGTACCAATTTAACAATACAGTGGGATATTTTTTCTCTTCCGGATACTTGCCAATGCATCAAAAGAATATAAATTAAAATCATTTACATTCAATTACAATGAAAATTCCAGCTCACTCATTCAGCCTCTTGGCTAGTTGTGCATTTGTCTTTTCTTTGACTGTGTCTGTCTTTTTTAGCTCTGCTTGCTCTTCTATCCTCTGCCATGGTGTAACTTCTGCATACAAGTAACTGTTAAATTCAACTCTCTACATTATACAAATAATAAAACGTTTTAATACTTAGAATTCCCTTACGGGCCCACTCACTGAACTTGTTCTATCTTCCGATGCGATGCATTACTGTCCACATATTAGAAATGTGCATGTATCGTTTGTGTAAACATATATGTGCCATGGTGCTTTCCTTTCCTCTTAAACTTTGGATTAATTAACTTGGAGAAAACCTGTTCTTAGTCTTATCTTTTGGATGGACCCCACATGCCATCTATACTCTGCTTGTTTATTTCAATCGCAATCGCAACATTCACAATACTCCTGCGATTTGGTCTTTTAATTTCCACCGATGCGATTAGCAAAGGCCCACCATATAGTCAGTCGAATCATCTCCGCCGTCCATCCCTTAGTAAATCTAATGGCTCTCATCCAATCGCTAAGCCGCAATCAGAACTTTCAGTTTGTCGATACTCTTTTACCTCCGATGCGATCAATTACAGTACATTTCTTTGTGCCGATGCGATGAATTGGTTTTTGAGTTCTTCAGATTGCGATTAATCAAAATCGCAACTTGCATTTGCATGTTCCGATTCCCTGCTCCTTCTCCGATGCGATGAAACATTGTTTACGTTGAAATGCTTACGAAATAGTTGGTAGGCCTTAGACTTCATCAACACCCATTAAACTTATAAACCTCGAGCGCACTTGCTGAACTTTTCTTATTCCTGATGCGATGAATCGCTTCTGAATACTTCTGATTGTGATATTTCCGATGCGATTAATCGCAATCGCAGCTTTCAATATTATGCTCCGATGTTCTTCCCTTACTCCGATGTGATTGATACCTTTGCGATCGATCCGATGCGATTAATTGCAATCGCATCCTTCAGCAGTGCGGTGCGATGAACAAAGGGTCCCACTCAAATCAAATCTCTGGAACTCAAACATATATGAATCGTGGTTTATAAGCCCATCGGGTCCAATTCTTCATCGCAATCGCAATCTTTTAATATATTGCTCCGATGTTTTGCTTCTTTTTTCCGATGCGATGGCATATATTTAAGACGGACTTGTAATATTCCCAATTAGCTTTGCTAATTGGAATATTTCATTTTTGTTTAATTTTTCCGCTTTAGCTAGAAATAATAAATAAAGTGAGAAATAAGAGGGGTTACCTCACTTTAGTCACCTCACTTTATAAATAAAGTGTTTTTCCTAGTTGATTAACGTTATAACTTAGAGAGGGGGCCTTGGGGGTCCACATGAGTATGAAGGGGAGGCATCAGGCTGACCCAAGGTTAACTGCGCAGGCCAAGGAGAGTGAAGGACGCAGTCAAGGTTTTGGAGGGAGTTTAGCACTATAAAAGGTAGGGTTCTCACCTCATTTTGGTATGCATGATTTGATATTGATATTGAGAGCTAGACTTCTGTCTGCTTCAGCACGCCGGTTGTTTAGTCGGTCTGCAGCACTGTTTAGTGCAACCGAGTGTCTCCGTTCGGAGATCTCACCCTTAGCCTCGGGCGACTCAGTGTCTGGGTCAGTAAGGTTATTTTCTTGGTATCACCCTTAGCCTCGGGGGACTTCGAGTGCCTGCCCTGGTAAGGTTATTTTCTGAGCATCATCCTTCAGTTCCAGTGGTAATTAGCAGCAGTTTTCTGGTGGAGATTTGGAGAGGAGAAACCCCCTTCTTGAGACTGCGCAGATCCAGGAGATAGGACGCTGATCCAGAGGGCAAGGACGCAGATCCAGCTGACCAAGGCAGAAAGGACGCAGATCTGGAGAGATAGCAGCAGATCCAGCCTTGGAGGACGCAGATCTGGAGAGATAGCAGCAGATCCAGCCTTGGAGGACGCAGATCTGGAGAGATAGCAGCAGATACAGCCTTGGAGGATGCAGATCTGGAGAGATAGCAGCAGATCCAGCCTTGGAGGACGCATATCTGGAGAGATAGCAGCAGATCTGGATAGGGAGGACTCAGATCTAGCAGATCTAGCCTTGGGGGACGCAGATCTGGAGAGGGAGGACTCAGATCCAGCAGATCTGGGCAGCTAGGACGCGGGTCCAGTCAGGGAGGACGCTGATCTGGTGAGTAGGGTCTTTGTGTAAGGGTTTGGCAGCACTTTTCAGTGTTTCCAGCCCTGAGGAGTGGTCATCTCATCTGGAAGGTTTGTGGCCAGCGTTTCATCTGTCTTCTGCGCTGTCACTAGCAGAGACAGCGTTTCCACTTGTGAGGGCTGACTGGTGGTGGAGCATCATTTTCATATTTTCTGGGGTTTGTCTGGAGGATTGAGATCAGCCATCTGTCTAGTTCCAGCTCATAGTTCCAGTGCATTCCAGCAGCAGTTCTTCATAGCAGTTCTTCAGCCAGCTAGGACGCTGTCCTTATTTGCAACCATTATTTGTTCTAAGAGGGTCTCCACTTGCCTAGGGCAAGGATAGGTGCACTCATTCTGATTATCTTGTACTCCTATCTATGTGTTCTGAGATTAATAAAATGGCTTAGTATTCTGGCATTCTATGTGTACTTGTTCCATTATATGGTTCCAGCATTTTGTTTTATATATCTATCTGGCATATTTCTGTGTATTACTGGTTATTTCCCTTTGGGGATATTACAGTGGTATCAGAGCATAGATCTGGCTCAGCCTGTGGTGCTAGCAGTCTATGACGCCCGGGGATAACCCCTACATCTATCGGAGGAAACGCAGAGAAGCTGAGAGTAGGTGGAAGTTTCCCTTCGGGGGAAGTGATTCTGATCAGGAACCACCTGAGACAGATCCAGAGGCAGAGCAGCCTGAGAAGGGCCCAGAACAGCGTAATCCAATGGCAGATGATGATGTGAGGTTTAAAGAGGCGGTCCTCCGTCACATGCAGGAGACGTCACAGAGGCTCTTGGCCATGGAGATCAGTCAGAGAGAACTCCCTAGAGTTCTTCAGATCGGTGAGGGATCGGGTGTGTCTCGCCACGTACCAGTGCACGATGCTATCCCCATTGTGACGGCTCAGCGATCCACTATGCCCACATTCTTGCCAGAAGACACAGGGACAGGAGTGCGGGGAGGTGCACAAAGGGATAATCCAGCACCCACACGTCCTACCATGCCTACCTTCCTGGTAGAGGACGAGGGGTCGACAGCACCGAGAGAGTTGAGTCCAGCTCGATGGGCAGCCGCTTTTGCAGAGTGGCAGGCCTTAGGACAGGCATTCATGGATACTCTCCCCTTCGAGCGCTATCTCCATTTTCAGTACGGCATCAAACCTCATGATCAGCACCAGCACAAGGGGCACGGATACCACCGTGATGACCACCATGCGGCTAGTAGATTCCATTTTCCTATGTTTGATGGTTCATCAAAAAATTCGGCAAAGTCCTGGGTAGAGAAGCTGGACATCTATTTCCAGCTTAACCAGATGTCGGAGACGGAGGCCATTAAGGTGGCTACATTGCATTTAGAGGGTGAGGCTCAGGACTGGTGGTTTCATGGGATGGCGACACTCGGGCATTCCACAGTGACGACATATGCCGAGTTTACCAGGAGGGTGGTAGAGCGTTTTGACAGGAGGGATCCGGAGCGGCATTTTGTTGAGCTGACCAAGCTCAAACAGACGGGGAGTGTAGAGGCATACATCTCAGATTTCTTGAGGGTTTCAGTGATGGTACCTGACTTATCGGCAGCTCGGATGGTTTATATGTTTGTGGAGGGACTGTCAGAGCCACTTCGTGGCCTAGTCCGGTCGAACAAACCGGCGACACTACAGGATGCCATCAGTAGGACTCGAGACTTACAGGATGTCTTGCCCAGGACTCGGCCACCTTATCCCCAGAGACAGGCTTTTCAGCCTAAGGTTAAGGACACGAGGGTTCCGCCTCCCAAGGCGAATCCGGGACGAGGGCAGATTGATGATGAGGCCAGGAGAGAGCTGAGGCGGAAGCGATTGTGCTTCACTTGCCAGGAGCCATGGGCACCGGGACACAAATGTGCGTCAGGGAAGGCACATTTCATAGAGGTCTTCTCCGAGAGCAGCGGAGAAGAGGATGAGGAGGATGATGAGGAGGCAGGAGGATGTTATGCAGCACAGAGTACCGTACCACCTCCACCACCCGCAACAGGTGGGGCATCATTCGCACCTACTGGGGGAGCTTTAGCCGCATTGCGAGGAGTCCCCAAGTATTTGACTCTGCGCGTACGGGGGACAGTGCGCGGACAGCGGGTTTCAGTCTTAGTCGATAGTGGGGCCACCCACAACTTCATTGATGCCCAGATGGTTGAGCGGAGAGGCATACCGACGGAGGGCTTTGATGGGTTTTCTGTTTTGGTACCAGGAGATCAGACCATGGCATGTGCTCAATATGTACCAGAATTATCAATGACGATGGGCACCTATACATTGACCGATCAATTCTTTGTGGTGGACATCCCGGACACCAACGTGATATTGGGGGTTCAGTGGCTTATTACTCTGGGGAAGGTCACGACGGATTGGAAGGCCTTAGAGATGGAGTGGGATGATCCCAAGACGGGGAAGCATGAGAAGATACGAGGGTAGAACACATATCCACCCCAGACAGTATCGGCACACAGCATGGAGGCAACTTTCCGCAAGGGAGATATAGAGTGGGCAGTAGAGTTGCGGGCTTCAGAGGCAGTAGATACAGGGCGGACGGTGCACCCTGATCTATAGTCTATTCTCGACAGATATGCAGTAGTTTTTGGGGACATTCCGCCAGGACAGCCACCGGATCGGGGGTTTGAGCACACGATCGAGCTTGAGCAGGGGATACAGGCTGTGATTACCACACCGTATAGGCATCCCAAGGCCTATCGGGACGAGATAGAGCGAGCCATTCAGGAGTTGCTGGCCCTTGGTCACATTCGGCCCAGCACTAGTCCTTTTGCTTCTCCAGTAGTGCTGGTGAAGAAGAAGGACGACACATTACGCATGTGCATTGACTACAGGGCTCTGAACAAGAAGACCCTGAAGAACAGGTACCCCATTCCCAGGATCGACGAGCTGATGGATGAGTTGAGAGGAGCACAGTTCTTCTCAAAGATTGATTTGAGATCCGGGTACCATCAGATACGCGTGAGGGAACAGGACATTCCCAAGACCGCTTTCAGGTGTCATTATGGGCACTTTGAGTTTTTGGTCATGCCATTTGGGTTGACCAATGCACCTGCTACTTTCCAGTCTTGTATGAACCACATTTTCAGGGGTCATCTGAGGAAGTTTGTGCTGGTTTTCTTTGATGATATCCTTATATACAGCAGGACTTGGGAGGAGCATCTCCAGCATATTGAGACGGTCTTGCACATTTTGGAGGAGCAGCAGTTCTATGCCAAGCTCTCCAAGTGTGAGTTTGGGTTGACGGAGATGTTGTATCTGGGACACATTATAGGAGTGGACGGGGTGAGAGTCCACGAGGAGAAGATCAGGGCTATCAGGGACTGGCCAGAGCCCCGAAATGTGACAGAACTTCGAGGGTTTATTGGTATCTGCACCTACTACAGGAAGTTCGTCAAGGGCTTCTCTCAGCTTGCTGCACCCCTCACAGATCTGACGAGGAAGGGGGCATTCGGTTGGTCGGATACAGCACAGCGAGCTTTTGACAAGCTCAAGGAGGTGATGAGCAGTTGTCCCGTATTAGCGTTGCCAGATTTTACGCAGCCCTTTGTCCTAGAGTGCGATGCATCAGGAGAGGGGATTGGTGCAGTTTTGATGCAGGAGGGTCATCCGATTGCTTTCGAGAGCCGGAAGCTCCTTCCACACGAGAGGTTATATCCCATATACGACAAGGAGATGCTGGCCATCATGCATGCATTGGCCAAATTCCGGCAGTACCTGGTAGGTGGCAGATTCAGGGTGAGGACAGATCATAACAGCCTGAGGTACTTTCTGGAGCAGAAGCAGTTGCAGGAGAGACAGCAGAAGTGGATCAGCAAGATCCAGGCTTACGACTTTGACATAGAGTATGTCAAGGGGAAGAATAACGTGGTAGCTGATGCTCTTTCTCGTAGACCGGCCACGTTATCACTCATGAGCCTGGACGCTGACTGGAAGGCTCGACTACTGGTTGAGTACTCCAAAGATAGATTTGCATGCGAGGTTCTGGATGGGCAGGTAGCGGATAGCAGATACGGGGTGGCCGATGAGGTCATCTATTACAGGGACAGGATCTTCTTGACTGAGGGATCTCAGCTCAAGGAGAAGATACTCCAGGCTTCACATGATTCACCATTGGCGGGCCATCAGGGGTTCACCAAGACGTACAGGGCCATCCAGGAGAGATTTGCATGGAAGGGCCTCAAGGAGGACGTACTCCAGCATGTCAGGGAGTGCGAGGTTTGCCAGCGGAACAAGGGAGAGATGAGTCATCCTGCGGGGTTGTTGCAGCCTCTTCCCATTCCGGAGGGGAAGTGGGAGAGCATTTCGATGGACTTCATCACAGGGTTGCCCATAGTGCAGGGCAAGGACTGCATCTTCGTAGTGGTTGACAGGCTGACGAAGTATGCTCACTTTTTCGCCATTTCAGCACATCACACAGCGGCACAGGTGGCAGAGTTGTTTTTCAGGGAGGTTTTCAGGTTGCATGGTCTACCCAAGACCATTGTCAGCGACAGGGACAGCTGTTTTATGGGCGGATTCTGGCAGGAGCTCTTCCGACTAGTGGGGACAGAATTGACACCGAGCACTAGTTATCATCCCCAGACGGACGGGCAGACGGAGATAGTTAACAAGTGGCTGGAGGGCTACTTGCGTAACTACGTCAGTGGGCAGCAGAGAGCATGGCTGAAATGGCTACATTTGGGCGAGTACTTCTACAACACAACCCACCATATGTCCATCGGTATGACACCTTTCTATGCTTTGTATGGATATCATTCCCTATCTTTTGTGGACATGATGTTTGGTGTTAGCAGGGCTCCGCGAGCCAAGTTATGGATCCAAGAGAGCCAAGACATCCTCCGGGCTCTCAAGGACAACATGGCCACAGCACAGAATCAGCAGAAGTTGTATGCTGATAAGGGTCGGATGGAGAGACACTTTGAGGTGGGGGACCTGGTCTACCTACGGCTACAGCCATACCGACAGTCTTCGCTCAAGCAGAAGGGGGCGGAGAAGCTAAAGCCTCGTTTTTATGGACCATACAGGGTGATACGCAGGATCGGGCAGGTTGCATATGAGTTGGAGCTGCCCCAAGGCAGCCGGATTCATAACATCTTTCATGTATCATGCCTGAAAAAGGCACTGGGCCAGCATGTGAAAGTCACCGAGGAGCTACCGCCTACGGATGATGAGGGGCATCTGGTGTTACAGCCGGAGGCTATTATCGACACTAGGGAGAGGCAACTGCGGAGCAGGAAAATCAGAGAATTCTTGGTGAGATGGAAGAATTTGCCGGATGAGGATGCCACTTGGGAGGATGAGAGGATCTTACAGCATCCATCACTTCAGTTGCTTGAGGACAAGCAACGTTTTGTCGGGGGAGACTGTAATATTCCCAATTAGCTTTGCTAATTGGAATATTTCATTTTTTTGTTTAATTTTGCCGCTTTAGCTAGAAATAATAAATAAAGTGAGAAATAAGAGGGGTCACCTCACTTTAGTCACCTCACTTTATAAAATAAAGTGTTTTTCCTAGTTGATTGACGTTATAACTTAGAGAGGGGGCCTTGGGGGTCCACATGAGTATGAAGGGGAGGCATCAGGCTGACCCAAGGTTAACTGCGCAGGCCAAGGAGAGTGAAGGACGCAGTCAAGGTTTTGGAGGGAGTTTAGCACTATAAAAGGTGGGGTTCTCACCTCATTTTGGGCATGCATGATTTGATATTGATATTGAGAGCTAGACTTCTGTCTGCTTCAGCACGCTGGTTGTTTAGTCGGTCTGCAGCACTGTTTAGTGCAACCGAGTGTCTCCGTTCGGAGATCTCACCCTTAGCCTCGGGGGACTTCGAGTGCCTGCCCTGGTAAGGTTATTTTTTGGTATCACCCTTAGCTTCGGGGGACTTCGAGTGCCTGCCCTAGTAAGGTTATTTTCTGAGTAACATCCTTCAGTTTCAGTGGTAATTAGCAGCAGTTTTCTGGTGGAGATTTGGAGAGGAGGAAGCCCCTTCTTGTGACTGCGCAGATCCAGGAGATAGGACGCTGATCCAGAGGGGAAGGACACGAATCCGGTGACCAAGGCGAAAGGGCCTTGAATCTGGAGAGATAGCAGCCAGATCCAACCTTGGAGAGGACGCGGTCTGGAGGAATAACGACGAATCCGGTAGCAGAGGGGCAGTCACGGAGAGATAACCTTGAGATACGAATGGGGACTTCGGACTAGCGGTCTAGCCTTGGGACGCGAATGCGGAGAGATAGGGCGAAGATCTGTAGAGGGAGGACTCAGATCCAGCAGATCTGGGCAGCTAGGACGCAGATCCAGTCAGGGAGGACGCTGATCTGATGAGCAGGGTCTTTGTGTGAGGGTTTGGCAGCGTTTTTCGGTGTTTCCAGCCCTGAGGAGTGGTCATCTCATCTGGAGGATTTGTGGCCAGCGTTTCATCTGTCTTCTGCGCTGTCACTAGCAGAGACAGCGTTTTCACTTGTGAGGGCTGACTGGTGGTGGAGCATCAGTTTCACATTTTCTGGGGTTTGTCTGGAGGATTGAGATCAGCCATCTTCCTAGTTTCCAGCTCATAGTTCCAGTGCATTCCAGTAGCAGTTCTTCATAGCAGTTCTTCAGCCAGCTAGGACGTTGTCCTTATTTGCAGCCATTATTTGTTCTGAGAGGGTCTCCACTTGCCTTGGGCAAGGATAGGTGCACTCATTCTGATTATCTTGTACTCCTATCTATGTGTTCTGAGATTAATAAAATGGCTTAGTATTCTGGCATTCTATGTGTACTTGTTCCATTATCTGGTTCCAGCATTTTGTTTTATATATCTGTCTGGCATATTTCTGTGTATTACTGGTTATTTCCCTTTGGGGATATTACAGGATTTCAAATACACATGAGTCACCATGTATAATGAATCGGGTCCGGAACTCAATCACAATCGCAACTTTTAGTTGCATGTGATCCGCTGCCAACTTTTTCCGATGCGATTGATGAGGGTCCCACCATATAAGGCTTTTCCTTTGATAGAACCTTTGGTTCTTTAGATATCGCGCTACATAAAAATGTATATGCTTTGGACCTTTATATATATAAGGCGCATCATATGTATCTCACTACATATATATAAGCTTCCGCTTCCACCTTTAGTGTATCCTCTGGTTGGGTAATGATTCTCGGAATAAGGTTTATATATATACTTTGCCGCTTGGGTTAAGATTCTCGGAATATTATGTATCCTCCCGCCTGGGTTACGATTCCCAGAATAAGGTTTATATATATACTTTGCCGCTTGGGTTAAGATTCCCAGAATTGTGTTTATGTATCCTATGGCTGTGGTAATAATTCTCAGAATTTATGTTTATGTATCCTCCAACCTGGGTAACAATTCTCGGAATAACAGCTTTGCCTCTGCCTCTGCCTTTCTGTGATAACGGCTCTGCCTCTGCTCTGCCTTTCTGCGATAACAGCTCTGCCTCTCCAGATCTGCTATTAACCGACCTTCTTCTACTGTTCCTTCTATGCTGCCTTGCTACCTCTCTACTTCTTTGCTATCTCTGCTGCTCTCTTTGCTGCCTCTGCTACTTTTTTGACTGATGCTACTCCTTATTTCTCTTTTTTTTGTCTCTGCTACTTCTCTGCTGCCTCTGTTCCCTATCTTCTACTTTTCCTTATTACTGGTTCAGGCGCTACTCCTTTGTGCTCCTTTTCCATCAATGACAATGTTTCCAATAGTCTCCCCCTTTGGCATTTCATCTTTGGAATTATAAACAATTTGTTGATCTTTTACTTCATGTGCATAGGTTTCTTAAGGTGTTTGTGAGTGCTAAAACAGGTAAATGTATCAATTTTAATGTTAAATTCATGAGAATTTTAACTTAAAACATAATTTTGAATAGAAAAAATAAAATGTACAACAAACCATCAAAATGATCCATTAACACAGTTTTTTGATGGAGTTCACCCCTCCTGGGCTAGATCTCCTTGATCTAGCTTCCATGGCTTGGGCCTCTGTATTAAGCTCAAATGGGAAAAAAGTGATGTTTACATTCATATACTGCTCCTGAAACCTACTTAAATTTGTTTAGAATGTCAAAATAATTTAGAATAGACCCTTCCTGCTCCTAATTTGTTCGAATTTTTCAAAAGTTATGGCCAAAACAATTTGGCCTAGGAAATCTCCACTAAATCTTGAGATAACTCTAGTTAGGGCCACTAAATTTGGGGGAAACATGAAATTTTGGGGCTCCACCGAATTAAAATCTAGTTTAATTAATTGTTGAGTGGGTTTAATTATTATAAGTGCAGATTAAATGCGTTAGGTGAAGTTTATAACAAATCTGAATTACAATGGGGATTAGTGCAGTTAAATATGGTTATGGGTAATTAAACCCACTCTTAAATTTAATCTCCTCCATTATCATAAACTCTGCCACAGTCTTCGCGACTAGTCTTGTGGTGAGGTCATGTGGGGAGGGGGTTGGCCCGCGGGGCTGGCCCCCTCCATTCCCCCACCAAATGAACCTTTATAATTCAAATATAAACCATGGCATTGTATTGTTAAGACTCGTTGTAGTGGTCTGGTGGTAAGCTGGTCCACTCACTTGGGGGAGGTCGTGGGGTCGAGCCCTAAACTCCACCCTTCTGTCGATGTATAACTTTTCTATATGAAACATTAATCTGCCTTTCCATATATAGTCCTCCAACTATATTATATGAACCCATATCATATCTAGTTCGACCCCTTTGATATATGTAATTTAGACCATTGAAAAAATGAAATAATTCGAAGTTTGAATATGTGATGCAGAATTTGACCATTGTCCACCAGAGGGGGCACATGGCAGCCCCTGGTTGCACCATGTGTCAACCTCTATTTGGACTATCCCAACCATTAAAATTTTAAATTCAACATTAGGAGATAACGTAAAAAAAAATCACTTTCCAAACTCTCCGGCGAATCTTGCAGTGACACTTGTCACAGTGCCAATGGGTGAAAATGATAGAATATTCCCAAAATATCCCTTTTTTGTTGATTGGGCTGCCATGTCACCATTCTATACTTTTCTGCAATTTTTTTTAGATTTTTAGGAAAATGAACATTAAGCTCTATCTTCCTCATCTGGAGTCGGTTTTCGATGAAAGGAAATGCATCGGATTCCTAGCGACGAGCTATTTGTTGTTGTTCAGTTTCCAATTTGTTCTTAAAAATTTAATTTTTTAGCTTTAAAATTGAGAATCTAATCATTCCTCCCCATTAGAAGCCTTTTGGACCCCAAAATCTCTTTGGTTACTGATCATGTGGATTAGGGTACAGCTCCCTCACCCTTCCAGTTTCAATCCACTGAAATTTTCCCATTTTCATCAACTGGAGCTTTTCACAAAAAATAAGCTTTTTCCTTGGCTCTTGAGACCCTCTCTTGTTGTTGTTGACACCATCATGCTACAATTTCCCTGAATTTGCAGAGAAGCAAGTTGTTCTTGTAGAAACAAACTTGTTCCCACCTCATTCATTAATCAAAGGAAACTTAAAAATTATCTCACCTCGCACATTGTCTTCATGGAAATTCTTAGCTGTTGTTGCTTTAGACTTGCGTCGACCTTTGACCAAGTATTTTCGCCATTGCCATGTACCCTTTGGAAACCAAAAACAAGCACTTTTGGAACCTATGCCTTCTTTTTAAAACTGCTTTGTTTCTTTCTCTTTGACCTTTGCACTCTCTTGCACCTGCATCTTGTTTCCAACACTTCTCAACATTGATGTTGACTGCTGCAAATCTTTCACAACTTGTTTACCTCCTTTCAAAGGAAACCTATTAGAGTCTTTAAACATCTCATTTCAAGCATAAGAAACTTCAATGAGATCAACTTTTTCATTCGATGCATCTTTTTGAACTGCCTCATTCAAAACATCTCTATGCTTGAACATTAACAAAGTCAAATTTTGACTTGCATTCACTTTTCTCTTCATTTCTCATGCATGTATAAGATACAAACTTGTCTTCTTCTTATGCACTCTAACTATGTACTCAATTCTGTCTTTAAACAAATGATACTTATTCTCACGGCAATGAAATACTGCTTTCCTATCATAAAGATAAGGACTTCCCAAAACAATACTTGAAATCTCAAGCATCACCACATCAATTTCAACTTCATCAAGAAAGTTTAAGTTGATGGAAAACCTTAGTATGCACTTCCTTGTTACCTGCAAATTTTTATTCTTGCATATCCACCCTAAAGGATAAGGTCTTGGATGTCTAACAGTTTCAAGGTTTAGCTTCTTAACTAGGTCTTCGGAAATCAAACTAGCTTGAGACCCACTATCAAACAGTGTGTCTATCTTGGTATGTTTATAAATTACTCTAATATGGAAAAGTTAAATTCTTGTATCTTCATCTTGAGTTACATTGGAACAACTTGAAGAAATAGTGCTTTCTAAGCTCTTACCTTTCAAACCCATTGTTGTAATCTTTGTTTCATCTCCTGAATCTAAACCTAAGTCATGTTCAATGATAGCAACAGTTTTCCCCTTTTCTTTGTCTTTCAGTTTGTTTGTCTTCAACTCTGGATGAAGCTGTGAACAATGGTCTTCATTATGGCCATTCTTCGAGCAATGTTTACATTTGAGTTTCTCTTTCTCTCTTTTGGTAGAGCTATTTCTCTTTCCTCTTCCATTAAACTTCCCATTTCCTTTACCCTCATACTCAAGAAAAATATCAATTTTATCATCTACACTATGTTTCCCTCTTGCTTATAAATGTGTGGCTTGAACGCTAACCTCATCTAAGGTTCTAGGACTAAACATCAGAATAGTGTGTATAAGATAGCTATGCAAGCCCCCAATATACTTTAACAAATTTTCTTGAGAATACAAATTAATACCCAAATTAATATCTATTCTCCTAAATTCATGAGTATAATCTTGTACACTTTTCCCTTGCAATTGTCTAAAATCCATCCAGTCCATGATGGATTTTTGCATGCAAGCTAGAGGATAAAATTACCTTTTAATGGCAGTAATAAAACTTGACCAAGAAATTGAGATCTTACCATAGTTTTTAATCTCTTCTTGAGTCCTTGCTTCCCACCATACAAGTGTTGATCCATCCATCCTCAAGGAATCCAATTGAATCTTTATGTCATATTCATGAAGGTTATGAATTCCGCAATAAACCTCCAATTGAAGAATCCTAATATCTAGACTCTCTACATTTATCTCACCATTATACATTGGAATTTCAAATTTGACATCAAGTTTGAGTATGGGAGTTTTTCCTCTTGTGGTTTTTGAGTGAGTATGGGTGGTTTTTGTGGTGGAAGGGGAAGATGATGTTGATTGTAATGATGAGGATGATGATGAAGATGGTGGAGATGGAGGAGGATTTCTTCCACTGCCTTTTGAATCCTTCTCTTCATCCTTTTTTCCTTCTAAAGTTCCCTCTCCATGTGGAGACTTAGAATTCTCTCCAACCATCCTGGTGTCCCTCTCTTCAAAGAGGATCCTAACCCTTTCAGTTATTTCATATAAATCCTTCTTGTATGCCTTATCTTCTAAAATACCTTCAATCTCTCCAAAACCTAACATGATGGTTATGGATTCAAGCTCAGCTTCTGGTGCAACTTGTACCTCTTCATTCTCAGCTAGAGAAACTTGAGGTGCTTCAAGTGCAACTGTGAGTGAAATTTTGGGTGGATATAGTGCTCTTGTGACTCTCCTTCTTCTGGTCCTAACCTCATGACTAGAAACCAACATTTTCCCTTCTCCTCTCTACAACTTTAACCTTGAAAGCATCAGAAATTTGCAACCATTAAAACCCTACTTGCACAAAACTCAAGCAATTATCAAGAAAATAACCTTTCAACTTAGCTCTCATACCAACTTGATCTGAATTTGAATGTTATTTTTGTTGTGCTAATTTCATCTTCAAAATTATAAATAATTTGTTGATCTTTTGCTTCATGTGCATAGGTTTTTTAAGGTGTTTGTGAGTGTTAAAACAGGTAAATGTATCAATTTTCATGTTAAATTCATGAGAAGTTTAACTTAGAACATAATGTTGAACAACGGCAATAAAATTTACAACAAACCATCAAAATGATCCATTAACACAGTGTTTTGATGAAGGATTTCACCCCTCTTGCACTAGATCTCCTTGGTCAAGCTTCCATGGCTTGGGCCTTTGTATTATCTCAAATGTGCAAAAATTGTTGTTTAAATTCATCTACTACTCCTAAAACCTCCTTCAATGTGTTCATAATGTCGAAATCATTCATAATAGGCCCTTCTTTCTCCTAATTTGGTCGAATTTTGCAAAATTTATGGTCAAAACAGTTTGGCCTAGGAAATCTCCACTAAATCTAGAGATAACTCCAATTAGGCCCACTAAATTTGGGGGCGGCGCCGAATTTGGGGGCTCCGTTGAATTAAACTCTAGTTTAATTAATTTTTAAGCGAGTTTAACTATGATAAGCGCAGATTAAATGCACTAAGTGCAATTTATAACAAATCTAGATCATAATGAGGATTGGCACGGTTAAATATGGTTATGGCTAATTAAACCCACTCTTAACTTTAATCTCCTCCATTATCATAAACTTCGCCATGGTCTTCGTGACTAGTCCTGTCGTGAGGTCATGTGGGGAGGGGGCTAGTCCCCTCCATTCCCCCGTTGGATGAACCTTTATAATTCAAATATAAACTATGACATAGTATTGTTAAGACTCATTGTAGTGGTCTAGTGGTAAGCCAGTCTGCTCACATGGGGTAGGTCATGGGGTCAAACCCCAACCTCCACCCTTCCACCGATGTATAATTTTTCTATATGAAACATTAATTCGCCTTGCCATATATAGTCCTTCGCCTATGTTATATGTGCCCATATAATATATAGTTTGACCCATTTGATATATGTAATTTCAACCATTGAAAAATTGAAATAATTCGAAGTTTGAATATGTGATGCAGAATTTGACCATTTTCCACCAGAGGGGGCATGTGGCGGCCCATGGATGCACCACATGTCCACCTCTGGTTGGACTATCCCAACCATTAAAATTCAAAATTCAACCTTAGGAGATAACATAAAGAAAATTCGCCTTCCAAACTCTCTGACGAATCTTGCAGTGACACTTGTCACAGTGTCATTGGGAAAAAATAACAGAATATTCCCATAATGTCCCTCTTTTGCTGATTGCACTGCCATGTCACAATTCTATCATGTTTTGTAATTTTTTTAGTTGTTTAAGAAAACGAACAATAGGCTCTATCTTTCTCGTCTGAAGTCGGTTTTCGATGAAACAAATTGTGCCAGATTCATGGAGATGGGATCTTCGACTTTGTTCAGTTTCCAATTGATTTTGAACACTTTCATTTTTTAGCTTTAACACTGAGAACCTGATCAATAAACTAATTAAAATAAAATAAAATTAACTTATAGGAGATAAGGTGTATGAAAATAAATACAAAATATTAATATTCTTTGAACAAATAAACGTAACATGTGTAATCTTCGAAATTAATAATTCTATATCTTTCAGAAAAAAAGGGGGCTCACAACCTTAAAAATTCCCTCTATACATTTGAACGATATATATATTTTCCAGGAAAGGCATTAATAAAACTAGTCAATAATAATTCCAACAGAGCTCCTCAATATACATTATGGTAATGGAAGAAAACCAAAATGAGAAGTTCGTCGACTTGTGAAAAGAAGGTCAATAAGTAAAATATGAATTTCATATAGTCGAGCATGTACACTTGTAGCCAAAGATTATAACCTTACATGAAAAAGAGATAGAATATATTAATGAAGATAGATTGAACAAGAGGGAAATGGAAATAAAAATGATGTTATGGTGTACACTTAGGTGATTACTTGAAAATAGTTAAGAGGGAGGAACACCATAGAGTTTATTTTTTGTAACATAAACGGAAAGATTTGTGTTATATTATAACAAATATAATCAAAATACACCAGAACTATGTAAATTTATGTACGTGATTAATAAAATGAATTTACAGAGAGACAATTGTAACAGACAGATTTTGTCTACTCACTAATTTAAGAACCGATTATGTTGAAGATAACTTTTTTTTAATATTATTAATCGGCCAGTATCGGCCATATATATAAAATAAGATATGATAACTGTAGTATTATCATATTTAATATAAAAACCCTAGTTGGAAAGTAACAACAATGAAGTATTTCATTTGTTCTCAATATACAATACAGGGAAAATATTTGCAATTAGATACTATGTAAATGCAACATAATAAAACCATTCTGTAAAATGAAAAGATAATATGGGAACAAATAGGTCAAATAAAATAAGAAGACATAGCGCTAAAACAAACATGAGATGGACTTTATAAGTTATATGGAAAAAAAAAACCCTTTTGTCAAGAATATTTTGACTATAGGAAAGCAAAACCCTGATTCTATTGTAGAAAATCTGAGTAGATTCAAACTGCTAATTGTAATATGGTAAAACAATAGACTTGAATCTAATCTACAAATTGTGGAAACCAATTACGATCGCAAAATCACAAAGCATACAAGAGAAATAATTTCAATCACAATTATACAATGATTTCTTGTGGAAAGCCTCAGCTAAAAACCCCACTATCTGTATCTTGCATAATTCAAAAAATATGAGAAGATTACAATGTGTTTCTCCAACCAGAGAAACCTCTACACTATCTCTATCTGTCTCACTGCTTCCTAGAAAAGCCTAGGCTAATACTTAACCAATTTTCTTCCTACCTAGATCCATGTTTCCTTAGGTAATTAGCCTCTATTCATTAGGGAATTTACCAATTGGAATTGCACAATACATCTAGGGCCTTCCTTTGACTACATGCACCACTTTAACAATTTCGATGATTATACAACTGATAGTACACTACCCTTGAACTCCAATCTCACCTGGGTATTCCTCTGATCTAACATGCATGAGTTATTTATGGTTGATTTATAAGTTATCCGATTGATCACTGCATGTGGTTAAAGTTCAAGTTCCACACTTTGACATCTCACTACTTCCCCAACGGTTGGAACTATTTAAACTGAATTTAACTCAATAAACTGAGTTAATTAATTACAACTCAAAGCAAACTCAATCAAGGATCCTATTTTGTAGGAGCCAATATACATGACTCAAGTTAGACCCTCAACTCGAAATAACTAAACCAACTTAGTCAAACTAACTTAGTTAACTTGTACAAGTTGTCATGTGATGTGGAATTACATTTTTATTCTATTTTAATTCAAGGAAAAATTAAATTAGAATCTTTCTTGGTTCCATTTTCAACACCTATTTAGGATGGTTGGAATGATAAACCAGAAGAGAACTAGAAAATAAAATTTTGGAACTAGGTCCTTGGTTTGATACCAATAACAGAAAAGTAAACCTGAATACATTCCTTAAAAGGGGTTTGACTGTAGGCAAACAAGAAGGAATGCAATTCCTTTAATAGGTAAGTAAAAAAACCCCAAGGTTTGTAAAACATGGAAATCCTATAATGAATTCTAACTAAACATCTTTTTTAAAGATTCGGAACCTATAGAACAAATTTCATCAGATATTGTGCATACAATTCATTTTTAGTCAAATACCTGTTGATATATACAAAAAAGTTATATGTAACTCCTCGAATAACCATGAGTGGGAAAATGGTTTTCCCCTTCCGAAGTTAAGGAAGGCCTCCACCAACCTATAGGAAATAAAAGAAAAAAATTGATGGCATTAAAAATATTGTTACTCATACTAAGAAAGTAATATTGTGCAACTGTGAAAAAAAGAGTGGCAGAGAAGTCTGTAGTGTATTATTTAAATATCTTACCCCCATAAGAGTGCTAGCATACTGCTAGTAGAAACCATGCTAACTTGACAAGTAAGCAGAGTCAAAAAATCTCAAATGACACATGGTATGGAGTAAACTGACAAATGGTGAATGTCAAAAAACATGTTATGAATATACCGTGTAAACTACAACTGTGTTATGGAGGAATGTTATCGAAACCCTAGCTGCAAAGCAGCATGATCGGGAAAATTAAAATGAAAATGAATATGGTGTTATTGAAAACCAACAAGGTCATTAAACCACGTACAAAACCCTAAAAACATATTAACCATTGATTCAACTTCATATGATTTTCACCGTTGATTGTAGTTAGGTGACAAATGTAATACGTGGTGTAGGGATGCATGGAGGGCTACAAGTTAGGCGAAATATGGAGAATGGATTGTAGTGAAACCTATTCTTGATTCTTTTGTCATCAATGTGGGGGATTGCATACATGATAGTGATGCACTCATGATTGCAGAGGTCAGTCTTTAGGAGCATATTTCTCAGTTATGCAGGACTTAAAGAGGTTATCGCCCCTTTGGAGAAAGAAGCCAGCATATGGGGTGTATATGTTTTAGTTATTATTTGGTCATCGAAGAGTCAACATGGGTTGGATGTGCAGTCATCTATGTTAGTCACTGAGATTAATGTTTTTCTACTAGTTCCTTGGGTGTCCGGTTTTAATATCACCCCAATTATTTATGAAATGGGGACATGTCTCTTACTGAGAAGCTCCAGATATTAACCAAGGTGTGGGGGGGTTGGCTTCAATCATTATATTAGCCAAAACCATGTGCGGATTTCCAGGTTCATATATGCCATCGATGGTGGCATTTGGACAAATGTTTTCTCTATATTTGTTGTTGCTGTAAGTGAAATCCTATGGTGTTAGCTCGTGGGGGATTATCATAGTCTTCTTCGGTTGTCTGTGACCGGCTCTGGTGCAGACTTGCCCTCTGCTTTCTATGTTTATCTGAGCGTTTGTCTTTCTCAATGATTAAAAGTGACTGATCAGTGAAATTTCTGGCTACCTTTATTTCCCGGTAATTGTTTGGGAAGGATTTTGAACATTGAAAGAGGGAGGAACGAGCGACTCTACAACATAATTTGATCAAACTACTTTGTACTATCATGCATTTACGTTGATGTGCATAAAAAATGGAACCCGGGGCATTGACGTCGGATGAATTACTTCTCCCTAGACCGTTCTTTATGATTTAAGATCTTGGGTTGTTCATCATTTATTAATTATTAGCCTAAATTAAGCCAACTTTATGATATGGAGTTTGGCTTGTGTATTCAGGTCGGATAAGGTTTATTATCATTTACTATCGACAATCCTTAGTCTTGTACACCTATCTTCTGGACATCCCTTGTTGATCGAAGTGGGACACATAGTGCACTTTACGAGGTTTTTGCAGGAACTAGATGGTTTGGAGGCTACAAAAGCCTTACTGCATGCAACTAAGGTGGAAAATGACAGCGTAACACATGCAATTCTCTCTGATGGTCTGCCACCCCTAAACTTATCAGGTGGTAAATGCAATATTCACCAAAACGCCATCATAAATTCTGCAAATCACTTTGATGATGGCTACTGCAGTAATATATTCTTTGTTTCTGCAGCTGACGGGGAGAACTGTCGAAAGCGTCCATCTAGAAGGGATAAACCATTTAAACCTACACCAGAAGGGTGTCTGCTTAGCTTTGGACACGATATTATGGTGGACAAAGCCGAGAGTTTGCATACGCGTACTCTAGTGGGGTGTTGGGTGTATGAGCATATGTGTAACTCGGATCTCCTATAATAGTTGACGAAGGCCTGGAAAAAACTTCCGGGTTATCCACCTAAAATAAGAAAACTTCAAAATGGATGGTGGATTTTCCATTTCATTAAGTCAGAGGATCTTGGAGAAGTTTTCGTCGTACTTGGGTTCATGGGTAGGTTTTTCCGGCACTACACCTATGGTATATCGGTTTCAATCCTCAAAGAGACACTCCATATAATCATCTGGTGTGGGTAAAACTCCCCGGTCTCCCATTGGAATTCTGGTCATCACAGGCTTTGGCGACTATCAAAAATAGAATTGGACCTTGTAGGTATGTGGATCCGAAGTGATCGGATATTTTTGATAAAAGGGTGGTGTGGCTCTTGGTTGAGTTATCTTTGGGGGGACTTCTGGCTTTTGTCGACCTGGAATGGGATAATCAGGTCCACAAATAGCTGATAGGTTATTGGAAGTTTCCATTCCACTGTCACAAATGCCACCAGACCAGGCATCTTCATCGAGAATGTACTATGGGGATGCAGAATGGAAATCGGAGGCCGGCTCAGCGGGAGATAGGGACGGGCGGGCTTCTTGCTGACTCTAGACACAATTCAACTAAGTTTTTGCATTCCACAAGTAAGCACCAATCCATTGAAATATCACCCTCAATACCTTTTGAATTGAATGTGCTCGAGGGATTGCATGCATCTATCGGTTTGGGGAAAAGGAACTTAAAAATCCCTGTAACTGATAAGATACTAGGGGATGATTTATTGTCAAAAATTGTAATCCCTCCACTGATGGGGTCAGAATCTGGCCCTGATGGTCTCTGTCTGGATCCTCTGGTAAAATTTTCGCCTCCTTTATTTTCCCCGAATGTGTCGGATTCTTCAGTGCCTCTTCCTTCCCTGCCGAGAGATTCTCCCCCTTCTCCCAGGAATTCTGTGGGTAGTGACATTGAATTGCTTCTTTCCAAAATAGAAGCAGGATTGATCCCGCTCTTGATCCACCAAGGCCGCCCATTGACTCCTCCTATTATTATTAGTCCTCATTTAGCCTCTAATGTGATGGTTCGCAAGGGTCGTGGTCAAACTCGTCACAAAAATAAATCCATTAATGTTGATGACTTTTTTGATGATATCCAGTGTGGAAATTTTAGGGATATCCCGGTAACTCATGCTTTGGATAGGGTTCTTAGAGCCTTGGATCCCTCGTAGATGGTGACCAAATTATTTTTTTCTTCTACAACATTAGAGGACTGGGGGTCGGTGGAAATTTGTGACTCTGTGGGAGTTTATAGGAATTTATATCCTTGTTTGATTTTATTCAAGAACAATATCCACTTCTGATAGGGCTATATCCTACTTTCATGACATGTTTCCAGATTGGAATATGACTACGAAGGATGCAGATCATGTCGATTTGGGGGTCTGGTTGTACTCCAGAACTTGAGATGGGCATCCTTCACCGCTTTTAGCTTTTTCAAGGGCATCTTGCTCACAAGTTATCTAAGAAGCTCCAACATCAGGATAAAGATGGTCAACCTATATGCTCCGTATAACCACATATTATTATTCTGGCGTAAATTGGATAGATGTGGGATCCTTGCATTGAACCACATGATAATTGCAGGGGATTTAAACTGCACCTTAAATAGTAATGAGATCTAGGGAGTTGGCGACTTGGATCCTCTATCAGATCTTCTGAATTACTTGTTGCATGATAATCACTTAAAAGACATAAAACCTATCTGTCTGGGACCTACGTGGCAAAATGGCAGATCTGGAGGGGATTATATTTCAAAAAGGTTGGATAGGGTGCTTATTTAGGAGGATCTTATAGCATATTTAGGTGGTATCTCTGTGAGGGTGGCAGATATTATGATATCTGATCACAGGCCCTCAGTGGTGGAATGGAATTTTGAAACCAAGCGAGGGAATTACCCTTTTAAATTCAACAAGGCATGGTTACAAGACAGGGATTTCAACAGTATGGTTAGGGACTTTTTTAAGGAACATACAAGGGAGGATGGGTCATCGCCAATGGACTTCCTATCAGAAAAATTGCGCATGTTGAAGCAAAAAGTTAAAATTTGGGAGAGAACGAAAAAGAAGAATATGAAATTAAGATTGGAACGATTAGAGTATCAGGTCAGGTTATTACTCGGACACATTGATTGTGCCCACCGGATTGATGAAGCTTGGGATTGGGTCAAAAACTAGAGGCGGAAAAAAAGGAGATGCGTATTTTTCAGGAGAAGACATGGAGAATAAAGAGCAGAGCATTATGGCTCAAAGAAGGGGACCAAAACTCAAAATATTTTCACGCATTCGCAAATGGGAGGAAGGTTCATAATGAAATCTGGAAAATATCACATGAAGGATATGAGCATATTGTGACAAAAAATATCCAAAGGGAGGCAGTCAAGTATTTTGATAATTTCTTCAAGGAAAGGGAAGGTTCATTCATCGAAGACCAGATCTGGGTTGTGCAGGAATTTTCATTAATGTTCCCAGCAGAGGAAAATGATAAATTAAACAGGGAATCTAGTATGGAGGAGGTGGAGGGTATCTTAAAGCTTTTCCAACCGTATAAGAGCCCTGGGCCGGACGGCTGGACCCCTGACTTATTTTTACATTTCTTATAATTTTTTCTCCGGGATCTGACTGTTATGGTAGAGGAGATTAGAAAGAAAGGGAAGATATTGGGGTCTATCAACTCCACTTTCCTGACTCTGATTCCAAAGAAGAAAGGTGCTTCGACTTTCGAAGACTCCATCCGATATATTTGTGCAACACACTTTACAAAATATCTTCCAAGTTGATTGTGGAACGTATGAAAGGAGTATTAGCAATTCATATAACAAAAGAATAGTCTGGTTTTCTAAATAATAGGCTTATTTATGATGCAGTGGCGACTGTACAAGAGGTGATGCACACGATTCACAGTAATAAGATAGAGGTGATCATTATGAAAATGGATTTAAGTAAAGCATACGACCGTATTGATTGGGCTTTCTTAAGGAAAATTCTACATAAGGTCGAGATGCATAGGGATGTGGTTGAGTGGATCATGGGTTGTGTCTGTAATTCAGTGATGGCCATTATTATTAATGGTTCGGCCTCTAAATTCTTCAAGCCTATGAGGGGACTGAGATAGGGTTGTGCCTTGTCACCCCTTCTCTTTCTCTTGGTCATGGATGCACTCAGCAGAAAGATCTCCATGGAAAAATCAGTGGAAACATTTAAAGGAATTAAGCTCACACATAACTGTGATGTCACACATAGCTTATTTGTGGATGACATGGTGTTATGTGGTATGTTGATCAGAGAATTTTGGGCCACTCTTTTTCACATCTTCCATCGATTTTTCAATGCATCGGGGATGATTGCTAATGAGATAAAATCTTGCTTATATTTCTCTAAGGGGTATCCTGCCTGCATTACGGATATCAGTGATATGTTCATATTCCAAAGGAAACCTTTCTCGTAGGGGATGACTTATCTAGGCTTTCACTTAAATCCAGGACGGTATAGAACATAAGATTGGCAATGGATCATAGATAAATTCCATAAACGGATTCAAAGGTGGTCTCATAAACAATTATCAAAAGAAGTAAATTTGATTCTCATTAAGGAAGTATTACAAAAAATTACAGTATTCTAGGCGCATCTTTTTTTATTATGTCCTCTATCATTGACAGGGTCAAATCTTCGATGACTAATTTCTTATGGTATGGCAGGAATGGTGAAAATAAATATCATCTAGCCCGCTAGGACCTCCTTTCCATTCCAAAGGACCGAGGTGGTTGGGGCATATTAAATATTGACATTTTTGGGAGATCATTGCTTATGAAGTCTTTTTGGAGAAGCATAAATCAAGATGGGATGTGGAGGGAAATTATGCAGTTCAAGTATTTCAAAAATATTGAACTTGATGATGCTTTCTTTTCGGGTTGGAGGAAAACTGATATAGGTTCACTGATATAGAGAAGTTTCATCAAAATCTGGCCAAAATTTCAAATTCACCTCAAGTGGATTTTTGGGAACGCTCATAGAATCATGCTCAGTGAGAGGAACATAAGAGGGTTTCCGATGGACTTTGGTCTTGGGGAGAAGATTTTACGATGCTTACATGGGAGAGGGACCTTTTATATTGCTCAGGGCATAGACTATTGGCAGGACGACATCCCAATATGGCATGATGTTGAAGCCCTGGGGTTATAGTGTTCAATGATCAAGGAGTGGAAGTCTTATATGGAAGCGGTAAGTGGTATGGGCTGGCACAAGAAAGATGAAGGAGATATGATCACATGGGGAGGTATTTTGCAAAAAGGAAATATTGTTATTAAAGAAACATATGTGGTGAACATGGAAAACAAACTTGGTTGAAAAGGTAAGTGTTGGTTCAATGCAGTTTGGAGGTTAAAGACACAAATTAAAATAATCATTTTCATGTGGTGCGTGTGGAAAGAGAAAAATTTAACATGGATGAACCTTATGAAAAGAGGTAAGATTGGTCGGGGTATCTGCATTCTATGCATGAATGATGAGGAGGATAACAAGCATATTTTTTACAACTTTGTATTTGCAAATGAGATTATATCCTTATTATGCAGACATTTCAACTTCCAGGATTCATATTACCAAATAGTTGAGGACTGTACCAAATGGTGGCTAGAAAAAGGTAGAGTTTTTGTTATCATTTCACTAATATATCATTGGTATATATGGAAATCGCGGGAATCAAAAAATCTATGAAGACAAAACCAATACTCCGACATGGATTATATCTCATATTATTAAAAGCTGGGAAGGAATGAAAATTCAACACAAACCACCCAGATATCTATCAACCATAATGCGACCACATGAGATTAGTTTTCCTACGGGGTTCTTCAATGCGGCAACACAGAATGGTAGATGCGGCTGCGGAGCTTGGTTGATGATCTCCCCTACTTTCCATTATAAACTTCACTGGTATGGTGGACTGGGATCGAATACTAGGGCTGAGATGTTGGCACTCTCATTAGGGGAATTTTGAGGTCTAAAATGGGCCTCCTAAGGAAATTATAAATAATAGTCAAAATAATAAAATAATATTAGATTACATCATCAAATTTTAGAAGAAAAAAAGAAAAAAACTATTTTCCCAACTCGTATGTTCAACTTATCTCCCTATGGGTTTACTCAAATTTCGAGAAAAAACACTTGTTGGATGCAAAATTTGATTACTCATCCAAGAAGTACCCATGTTCCATACATTCGATGGACCTTACTACAAAAAAAAAATGAGAAATACATGAAAAACGTGATTGCAATCACATTCTTAATGTATTTCTCATTTTTCATGTAGAAGGGTCCATCGAAAGTATGCAACATGGGTACTCCTTGGATGAGAAATTAAATTTTTCATTTAACAAGTACTCTCGTTCGAAATTTGAGTAAACCATTAGGGAGATAAGTTGAAAATAAAAAAGTAGTTTTATTATTTTATTATTTTTTAATCTTTTTAATTTTATACTCCAAAAATGGTGAATCACCCCCCATGGTTGACATCATCATCTTGAATCCCATTGGTTCTTATAAAGTTTATTTTGGTTGTAAATTTTGCTTAGGAGGCCCATTTTAGTCCTCAAAATTCCCCTAATGGGGGTCTACTATGGTTTACCAAACACCTATACATTGACACCATATGGATCTTTGGGGATTCAAAAGTGTTAATTGAATATCTAAATCATAGAAACCGAATGGCACCCCTAAATTTAACTTCATGGATTGAACGCATCACAGATTTGGCCATTACTTTCTCTAGCATCTCGTTCACACATATTTATCGTGATAAAAACTCTACAGCATATCGTTAGTCCAAAAAGGGCCTGGATGGGTCCTTTGTGGAAATACGATATGAATTATTTGAAGCGGAAAGGGCTAGGGCAAGTGGAACTGTCATATTTTACTGAGTAAGTGCCGAAATGTTGTATTTTTCTTTTTTTTCTAATGTTTTACACCACCTTCAGTGTAGGGAGGATGGAAGCGACAGTCACATAGATGTGAAGGAGACCATTGGCAGAAGGCATAGTTTTTATGCTACTGAATATGGTGAGCACCTCCGCATTTTTGGTATTTTATGTATGGGTGGATAGTATAAACCTATCCGAATATTTCCAGACAACTACTCTATGAAAAGAGGAAGAATACCATGGCGGCGTCCTTTCCATATTTTAAGGATCAAAGACATAGTAAAAGGAAAGAACAATTTTTTATTGGCCGCACAATCTGTGGACGCGCCAATAGCTTCAACTAAATATGAAGGGAACAAAGTTTTGATAGGTATATGGAAAACTGAATTGTAATGGGTTTAATTGATGACGCTCTAGTTTTAACTTTGATGTATGTATATTTTTCAGAAATATTATGCAACACATTGGAACTTTGTGCTGGTACATTAATATATACTAGGCGATTTTCATGCTGAAAAAAAAATTATGATTAAAACATAATATAAATGTATAGTATTCCAAGTATCAAGTTAATATCACATGCGAGGCATTAAGATAATTCACATTACACATAGTGTTAAGTTACACGAAGTCAAAGTAATAAGTTTAGGGACTCCTCAAAGGAAACCATAAACTCATATGATGCAAGTTCTATTTTTACAAAGTGTGTACAATATGATTGTATGCAATGGATAATTATCAATAAGTTATATCGCCCAAAATGTATGTAAATATGACAAGACGCAAAGCAGAAATTCCCTGCCATACTTGAAGTGACTTAGCTAATCCAAATCAGGATAAAGAAAAGGTGCAACAAATCTGCCACTTGTAGCATCCACGTGACATATTCCAGTATCCCACCTGTAAAAAAATTAGTCCCAATTTGGTCATTGATAGCAGAACAATTATCTTTATATTGATTGTTGATTTGCGAGACATAGACATAATTTTTAACTTCATTATGGTTGCCTGATTCGGAAATATTCTGAAATCAGTCAAGTTAATTTCAACATGGCAGACCCTAAAAAAGGCCAAAAAAATCCCAATTCAGTCATTCATGGTAAAACAACCATCTATGTTGATTTGGGATCGTCAAGTTAATTTCAACATGGAAAAACCTGAAAAATATTTTAAATTTTAATGAATTGGAACAAAATCAATTTTTTTGACATTGTCCATCAAATTTCAAAACTCAAAATATTACTGAAATCTACACTAGTTAAATATTTAAGAAGTTTTGATTCAAATTTTAAATCATTCCCATTCCCAGGTTAGCATTTTTGGTAGATATTTGGTTAATTTGTATATGTCTAGCATCAGTCTCCTTAAAAAAAATTAATTTACATCATCTCAACAAAACGCGGAATGAAATTCATCAGAACATCTCTTGAGCTTTCACCAAATTTCCTGGATTTTGAGATTTCACCAAGTTTTCCTTCTAGCTTATTTTCAAAGCAACTAAAACAAAATTAATGGACAAAAAATTGACATATATACCTTGGTAGATGGGCTTTCATATAACAAGTAGCAAATTTGCACGAATCGATTAAGGGTTCACATACCAAGACATAACATGATTCAGAGCAACAATTAACTATACATGATTGCATCAATTAACTATACAAATTTGCATTATATAATAGCAACAAATTACACACATCACATTTGGTAAGAACCACGTATTTAATTTATATTATTAAATTAAATATTAATGTATGCAATGTAATATTGTGTTTATGCTTATTTGTCGTACATCCCTTTACAAATGTCATATTTTTTAATATTCCCTACGCGTCATCAACATGTCGGAGGGCAACGATGGTCTGGATTCTTTACCAACAGTTTTACCATTACCCAACACTGAGGCATCAATGCCAAATGCCAGTTGAATGTAGGTGGTTGGATACCTTCATACCTGACCCTAAACTTGGTTTATTAGGGATGTATCCCTGCAATTGGTGGTACTATTTTGTTGCTAGTCTCGCCCTCACCTCTATAGTTAGCTTTGGTGCCTCTGCCAATTTTCCATTTCAATGTGGTTTGCCGGTAAATCTATGATACAATTAGCCCCTGGTAGAGTTAATATTGCTAGAAGATATCTCTGATACAATTGGCCTCAATCAGAGAGAAGATTTCTAGAAGAGATAAATCCACACCAAAAATGGGAATTGAGCTTGCAAGGAATCAATAAGCGTTCCAATAATTGTTCCTTTCAAGTAAACAATCTAACCTTGTCAATCTCATCAACATTTCTCTGAATTCTATCTATTTAAAAAAAATGGTGATTTCCCATATTGTGGTTGTGTTTCCCACAAACCCAATGTCAGTTCATTGCTTAAACCGTCTAGGATCATTTGGGCGAGGACCCATTTTCTATTATGTTCCCTTGATAAAACCCCTCCGCAGAAAACTATCAATACCTGCAGTATCTCCTACCCACAGAGCCCTCTGCCTCCAAGTTGTCGAGGAGCTTCTGACGAAGCTACAAAACATTGTAAAATTGTTCGCGACAGTGTCTGAACCTCGTTCAAAATACGAGCAAGTCTTGCACTATGGTAAAAATATGAATCCCCTTGCGAAATAATTTTAGACCAAAGAGAACAAAGTTGAAGGGTGTGTGTTGTGTAAATATAATGGGTTTTCCATATTTATTGAATCTAATTAATTATTGAGTCCAATTAATCCATGGGGCAAGGGATTTTTGGTTTCGAGCTAGAAAGCACTTGAAAAAAATATATATAGGAGCTATTGAAATTAAAATAATTAAAATTATGAATGGTAGAGAAAATTTAAAATACCTTACTGATATTGAAAAAAAAAGTTAGAGAAATTTTTTTAAAATGAATAAAACAAGTTAGAGAAGAAATATTTGCAATGAATGACTTTACCTATAAACTGAACTTCTGTGAATTGAACTTCAATGGCTATTTCTTGGTTATTTCTTCATTTATTTACAGTGTTTGTAGATTAGAATTCTGAGGATAAACGCATGCCATGGCCATGACTAGATTTCTATTTCGTCTTGACTATGGATGTCCACAACTTGCTAGATAATCGAAGCTAAGAAAATACATCTTCGGCATCTCCCTCTGCATGGTCATGTTATTCACTGTAAAAAATGCTACCTTCTTCAAGATTGCTAGACTCCAACAAGAAAGAGTGAGTGGGACGGTGATCTAGGAGCTCCAAGCTTAATTCCATACTTCATGCCATACTTACTCCATTCTTACTTCATGCTAACTGAATAGCATGATCTAACCTGAAGAGGTGCTTCAACACCTAAGTGTAGTTCAAGTGCCCCCAGACTTTTTCCATAACAGAACCAGTTGTAGATCAAGGACCAACAAGTACTAGTACCAAAGGGAGCCCATTCTTCTGGTGCCTGATGAAAGGGAGAGTGAACGTAGAGTAAAGGTGGGCTCTGAGTTGCATGTAATCACAGAGCCAGTTGTGAATAGGATCCAACTATCAATATTAACAGACGTCATTCAGGGAGCCTGCAACTGCGTGTAATCATAGATAATCACGGATTTAGGAGCGCAAATAGCCAAATTCAAACATAAAATTTTAACTCTAGCATTATTCAATTATATCAAAAATTCTCAATAATATGCATTTTAACATAAAAAATTTAGCCTCTCCACCTTGGGAAGAGGCCAAATAACAACTCAAAACTTTGATTGGTTAACATAAAACCTTTTATTTTTTAATAAGCCACTAAAAAGGTGAAAAAATGCAAGGGAAGCAAAACTTTGGATAATTTGGTTTTAAGCATCTATTTGTTTTTAGGTGGGCTCATATTCCAAAGCATTTTGATTACAAGAGTCCCTGCCAGCCCTTTGGGCAAGGACTAATAAAGATGTAGAATGGATTAAGTTCTAAAACTTTTTGGATATTGAACAATGCTATACCGATGTCAAACTTGTATCTCATGTGTAATAAATAAATGCAATCTTGATTTGCTATATAATATAAGAGTTCAATACCAATTATAAAGAAAAATACATACGAGAAAATGTGAAATAGCTAAAGGTAAAATAACAGAGTTACAGTTATATGTATAATGAAAAATGGAATTAATATTAAAAAGTGTAATCTTATTTTCTAGGTGAAGGTTTATATATATATATATATATATATATATAGTTTTGGGTTATATGAGGGACTTTACATGAGATTATTAAAGAAGGGAAATTATATAAGAAATATAAGTAATCTTGGAAACAAGGATTAAACAGTTGAGAAATTGAGAAATTACTAAGTACCTCATTAAATGGAAGAACATACTAGTGGAAGAAGTGACATAGGAAGATGATTTTTCATGTATAAATATCTGCAAATAGTCAAGTGTTGAAGACAACACTTGTTTGAAAGGGAGGGGTATGTTGAGCCTTATATAAGTCCCATGGTAACCCTAAAACCCTTTAGTAAGCCCTAGATATAGAGTGATCACATCTTTGTTGTTATATTGTTATGTAGGCTAGAACCTTTTATCATCCCATTTTATAATAATTTAGCGTTTTTTTCCTACACACACACGTGCACACTAAGGATTCTTAGGCCCGTGATCATCGAATATTATCTTCCACAATGCATTCATTGTAAAAGGAGGTCTCCCCTTGAAGAGAATTATAATTAATTGTTTCTTATCATTTTTAAAGAACAAGGTTCATAACATGACATGTGGGAATGACAAGGTAGTGACATTCCATCTAGAGAGCACTTGCTTGACTATATTTTCTTCCTAGATAAGTGCACACTTCCCTCAGAGACTCTATTTCTATTCTTGGAAACCTTATATCCTTGATACTTTAGTCCTATTTTTGGGGACTGGTTTTATTTATGGAGTTTATGGTTACTGTTAGGTCCCTATATTACTATTATAGTCGCTTATTTTTGTTATTGTAACCCCCTTATTGTTATTATTGTACCCCTACAACCCCCATATTATTATTATTGTGTCCTTAAATTATTATTGTTAGGTCGGCTAGGATTACATTGTGGCCCCATGGACTCCTCTATACAGAAAGAAGGTTTTGTAATTTGTATCATCCAAGAATTGTTCATTCATGTAATATATTGGAGATTTCTCCCTTGAAGTGGCTTATTTCTAAGGCATTTATATCTCTTTTCTTCTATTTTTGGAGCTGGTTTCACAACATTTGGTATCAGAGCTTTGGGATTCTAGAGTTTCGCTGCTCCAAACAGGTCATCGTGGCATTTTCGCTATAAAAAATTTTCTACGAAGGTTTAGAAGCTGAACTTTTTAGAATGTGAAGCAAAAATCCCGAGGAACATCTTCGCAAAATTTCAGATCTTGGTTCGCAATATTTTCGGAGATATGATCTATGGAATTTAGGTCATTTTGCAGGCTCTGGAATTTAACCTAAACAGGTCATCGTGGAATTTTCGCTATAACTGTTTTTTTACAAAGCTTCAGAAGCTGAAACTTTTAGAGTGATAAGCCGAAATCCTGAAGAACAATGTCGCAAAATTTCAGATCTTGGTTCGCAATATTTTCGGAGATATGATTTGTGGAAGTTAGGGCTTTTTCAGGCTTCTGAATTTCATCTCAAAGAGGTGATCATGGGAAAATATTCACAGCTCTCTCTCTGAGCATCGGATTGGAATGCTATAAAAAGTGGCTGCAAGTACATTGACTGTAGTTTGATGTCTATCAATTTCAGAGCCAAAGGAGGAAATAGTGACACGTGGCAAGTCGTACAAGTTTGCTCCACTTAACCAGTCCATAATTGGGTCATTGTGGGATATTGGACATAACTTTGTCTTGAAGAATCCAAATCAGATCAAACCTGTGGCATTTGAAAGAAGCTTCAGAGGGCTACTACAGGGCCAAATTTCAAATATTGAGGATCCACAATTATAGATATAATTGAATTTCAATATCGAGCTCCTCAAAAGAAAGTAAAAGGTGTGTATTTTTTTTTCCGAATTGCATAAGCCTTGTTTGAAGAATCAAGTTGAATTGATTCCAAGGGCATATTGTAGAATATATATCAGTATTAGATTCTAAAATGGCCCCTAAAAAGAATTCAACACCCATTAAGCCTTTATAAGGCTCTACTATGACTCATGAAGACGAAGAATGGCAACATGACATATCAAAATTACAACAGCAAGTGCAACAAATCTCACTCTCACAAAGAGCAACAAAAAATGAAATGGAAGTTTTGAAGAAAGGCGTGGAAACTAAGATGGATGGTTTAAAGAAAGGCGTGGAAGCTAAGATGAATGGTTTGGAAGCTAAGATGGATGACATGGAAGCTAAGATCGATGAAAAAATGAAAGACAACATGGAAAACATGAAAAATTATCTAAAAGTAGACATAGAAGGTTTGGCAAAGTTGATACAAGAATTTTTTCTTAATGGTGAAAAGATAATAGAGGAAACTCATGATGAGAACAAAATAAATGTTAATCGTGATTTCATAAACTCTAATGTTGGAGGGAAGAACCACCATATTCCAAAAATGGATATGAGGAATTTTGATGGAAAAGATCTTGTAACATGGATACTACAGATGGAGCAATATTTTGATCTCAATAATGTGCAAAGCACACAAAAGGTACGCATTGCAACTTTACATTTAGAACAAAATACATTTGTATGGTATCGATGGCTTTTCTCCCGTAAAAAAATTGTCACTTGGTCAATTTTTACGGAGAAAATGATAGCACATTATGAGGATACAAAGAGCAACACCTTCTTTAGCCAATTGATAAATCTCAAACAAAAGGGTTCAGTGGGGGAGCACATTGAGGACTTCCAAAAATTGAATATAAGGGTAACTGATATTTTAGAGGAACACAAGATTGATCTCTTCATAGGTACTTTAAAGGATAACATCAAACATGAAGTTCGCGTCTTGGAACCTGATTCATTGGACAAGGCATTCAAGTTGGCCGGAAAAATTGAATGTAAAATTATGGCGACAAGGAAGCCTACCACTCACTTCTATAAAGAGAGAAGTGTTGCTACTCCTATATTTGCACAACCTACAAGGTTGACACCAAAAAAATTGGAAGAAAAAAGAGCAAAAGGGCTTTGCTACAGTTGTGATAGCAAATACACTAAAGGTCATAAGTGTGTTGAGAAGGAATTGTTTTACATAGATTTTGAAGAGGAAGAAGAAAATGAACAAGAATCTTCAAAAGAAGAGGGTATACACCACGAACCAACCCTATAAGTGGAAGAAATAAGTCTGACCATATCGTGTAATGCATTGGCAGGAATTACCACTCCTCAAACTCTCAAGATAGAAGGACATATCAAGAAGAAAAAGGTAATAGTCTTGATTGATTCAGGTAGTACCCATAATTTTATTCATTGTAAGGTAGCCAAGGAATTGAATTGTTTCCTATACCCAGCACCAGAATGTCAAGTGATGGTTTCAAATGGAGGAACTATATATTGCTCGGGAAAATGTCATAATATCAAGCTAACCATGGGGGAATATGTATTGACTAGTCCAATGCTTTCCATTCCTATAGGAGGTGTTGATGTTGTACTAGGAGTACAATGGTTACAATCTTTGGGGACGGTAGCTTTTAATTTTCAAGAACTTTTCTTGAAATTTTTTTCAGAAGGAAAGGAAGTCGAATTACTGGGTATTGCGGGGAAGCCAGGAAGGATAATAAGCTCTAATGTCATGACAAAGCTTCTAAAGAAAGAACAGCGAGGCGTAATTGCACAATTATGCTCAATAGAAGTTCCAACATCAAAATCATCTATTTCTGCAGATCTCCAACAAGTCTTGGACAATCATTCCAAGGTGTTTGAAACTCCCAAAGGACTCCCACCTATTCGTGATCATGATCATGCTATTCGTTTGATTCCAGGAAGTGTTCCTCCAAACATCAGGCCTTATAGATATCCTTACTTCCAAAAGAGCGAAATTGAACGTATGATTGCAGAAATGTTAGAGGCGGGTATAATTCAACCTAGTCAAAGTTCTTTCTCTACTCCCGTAGTATTGGTACACAAGAAGGATGGATCATGGCGAATGTGTCTGGATTATAGGGAGCTCAATAAGCTCACCATTAAAGATAAATTTCCCATTCTTGTGATTAATGAATTATTGGATGAATTACATGGAGCAATTTATTTTACCAAGTTGGATCTTCGTTCAGGATATCATCAAATTAGAATGAAGACTGAAGATATTCCAAAAACAACATTTCGAACTCATGAGGGTCATTATGAATTTTTGGTCATGCCTTTGGCCTTACCAATGCACCTTCTACATTTCAAGGGTTGATGAATTCCATTTTCAAACCCTTCCTTAGAAAATTTGTGCTAGTATTTTTTGATGATATACTAATCTACAACAGGTCTTGGAAGGATCATGTTCAACATGTTGACAAGGTGCTCAAACTATTGCAGGAGAAACAATTATATTTAAAACATCCAAATGTTTCTTTGGAGTATAAGAGGTGGAATATCTAGTTCATATTGTATCTCATGAGGGTGTTAAGGTAGACCCTAACAAAATTAAAGCCATTAAGGAATGGAAAGTCCCCACAACCATAAAGCAGTTGCGAAGATTTCTCGAGTTAACAGGGTATTATCGCAATTTTTTAAAGAAGAATGGGAGAATAGCAGCGCCTCTAACAACATTATTGAAGAAAGATGCATTTTCATGGACTCCTGAAGTAACTAAAGCCTTTGAACATCTTAAAGAAGTAATGTGCCTAGCACCGGTCTTAGCTACGCCAGATTTCACAAAAACCTTTATTGTGGAATGTGATGCCTCAAGATATGGAATTGGTGTTGTTTTAATGCAAGAAGGAAGACCCATTGCTTTTGAAAGTCATCAAATAAAAGGAAAGTATTTACCAAAAGCTATTTATGAGAAGGAAATGGTAGCAATATTGCATGCACTAAAGAAATGGAAATCATGATAGCCTTAAACAATTTTTGGAACAACGACTATCTTCAGAAGAACAACAAAAATGGGTCACAAAAATGTTGGGTTATGACTTTGAAATAATCTACAAAAGAGGGAAGCTAAATGTTGTTGCAGATGCACTCTCAAGAAAGAATGAAGAGGTGGAAGCATTGCTTTGTGCCATATCTATTATCCAACCAGATTGGATAACCGAAGTAAGGGATGAATGGAAGAAGGACGAAGAAGTGTGGACACTCATTCAAAATTCGCAACAAGATCCTAGTACATCTGATACATTTAGTTGGAAAAATGATTCCTTATGGTACAAAGATCACTTATATCTTTGTAAGAATTCCCAGCTAAAACAAAAGATTATTTTGGAATTGCACACTTCTCCTTTAGGAGGACACTCAGGATTTTTAGAAACTTACCACAGGGTGAAGAAAGAATTTTTTGGGATGGCCTTAAATCTGATATTCAAAAGTTTGTGGCTGAATGTTTGGTTTTCCAGCAGAATAAAGTTGAGACAATTAAGATCTCGGGTCTTCTACAACCTTTATCCATTCCAAGTCAACGTTGGGAGGAGATTTCAATAGATTTTATCACAGGTTACCTAATTCCGAAGGAAAGAGTGTCATCATGGTGGTAGTTGATATAATTACCAAGTATGCACACTTTTGTGCATTATCTCATCCACTTAAAGCAAGTACAGTTGCTACTACATTTATGGACACAATTCAAAAGCTACATGGAAACCCAAGGGTTATTGTGAGCGACAGAGATCCCATTTTTACTGGAAATTTTTGGACGGAGTTATTTTCTTGTTTGGGTACTCAATTAGCTCATGGCTCATCTTATCATCCTCAATCTGATGGTCAAACTGAGATCGTAAATAAATGTTTGGAAGGATATCTTCGTTGTTTTGTATCTGATAAACAAACACAATGGGTCAAGTGTTTACCTCTTGCTGAATGGTGGTATAACACTTCCTTCCATACTGCAGCAAAAATGACCCCATTTATGGCACTTTATGGATATCATCCACCATCGATCACATCATCTTTAAGGGAAAATTCGAAGGTTCAAGAAGTGGAAGATCACATCAAGCATCAGCAAGAAGTTCTCCAACTCTTAAAGGATAACCTGAATTTGGCACAAAATCGAATGAAACAACAGGCAGATCAACATCGCAGCGAGAGAAGCTTTGATGTAGGAGATTGGGTATTTTTATGGCTACAACCATATAAACAAATGTCCCTCAAGCAAGCTAAGAAGGATAATAAATTATCGCCAAAGTACTATGGTCCTTACAAGGTGTTGCAAAAGATTGTACTATGGCATACAAATTGGAGCTTCCTGCTTCTTCGCGAGTACATCCAGTTTTCCATGTTTCGTGCTTAAAGAAGGTTATAGGTGAAAATCTTCCAGCTCAAACAATATTTCCAGAACTTGATGAGGAGGGAAAAATCATATTGGAACCGGAAGAGGTCACGGAAACAAGAACTCGACAACTACGGAATCGATCAATTTCAGAGTATCTCATCAAGTGGAAGAACTTACCCACTGAAGATTCTACATGGGAGGATGAGAATTTTATACAGAAGCACCCAGAGCTACTCAAGCATTGAGAACAACACTTTTTTGAAGGAGAGGGGCATGTTAGGTCCCTATATTACTAGTATAGTCCCTTATTGTTGTTAGTGTAACCCCCTTATTGTTATTATTGTACCCCTGTAACCCCCATATTATTATTATTGTGCCCTTAAATTATTATTGTTAGATCGGTTAGGATTACATTGTGGCCCCATGGACTCCTATATATAGAAAGGAGGTTTTGTAATTTGTATCATCCAAGAATTGTTCATTCATGTAATGTATTGGAGGTTGCCCCCTCGAAGTGGCTTATTTCTAAGGCGCTTATATCTCTTTTCTTCTATTTTTGGAGTTGGTTTCACAACAATTACACACATTTTCCCTCACTTTCATAATAAGTATTATCATGGGTTGCCAAAAACATGGGCTCATAAACTACCATTAGTAAATTCCAATTTTCTAGGAATAAGTGTGCTTTTGAAAAGGGGTTAAACCCTAGAAAGTTCACTTCAATTGGCTTGTTATACTTACTTGATTTCTCACCCTATTTTGAGCTTCCTAACTCTATTTATGGTTGTAACTCCCTTTTTTACTAGGTAACTCCATTCTTGGGCTAGTTAACTAGAACTAAGAGGGAGTTTATTTTTTCTTACATGTGCATGCACTAAGAAACCACACCTAATGCACATTGTTCCTATCGCTTAAAGAGTTACAAACACAAACACACACACACACACACACACTCATGGCATTAAAGTATGATACAAGCTCATAGAAGCATTGCAAGAAATTCCATTGGTCTCTTGGCCTCATAATTTGAATTCATATCTTTGTCTCTTTGTCTAAAAAGTGGTCTCTCATTCTTTCTTCTTTCTCTTTTGTCTCAAGATTGCAATTGTTAGTGTTGTCTCTCTTTCAAAGCGACATTCTTGTGTACTTGTGATCAAAATCTAAAAACATTCTTAGCTTTCTCTTGAGCTATTTTGAAAATCAAAATTTGAACCTCCTTTTACATGCATTTTCAGCTCACATTGAAACTTGAGAACTTGTATTTTCAAGGCTCTTGACAATAACCAAGAATGCTACTTCTCTCATGGTCATATATGCATCCAACTCTATCTTATGAGCTTATTTGCATGCATTTCTAGCTTGCATGTATTTTTAGCCCCTTTCCACTTGCGCAAAAGGTCAATTTCAACCTTCTAGTTTGGTATTGAAATTCATGTCCAATTATTATTTCTTAGTTTAAGATTCTCTCTCAAGGATAATAATTTGCAGGGTTGTAATCTTTTGTAAAGGATGATTTCCTTTTGTTCTTTTTATGCTTGCATGTAGACATTATGCTTCACATGGTGCTACTTTATGTGGTCAAAGTTAAGGGAGGTTACAAGCTAATTTTAACATGGTGAAAAGCAACTTGGAAGATCTAGTAACCCAATCAACATCCGATCAACAAAATACAGTCAACCTCATATAAACATAATGACAAAGGAGCTATAGGGAAATAGAGGTTTGGTACCATTTTCTACTATGAACCTAAATAACCAGATATGTCTTGTCCTTTCTCTATATTTCTAAGCAATCTTTAGCATACCTTTTATCCCATCTTGGAGGACAATATGTTGAACATTTTTTTAATTTTGATGAGACGGAACACAAGATAGACATGGTGCAGTATATTTTATCTTTAGAGGGAGCATGGGAACCCTAAATTTGAAGTGCCTTCCCAAGGTTTACTAGAGTCGCTATTTTTAAAAGGCAATTATGGGAGCACTCAAGAATTGGCATGTGCCCCTCCTTTGATATGGTCAAAGAACAATAAAAGAGGATCTCTCCACTATTCCTTAACAACTATTGCTATTTCAAGAAAAGGAAGTTATTATGCGCACACATATGAAAAAAATAATTATATTAAAAGGCAACCAATATTTGTGGAGCTCTATCTCCATTAATGCATTGGGAAAGTATATGCCACCCATTGGGTTTTGTACGTGGTTAAATGCAACGGGTGGCATATACTGCCCCACTGCATTAATGGAGCTATAGCTCCACAAATATTGATAGACATATTAAAAGAGGCAACTAGCACATTCATTAGAGAACATTAAGGAAGTTTGCAATCCCACCTATATTGAGTTCTTAAGAAACTTTTGCACATTGATCCAGGCTAGGTTTATGGTGTTTAAGGAATTAGAGAATTCAAGATAGTGATTTTCACTATGATTGTCTCCATGGATCTTATGCCATTGTAATAGAGCTACATTGTGAATATTCACATTTTTTTGTATTAAGGGAGCATGCACTTTGTTAATAAATTATATTCTTCATTTTAGCTTTCAATGTTCATCAAAATTTCCTATTTTGATTAAATTGAAAAATGCTCCCAAAAGTATTAGAAATTCCTTCTCCTATTATCGTTTAAAGGCTAGTAAGATCATCACTTACATTTTGCATCACCCTTTGAATATTCTTTAACTCTGGATTGGGATATTCCAAACATGGTTGGAGGGCATTGCTATCACCACGTGATCGAGGACTTAATTTGGCCTAGGAATGATCTTCTCCTTAAAGGGCTCGTTCGTACATGTCATGGAAAATTATCCATGTGTCTTTATGTAGAACTGATATTCTAGTTGATCATACCTTTCAAGAAACATACTTTCCCTCTTGCTTGATGGAAATAACAAAGTTGGAGTACCCATGTTTGGGCATCCACATGGAAAAAGAGAAAAAGAGCACTTGAACTCCGATAGGCATTATATCAATTTGGGGTGTGGAAATGTATACTAAATGTTGTGTTATTGCTTGCTATTAACCATATGGATATGAAATCGAACCTACCCGCCCTTGCTACAAATGTCAAAAAATGTTGATTGAAAAAAATTTAATAGTCTCCAAATTATGTCCCCTTCAACTAAGACACCTACTCATAACAACATGTAAATCAATATGATAGATACAAGATCAAAGAAGTAAAGAGATAAAAAAGATAGTTGTTTTAGATGTTACAATTAGACAGTGGAGACTATATATTCAAGTACTTGAACATGTTCGATAAAAAAAAGTAGCGTAACTAATACATGCCATGACACTTATAAATCCTCATCGTATATTATAACAGATGCGAAGACTATTCGATAGATGGAGATAGAAAAAATGTAGCATGTCATGTCAAGATTTTGTTTGAGTGATGGGTACATTTTTAGTAGATTCATGATAAAGGAGTTCGACAACCAATTTCACTAATATCAAAGTACATAGAGGGTTTGGTGCTCTTTATTAAATACTAGTTCCATACCCTTGTACATGACAAAATCCAATGGAAATGTTGCAATCCACCCAACCCTGAAATCCTGAAAAACTATTAAGTCTATTGGATTCTGAGTGAAATGTAAAATTCTACTTTCTCCATATGAAATCCAATGAGGTTGGAACCATTCTCAAATATCTTGAGTCATTTCATGGTAATGTAAAAAAATTAAGTAAAAGGATGAAAGTGAAAGATAAAGGAGAATGTCACTTTTACTTTAAGAATTTCACAATACCATGAATTGCATACCAATACCAGGGCCATAGGCTTGATTATTAGACCGAGGGCCATAGGTTTGAATATTAGGCTAGCCTAGGGGAGAATTAGAAGAGGGCCAACCAACTGAAAAAAAGAAACAAACATAAAAACAATTTTTTTACGCTAACCTGCATAGGTACAAACTGCACAGAACAGGTCCTGAACCAGCCAGTTCGGTACCGAGCCAACCTATTCCTGTTCAAAGGCCTAGTTCAGACCGGTTTTGGGCCAAAAAACAGATGGACCGGCCAATTCCACCAGTTCCGATCCAGTTCTGATAACACTGGTTTAGACTCAACTTCGAAATTCAAATTCCCCAACTTCACTTCATCAGCAAGCACTATGACATAGCATAGACAATGTGTTTTTCGGAAGGGCTTATATATTAGAGATGAATATACCCAAAAGAATGGAAAGAATTATCTTTATACGGGGATGAATCATTCCTTGTAACCACCTTTTTCCAGAAAATGGGGATGAATGAGAGTAGAAAAGCCGATTAACCCCAACTAGTGTAGGCAAAATTACTTCCATAAATTCCCTTTCCTAGAAATTGGGATGAATAATAGTAAGAAGCCCAATTTACATGAAATGGGGAGGGTGAAATCGCTTCAAGAAAACCCCAATCCTGGAAATAGGGGAGCGAATGGAACATTGTAGCTCAGATTTCATAGGGAAACAATTTTTTTGCCTCACCCTAGTGTGAGCTAGTTCTTCTTCAAACATAATTTTTAAAGCATAAATTTGGGGCAAATCATAATAAGGCACTCCGACCAAAAAAATTTGTCCAATCAAAATTTTTTTCACCCTTAAAATTTTCCATGAATCTAGGGACTCTGCCAACACACAAATCTAAGTGGCATGTCTTCTTCAAACCTTCAAAGATTCGGAAGAATGCAAAAATGGTCTACCCTGTGAGCAGGTATGTAAATATCTCATGTCACCAGGATGCTCCCAACCCAAATGTATCATTCAGATTTGATAAAACAGTAGATCCCCCTGCTCTGATTAGCAATACTCTGACTTACAAGTTTGCATTCTTCTGGCTTGAGATCTATCACATCTCCAAAATGATGGAATGAAACCTCAAATTGTACATGCAATTTGAATTCTTCTGGTTTGAAATCTATCAGACCTCCAAAATGATGGAATGAAACATCAAATTGCACATGCAATTTTAGAGGTAACAATTAGCATTATCAATAATCGATGGGTGACCATTTTCCAACCTTGAAATAATGATAGTAGTTAGTATCCCTTACAAGGAGCTCTTGCGTTACAACCTTTGAGATGAATTTGACTCTAGAGAGGCAGTCTGAACACACTCTAAGGTTCTTGACAAATGTAATAGTTGTCACCAAAGAAACATTTAATAGCTCAAATTCAGTTGCCAGTTTCTCAACACAGGCAAAGAATTCACTCCTCCATTTATATCACTCCACAAACCTTGTATCAAGAACATACCTGACATCTTCATCTTCCCAGACAACATATCCAACATTGTATAGATTTCCGCATTTATTGGTGTGACCTATCTCCAATAACAAAAGCATGCACTTGTTTGTTGATCTCAATCCAACTGCATCCAGGTATCTTTTTTAGGCCTCTGTCTTTCATCAGTTTCCGTAACTTTTCAATGTCGTCCTGCCTGCCAGCTGCAGCATATATGTTTGAGAGAAGAACATAAGCTGCAGGGTCCCGAGAGTCCAACTCAAAAATGCGTTCTGCCACATATTCTCCTAGCTCTGCATTGTTATGTACTCGACAAGCAGCAAGCAAACGAATCCATACAGTAGTATTAGGTTTTATAGGCATTTTGGCGATGAAATTTTGCGCTTCATCCAGATGCCCAGCACGTCCAAGGAGGTCAACCATGCAACTATAATGCTCAATTGTAGGTGTGATCTGATAGCATTCACTCATGCAATTGAAGTATCGATAACCCTCATCCAGTAAGCCTGCATGACTGCATGCAGACAAGACATGAACTAAGGTGACATGGTCAGGGCTTATGCGAGATTGTTTCATTTCTTCAAATAGTTTGAGGGTTTCCTTACCCCTGCCATGCATTGCATATCCTGAAATCATTGTTGTCCAGGAGACAACATCTTTTTGATTCATCTTATCAAATAATTCATGTGCCTTTTGTATGCTCCCACATTTTGCATACATGTCTATCAGGGCATTCATCAAAAAGACATCAGACTGGAATCCACTTCGAATAATTTTTTCGTGGATCTCCATACCCTGTTCCAAAGCTGCGAAGTCAGAACAAGCTGGGAGGATACTGGAGAAGGTTGCAGCATCTTGTCTTACACCTGCCATCTGCATTTGTTGAAAAAGTTTCAGCGCCTCCTCACAGTGTCCACTCTGTACAAAACCTGCAATAATTGCGTTCCATGAGACCAGTGCTCGTTCAGGCATTTCCTTATATAGGTTAAGAGCCTCATCAACTAGCCCATTTTGTGCAAATCCTGCAATCATAGTTGTCCAAGTGAATATGTCTCTTTCAGGCATTTTTTGAAAGAGTTTTAGAGCCTCGTCAACACGCTGCTTTTGTACGTATCCTGCAATCATTGCATTGTAGGAGACCAGGTCCTGACAAGGCATTTCCTTAAAGAGTTTCGCGGCTTCATCAACAAGCCCATTTTGTGCAAGTCCTGCAATTATTGCTGCCCAGGAGAACGCATTTCTTATGGGCATTTTGCCGAAGAGTTCCAGAGCATCATGTACAAACCCATTTTGTGCACATCCTGTAATCATAGTATTCCATGAGACAACATCTCGTTGATGCATCTTGTCAAATATTTCACGTGCCTTCTTTATACTCCCACATTTGGCATACATATCTACAAGAGCATTCATCACAACTACATCAGACTGGAATCTGCATTTTATTATTTCGTTATGAATCTCGACACCCTGTTCTAGAGATGCCAAGTTAGCACATGCTGACAGCACACTGGAAAAGGTAAACTCGTTGGGTTTTTGGCCTATTTGTTGCATTCTGTGAAACAATGCCAGTGCCTCTCCTGCAGGTCCATGTCTTGCATAAGCTGCAACCATCACAGTCCAGGAGATAATATCTGGTCTGGGTATTCTGTCAAACAAGGAACGTGCATTTTCTACGCTCCCACATTTTGCATACATCACTACTAGGGCATTCATCACAATGATATCAGACTCGATTCCTCTTCTTAATATCTCATTGTGGATTGTGGAACCCTCTTTCAGAGAGCCCAAATTTGCACATGCAGCAAGAACACTGGCAAACGTTAACTGATTGGGTTTAACACCTGTTCGTTGCATTTGATAAAACAGTGACAATGCCTCCAGAGCAGGTCCGCGCCTCGCATAGCCTGCAATCATTGCTGTCCACGAGACAACATCTGGTTTAAGCATTCTGTCAAACAAGTCACGTGCAGTTTCTATACTCCCACATTTTGTATACATGTCTACAAGGGCACTCACCACAACCATGTCAGTCTGAAACCCACGTCTTGTTATTTGTTGATGGATCTCCACACCCTGTTCCAGAGCTGTCAATTTGGCGCATGCTGGCAGAACACTGGCAAAGGTAAATTGATTGGCTTGAACCCCTGTTTCCTGCATCCGGTGAAACAGAGTCAATGCCTCCTCAGGAGATCCATGCCTTGCATGACCTGCAATCATAACAGTCCATGAGCAGACATCTCGTTTGGGCATTTGGTCAAAATGTTTGGCAGCATCATCCACACTCCCACACTTGATATACATATCGAGCAGTGTATTCTGTACAAGTATGTTTTGCAGAAACCCCCTCTCACTGATGTGAGCGTGAATTCGTTTGCCCCCAGGTAAGGATTTTTTATGAATACAAACCTGCAGAAGAGATACATATGTTGAAGAGTTCAGAGTGTTTTCTGTACTATGTAAAATGTTCAGCGCCTCGTTCAAGGGGTCTCTTAAACAGTATCTTCTAATGTCTTTAACTGATATATTGTCTGCATTGTATTGCGTTTTAGGGATAGTTGCAGTGGACAGTCCCTTGACAGAGTAAAGAAATATACTCTTCGCTTCAGCTGTAGTAATTCTACAATATTGAAGAGGTGGCAACGGTTCCAAATACATCACTGCCATCTTCCTCTGAACGCTTCAAGAGTTTATTTTCATCTCCCACCACACTCTGGAAATTTCAAATCTGCTATTCTAATCTCAGTTAGCATTCACAAGCAATATCATGAAACGAGTGTTTATGAAAAAGCAAAATATGAAAACCAAATTATGCCAGAAGTATGGTCACAAATCGTTGAATCCCAAACTCGGGAATTGCTGATGGCTAGCTCGTCAAACGAAATAAAGAAGAGAATCAGAATCATACATTAAACTGCGTGATGTACTACGTTTCACCTTCCCTTATACCTGATGGGGAACTCTCTATTATTTTTCATGGATAAGGGTAAATATAGTTCAAGGCAGCGCGACACTGTCGTGGCATAGCTTAAATAGTTGATGCCAGCTTTTATTTGATGATTGGATCATCATGGTTATTGGCTTGGCCATACAATATATTAGCATTTGCGGCTGTGTTATATCGCTCTTTCAAATGTAATAAGAATGGTACATATGTGAACTAGGATATCATACAAATTTATGCACGTTTATTTGAATGGTTAAGTGGTGTGTTCTTTAAATATAGTTTTTGAAGATGATTTTATTTATTTATTTATTTTATTTATTTTTTTATTTTTTGTGTGTGTAATAATGGCTGTTATTTGGTGATTTAGTCAAATTTAGGGGATTGTTTTATTAGGGATTTATATAAACTTTTGGTGTCATCTTAGTCACATTGTTCCATTGAATGGGGGCATTATTTAGCTAATTATTTACTCTAAGGACACTCTCTTGAAGGACATGATATTCACATCACCTTGTTTGTGCTTTGACTCAAATCTTGAAGTGTCCCAAAAGGAGGTGGGATTGAGTGCACCATCTAGTCCTTTCAATTTATTTGGAGGGAGGCTTAGTAAAGACAATATTCAGCTAGTTGATTACTCTAAGGATTGTCAAACTCTGTGAATCAACAAGGTCTCTCGAGGATTTCTCTTATGATGAGGATGTTGTCATGAAGTTTCTTAAAATGCGGCATTGTGTGAAGTTTTGGCCTCCGACATGATTATGACATCTCCTTCGCTCCCTTGCAAATAGGGAAACTCCCATGAAGGAAAAAACTTGTGAAGGATCATGTTGGTTAGGGTTTATTAGGAGTCATTTAGAGTTGGCAAAGCTTCAGGGGGTACAATAAAACAATCCAGAGATAGTGTTGCTCAAAAGAAAAAAAAGTTATAAAGTAGAAAGGGAGTGAGTTTTTTTGGTGGTTGAGGAGGACCTAAAAGTTGTCAAATCACTAAGCTTGAGTGAAAAAAACCCATTGATAGATTCAATGAAAGGAAAGTTTTTATGGGAATTCTAAATTTATGGATGCAATTTGAGTGGGTTCCATTTTTTGGTTGTGGAACAACTATCCATATTCTAGCTAGAGGATGGATATGTTTCATATTTTAAACCTAAGATGATGCTTGGCGTATTTTGAAAGGTATTGGAAATGAATTTTATTATGTGTTAATCACCAACATCAACTATTTGACACTAGGGTGGAGATCGTGACTAGATCACCTATGTGAATACAACTCCCAAATCTCCCTCTAAATTTTTTTTCTAATTTAGGTTAGCATGTGATCCAGATTTATGCAGGAATGCAACATAATAAACATATAACCATAAATACAGAGATGCAGCGGAAATAACACTTCATTTCATTAATATCAAAGAACTGAAATTTGCTTACAGACAGAATGAAAATAAAACTAGTTAGGGCGTTGGTAGCTATCTCTGAGAAGAGATGTGGCGGCTACAGGCCTCTAAACTGAGTTACAATGAGGCTCGAGGGCCTATTTATTATTTAGAAACAATGGGAAATCCTAAACAGCCAAAACCCTTACCCTAGGAGATGAAGCGCCAAAACTATGGGCCCCGTTTGGGTAAATTGGTGTTTCAACTTCCCAGGGGCGTAACTTTGGCATACGATCTCCATTTGACGCATACCATATCTCGTTAGAAATATCTATCCGAGGACTACAAATTTTGAACGAGCAACATCAGTCCATAGACCCATGTTGCTCTCCATTTTCCCAAAAAACATCGTTTAGGGCCTCAAAATGGCTCTGGAAGTTCAGGACCCGAAAAAATGCTAAAAATAGTAAGTTGTGAAAAAACTGAAAGAGCCAATGGTGGGGCCCCAAGTGGAATAGGCAGGTGGCCAACAATATACACCTGGATCATTCCTCCCCCCTTAGGAAGCAATGGTCCCCATTGCGTTGAGCTCCTCCATGAGATGAGGAAACTTCTGTTGAACTTGGTCCCTGGTGAACCAATTGCCTTAGTGCAGGAGTTGGCCGGCTTTGACAACCCGATACAGTTGCATCTTCTGTCGACGATTTTTATTGATTTTCATGTCCATGATACAATCTGTGGTGGCCTGTTCCATGCAGTCTGGGTTTAACTCTGTTGGTGTGAGTTGTTCTGCAATGTTCGAGGTGTCCAGTAGAGGTGGGAAGTAAGGACGAAGGCGATCCACATTGAAGACTGGGTGCAGACTAAGGAATGGTGGAATACTAAGCTCGAAGGCATTGTTCCCTACAGCCTTGGTGATGGTTTACGGCCCGTAACGAAGTGGGTGAAGCTTGCGGTGGGGTCCAGTGAGGCGCTTCTTCTACAAATGTAGCCATACTTTGTCGCCCACCTGGAAGTTGTGTGGAACCCGGTGTTGATCTTGGCGTTGCTTGTACTTCGCATTGGCTCTGTCCAATATATCACGAACCTGTTGGCGGATGTGTTGAATGCGCTCGAAGAAGCTACTTGCTTTGTCAACTTTAGACTGGACATGAGCTGAATCAGCCTGAGCAGCTGTAAATGGCATGGCTACGTCAATGGGACATAGTGGCTGGAATCCCAAGCCCACCTGAAAGGGGCTATGGCCAATTGAACTGTGGAGAGCCCGGTTATAACTATGTTTTACATAGGGGAGGTTCTCGTCCCATGTGCGGGGATGCTTTGAATTGTACATGCGCAGAATGTGTACAATCATTCTGTTGACGACCTCTGTCTAGCCATCTGTTTGGGGATGGAAAGCTGTGGACTTGGTGAGCTTTGTGTCCAACATTGACCAGAGGTTGGACCAAAATGTGCTGAGGAACCTGCTATCTCGATATGATATGATAGACTGTGGGATCCCAAAGTGCACCCACACTCATTCAAAGAAGAGTTTAGCAGTGGCTTCTGCTGTGATATTCTTCTTGCAGGCCGCCATAATGGCCATCTTCGAGAATATGTCGACGACCACAAAAACACAGTCATTTCCATGCTTAGTAGAAGGCAGGCCCGACATGTAATCCATGGAGATGGATTCCCAAGGTCGACTAGGGGTAGGTAGAGGAGTATATAGGCCTTGCTTCTTGATGGTCGGTTTGGTAATGGCACAAGCAGTGCAGGATCTGATGTGCTTCTCGACATCCTTTCGAAGGTTCGGCCAATAGAAATACTTCTGTAGTATTGCTACTGTTTTCTCGACCCCGAAATGCCCAGCGACTCGACTGTAGTGTGCTTCCCATATAATCTTGGCACGCTCGCTTGAAGGAACACAAAGGTGTCCCAGGTGACATAAAAGTGCATCTTGGAGGTGAAAATTTGGAACTTGCGTACCCCCCAAGAGTGCCTTGTAAGTGTGGCCGAATTCTGGGTCACTCTCATAGAGAAGCGGCCAATCAGAAGTCTCGTGTCCACAAGAGTTGAGCACGGTGGTGAGCGCCACGATCGGTGGTCGGCTGAGGCAGTCTGCAACATTATTGGTGCTACCCTTCTTGTACTTGATGTTCAAATGAAACTGCTGCAGATATGTGGACCACTTCTGATGGCGATCATTCTGTAACTTCCCTTGTGTCTGTATGAACTGCAGGGGCCGGTGGTCTGTGTGGATGATTGTTTCCTTCCCCAAAATGTAATGCTTCCATTGTCGACAGGCTTGCATAATGGAATACATTTCTTTGTCATAGGTGGGATACTTGCGAATTGTCTCAGACAATGTCTCACTGTGATATGCCACTGGATGTCCCTGTTGAGTAAGAACTGCCCCAATAGCATAGTCAGAGGCATATGTCTCGATCTCAAATGGATGTTGCAAGTCTGGTAAAGTGAGCACTGGGGCAGAACAGAGGCGATTTTTCAATTCTGTGAACGCCTTCTGTTGAGGTTCCAACCAAAAGAATTTTTCTCTCGCTCCTCCCTTGGTGACTTGACTCAAGGGCCAAGTGATATGAGAGAATCCCAACACGAATCTACGGTAGAAATTAGCAAGACCCAGAAAGCTGCGAAGCTCTGTTATAGTGGTTGGGGCTGGGCAATCCCGAATGACTTGGATCTTGGCTGGATCCACATGCACCCCTCTTTCATCAATAATGTATCCCAGATATTAAACCTGGGTCATGCCAAACGTGCACTTATCCAAATTGGCACACAACTTGTGTTGCCGCAGTGTTTGGAGGACTTTTCGGATGTGGTGAAGGTTCTCTTCCCAAGTCTGGCTGAAGATCAGAATGTCACCCAAGTACACCACTACAAATGAGTTTGTGAATGGCCACAAGATGTCGTCCATCATCCTCATGAAGGTTGCAGGAGCATTTGTCAACCCGAAAGGCATGACTAGCCATTCGAAAAGGCCTTCCTTGGCTTTGAAGGCAGTCTTCCACACATCTGAGGGTTCAATTGGTACCTGGTGATACCCAGACTTCAGGTCGATCTTGCTGAAATATTTTTCACCTTTGAGTTGGTCCAGAAGGTCATCAATCCATCGGATTGGGTACCTATTCCGAACAGTGATCTTGTTCAGCGCCCGATAGTCAATACAGAGTCTCCACGTCCCATCCTTCTTCTGTACCAACACGATCGGGCTCCCATAGGACGATGAACTTGGTCTGATGTGACCTTTCTGCAATAGCTCTTGAATCTGCCTCTTGATTTCATCATTCTCCATAATAGAGCGCCCATAGATCGGTCCATTGGGTAGCGGCGCACCTGGGGTCAGATCAATCGGGTGCTTGACCTGACAGTGCAGAGGAACCCCTGCGGGTGAGGTGAAGATGTCCCCGTACTCCTCCACAACCTTATCCATTTGTTGTTGCTGTGCAGAGGAGCCCTGTCTGGAGGTCATGGCCACAGTCGTCTTCTTGCCCTGGGGGCAGATCATCAGGAAAATGAATTTCCTGGTTTGGGAAATGAGCTTACTACATTGTTTTGCAGTAACCAAAGAGATAGCAGCAGGAGGTGGTACCTCTGGTATCTTGTACAACTTATTTCCCAAAGTAACAATCACAGCACGAGGTCGAGACTCATACATAGCATGACGCTTCCACAAGTATGGTTGTCCTAATAATACATCAGAAACATAAATAGGAGCAACATCACATAGTACCTCATCCGTGAAGGGCTTGATGCTACAGGGAAGGCGGCACTGCTGGCTGACGCGAAGATCTAGTCCTTGGTGAAGCCACCTGATGGTGTATGGATGTGGGTGAGATGTGGTCGGCAAGCCCAACCGCTTCACAGTGTCTGCTGAAATGAGGTTCTTTTGGCTCCCATTGTCGACAATGAACTGTACAGGGGAGCCCTTTACCCACATCTGGGAGTGGAAGAGACGTTCCTCCTCCTCTGGATCTTCCGGTTCCTCCTTCTGGACCTTTGTAGTGGCAACGGTGGCGTTGGGCTCTGCATCAATAATCTGTTTCCCTTTTTCATTCCCCTTTTCAGGTTCTGATTCGGAGTCAGAGCATGCATCTGACTCAGAAGCCCTCATCTCGGCCACTAGCGACTGCTTGGCCCGACACTCACTTGTGTTGTGAGTGGAGCTCTTATGGAACTCACACCACTTTCCCATGTCCTTCGTTGGCTTTGCGGTGATGTTCTTTTCTTGTGGCTTCGACGGGTTGTCTTTAGCCGTCATGCCTTGGCTTTGTCCTTTGTTCTGCGGTTTGGAAGCACCTTTCCCTTGCTTTTGATTCGCGGATCCAAAGTCCCGCTTCTTCTGTTTGAATTTCTGCTCAATCTTGGCAGCATACCGGTATGTCGTACCAAGCGAGGAGATGTCGAGGAACTCCATTTCCTCCTGAATGTATCTGTGCAAACAACTGCAATACTTTAGCACCAGATGTTTCTCTGAATATTTGATACCCAACTTGGTGCGCAGGGTATGGAACAGATTCGTCAGCTCATGCACATCTTGATCCCTTTGTTGTTGCAACGTGGTCCATTGTATGTACTTGTCCTCATAGCTCCCCACGGGATAGTACTGTTCCTTGACGGCGTCTCGGAAAGAATTCCAAGTTGGTACAGCCGAGAACAGAGAGGGGTCTATTTGGTCCTTGTTCTCATAGTAGGTTTCCCACCAGTCCTTAACATGGGGGGTAGCTTTGAGGAGTGCAAAAATGATCTTCTCCTGGTCTGAAAAGTCATGAACAGAGAAATATCCTTCTAATAGATTCAACCATCTATCTACAGCATCTGCGTCTATTTGACCCTCAAATATGGGAATGTCAAAATTTACTTGTACCTTAAAAGGAGTCGCACCTCCAGAGTGGTTGCTTAAGCTTAGCCTTCAGTTCTTGATAGGATACGATGGTACCATATTTTTCATTATTTTCTCTTTTAAAATGTGCAACTCATCATCTTTATCAGTAATAGTTATTTTCAAAAATTTTCCTTCAACTTTCCTTAAACTTAAATCAGAATGAGATTTTTCTAATTCCTCTGATGGATCAGCTAATGGTGTTGGTGTTGTTGGTGCAGGTATATTGACAAACAAGTTGTGTCTTTTCTTTGCTCCATGCTTTGATTTGTTGTTCATAATTTTCTATCTATTTATTTAACTATTTCATTTGACTTAACAATTGATCTTTTAAGGTTGCACTATTAATAACTTTTGAGTTTGTACATGCTCTAAACTTGGAACATTGAACCTTTTCTTTAATGAAAGGATAGCAATACCCTTGGATTTCACCAATGCTTGAATAAATTCAGCATCATTGGGATTTTATCCCAACATTATTATCCTTTTCTCCAACTCTTCTATTCTCATCTGCTTGGTTTTATTAAGAGATTTCTGTAGTTTTAGTTGACTATCCATTTTGGATACCATATTTTGTACTTAAGAAACACTTAATGAAGATTTTATTAAGTCTTTGATGACCATGTCTCCTATTTGTCTATGAAAATACATATTGTCAACCAAGTTTATCTTATCCAAATATATATAAAATTTTAAATCTTTATAATCATTGATTTTTTTTACCATTTGAGTTTTTTGCTCTAGAATGCCCATATTGAAACTGGCATTTTCCAAAATCAAGGGAAAATAATGGCCTAGTCTGAGAAATCCATTCTTTATAGAGTTGAGCATATAGATATTGTTTAATATTCAGGTTTCTTCTTTCTATTTTTAAATACGAGGAAAACGAGCTCTCTTGGTTTGTTGGCTTTGATGATGATGTAGTTGTTGGATTGTCTTGACCACGAGGAGTTAGTATAAGTATTGATGACACATACTCCATAGAAAGCACTAACTTTATTGACGAAACATCTTTTGTATTGTGAACTAACACCTTTTTGTCTACCTCTTATTCTTCTTATATCCTCTACCTCTTTCTATGGCTATTGTTCACCTTCATCCATCTTAGTAAATATTTGGGAAGTTTCTTGATGAGTAATCTCTTGTTGTAAATGAGTGCCTATGATAGGAGGCTAAGAATATTGAATAAATTTTGGTGCTTGCTACTGGAAAATATGATGTTCAAACTCCCAATTATCCTTATTTTCCAATCCTTTTACATCTAATTACATCACGTGTACATATGGATTTGATCCTTATTTTTTATTTTATTTGAAATAATCATACAAGTGTCATAAGCCTAGGATTCACCTTGTGATAAATTCATCTCCTTTAACATTCTTTTCACTTCTTGTAGAACTATTATGGTATTTACAATAAATGAACCAGTTTCCTTCTTCAATTTAAAGGTGGCCTACTACCTTTTTGATACAAAATGAAATTGATCAAATTCTAATCTCTTTGTAATATACTCTAAGGTAAAGATCCTCATAATAAAAAAAATGGGTAGCTGGTAAGGAGGGGATTCAAAACCATAAATTTCGACCTCAGTATGGTATTGGAAAATATACCAATCATCAACCTTGGTTTCTAGGTTTAACTAAAGGAGATTTTTAATCTCTAGGAATACCCTAGGAGGAGAATCTTTATAAATAACATGATATTACACCGACATAGATTTATTAACAAGCTTAGAAAATCCAACATTTTTAGGTCACTTTCTAACTCTAGGGTCAAGTGAATAATTAAAGAGGAATTGCCAATATCATCTTGAAGATACAAATGAAGGCTTGAGAACTTTTCAACTAGAAAATACAACAATAAATAAACCAAGTAGGATTATATCTTGAAACATATAGTTATACTAAACTAGGCCAATTGATAGTTTATTATATCTACTATATTTTTACTATAATGGAATATCATTAAAGGTTTATTCATAGGAAAAATATTAAACATAAAAACCAAGTCCGTTTCATCAAATTTTCATTCATGATCATACCCTAACAACAAACTTATCATAGAAATGATTTGTCTTGAGATATCTGGGAAAATATTGGTGTTGTAAGGTGGAGGATTTTCTATAATAGAAGCATCTAGGGCAAACAATGATCGAATCAAGGTTATCTTATCTTTAGATGAGAGAAATACGGTATGTTAATCAATAATCTTAGGTAACTAATTTTACAATCAAAGTTCATGATATATTGGTCGGTGAGATATCCATTCCTCTTATTGAAGGGGATAATATTAGGGAGAAATCCAAAACCTCCTTGGATAATTTGGGGATGATTTGGACCTGTCTTTATCACAATGGTGCAAGCTAGAGGCTTTTTGGTGCAAGGGATCTTCTTAGGCACAAGCCTCGAGTAAGTCTCATCCACAAGAAATTCCTTTTGTTTTAAATGTGGACTCCTTTATGTTGAATAATGTAACTAGGTTCGGTCTTCATAATTATCATTGTACTTATATCAATATATATTTCATATAAAAGAAAAAGGAATAAAAATAAATTTATTATTATTATTATTTTATAATAAAAACATGTTCTTCGTGCTTCTAGGGTTTATTGAGTCAAAAATAAAAATTTTCATGTGTCAAAGCCCCATTTGAACTATTTGTAAGAAAAAAAAAATTATTTTCAGTCAAAAGAGTCAATTTTGTCACCACAAGACCAATTTGGCCCTCTAGAAGGACAAGTCGGTTGGCCCATAAGTTGTGTTGCTTCATATGGTCAAACAACTATATATTGGAAATTGTGCTCCACATTTTGGAAACCAATTCAATTTACGTGAAAGCAAGAAGAAGAAAACCAACGAAGTCAAAGAAGAAAAAGAGCACAGTTAAAGGAAAGAGGAAGTTGTGTTTTTATTCCCTATTTTCTGTTCACATGTGCGAGTTTTCTGAGGCTGCTTCTATTTCATTGCAGATCCAAAATCACAGGGCCCAAATTTTAGGGCCCAAGATTTCAAGGAGGTCAAAATTTTAGGGATGGACCAGAATTCAAATATTTAACCAGCATTGACTTTTGTTGAATATGACTTGTTGAAGATAGCTTGATGGACGGTTGACTTGGGCATATGTGGTAATACTAGTGTTGGTCTCAGGTCTTAGATATATCACTTTGATATGATTATATACGAAGAGGAGTTTTTTGGGTTTTTCATCTTGTGGGGTTTTCCCCTAGATTGGAGCCTACATATTTGTGTTCTTTGTCTTTTGTGATCTTCATGTTTTACATTTTGGTATTTTCTTGATGAATAATAGTATAAATTAATAATAATTCAACAAAAAATCATAAGTAATTATCAATTTAAAGAGAAATATACCTTATCTACATGCATTATTATTTCTCAACATGGTATTGGAGCTAAGGTGAAATGAAGGCATTTTGAAGATCACTCATTCTTGTCACATTTAAAGTCACCTTTACAATAGTTATCTCACTCTCAAGAACTGACTACATTTGAGGACACTTTTTCCATAGGATAAATAATAAAATATGAAGGTCATAATTTTTGTAGCGGCTCAAGAACATTCCTAGAAGCTTGAATACATCTTCATACTCCCAATCAAATAACATCCATTTGTATAGAAGGTACATACAATTTTTTTATGAGGCTCTCTGTGAACTCTGAGACATGTATTGTTTTGAAGTCATATAAATAAAAAAAATGCAAAGGTCTATAATATACTCTTTGTCCAAGATATGGTATATTATATGGCATGAACCTGAGGCACAAAAGGATGTGAATATTTAGTAGTTCAATAACACAAGTTTTCTCACTATAATGCAAAGTTTTTATGCAATTTTCTATGATAATACGGGTTTCAGTGATGAAAGTTTTAGTGGCATATCTCCCCATAAAAAAGTTTCTATAACAAATCTTGTTGGGCATATACATAGCGAAGGAGCAAATCAAAGGTGACTACAGAACTTGAACAACCAAGTTTTCTATACTTCTGAAATCATAAAGGAATTCAAAGAATCAAAATTTTATGTGGCATTTATAAGGTACCTTATCTCTCTATGACATACAAGTTTAAGATGGATTATATTTCTAAGATCCAACCCTTCCACGAAAAATTTTAAGGATGGAAATTTATTTTAAAGTTTAGAAATATTTGTGAATCTTACTAGTCCTTAATATGAAAACTGTAAAATGCTTGGTAAAAATCTATATAGATATTCAAATATATAATTATTTTATATAGTATCTATAAAATTTTGGCAATTTCTAAGATAAATGAATTTTATACTATAAAATATGGGAGAATAATTTTTTTTAAAACTGGAGATGAACAATTTTTTTCCTTGGAAAATACATGCAAAATTAGCCAACCTGTGAATATTAGCCCCTAAAAATTTCTCTAAACCCTTCTATAAGACTACTTTTCTATGGATATGAGCTTCAAAAAAACCATTATCTTTATATGAGCTACAAAAATATTATCATCTCTATGTAATAAATTTAGATTGCCATCTCTATAAAACAAGGAATTCCTAGCGATAAAAACATGATGGCGTTTGAATATTCTTTGTGGCTTCCAAGCTCAAAATATGAGTTACTTATATGAAGCATTTCATATCCAAGATAAATAAGGACTATGAAGGATGAAAAAAAACTATAATTAATTTCTACTCAACTAGGACCAGTGCCTATTATCTGAAGATACATGAGGTCTATATGAATACGTACATACTTTGAGTTATATTTTTTTAAGGATGATACTCTCGGACATAACCTATTTTGATTCGAAGTTTATAATATACGTTCAAGTAGGTTTGAAGCGTACACATATTTTTCATCTGAATTACTATCATCATTCTTTGCTGGCATCTGAATTCTCCGACAACTTGATCGATGCATTATGTGAAGGACAAAAGTGCATTGTGGTTAAAGGAAAAAAAACATAACAATCATCTCTAAGGCATGTAAAATTAAAAATGATGAAGATATACAAAGCAACATCTTCTAGTGACATTCATGGAAACATACCTAAGTTTTTTATAAGATCTTTATTACCACAGTGGATGAAGTATCTAGAGAATAGAAGTATGACAACTTAAAAACTCTCTTGAAGATCGAAACCTTCTAGAATTCATCTCCTTGGTTCATATCCTACTTTGAAGACCCAAACATTGGATTTCCATGGATGAAATATGATTTGAAGCTTATCTTTCTGACGCCAATACATGAAGCAATCACATTACCAAGATCTCCTTCCTATACATAATATAAGAATGAATGACATCAATGAAGCTGACCTAGGAACCAAGAGAAAGCAAGAAACTTGACGAAATTTCTGTGGTTGAAAGAGTTGAGGAACCTTTATTGATGAAATTTGACTCTTCACAATTGAAGACTAGTCAAAGGACCAAATCCTTGCATAGAAAAAGCTAAGGTTGCAGAGGTATGTATAATTTATGTGTGCATTTTATGATCTATATTATTTATATTAAGTTATCTAGGTCATGGTAATGATCAATTGAAATATAAAAAAAGGCTTTTCATATATCTATATCTATATATATATATATACCATCACATATAAGAGATTGTTGATAGTAGTTCATTGCATATGAATATTAGGTCTCGTAAGCAAGAAATGAACTAGATAAAAGACATGTCAATAGTATCATTATGGTTTTGCATCATCCTTGTAGAATTTTTGCCATTCTTGAATAACAGTTCCTGGTTACTATGAAGGATCTAGGTTTCATAAACCCTAGCTAACATTTGGATTAAAAAACCCTAGAATTAGAAACACTAACTAATTGTTTCCATTGTAAAAAGAAAAACCTAGTTCTCGAGTTTGACAAGAATGAAAAGGTTGGTGAACATGTCCAAGATTAAGAGGGAGCTAACCCTATTCAAAAAGATAAGTACCCTACATTTCCTTGATTACCAATATTTCTATTTTATCTTCGTACTGTCCTTTTTGTTATTTCATATTTTTTCTAATAAGGACTGCGGGTCAAGTTAATATCTATCTATGTTTGATCACTAGATGGAAGATTTGATAAAACGTGGCAAAGCATGAAGATTAAGAAGGAAGAAGGAAAAGTCGATTAGATGGAAAGAAGTTCACCTACCTCGGCTAGAAAGAGAGAAATATGATTGGTTCGATTGATTGGTACTAATGTTTTTATAGATACTGCTGATATTTTGGAGCTAATATGATGAAAGGTGAGATAATGTAAATGAATTAAAATCGAATTTAGAGGGATATAGAAGCATGAAGTGACTTGAAGAATCTTACAACTTGAAATTTGGTGTAACATCACTTATTTTGGACACTTTGATAAAGAGGAATGACATCATAATGTTTGGAATATGGTATGACTTTTAGGAAGAATATATAGCAGAAGTGTGTACACTATAGAGGAAAATTGATATAAGAAGTCATGAGATAGTTTGTTGATCACTTGGTGATGTGATGAGTTCGATACTGGTCCAAAATAATTGCACCCTCCTCAGTTGAAAAGAGGGAGCTATAATTGGTTCTACATGGATTGGTTTGATAGGTGCTATTGCTTCCAGAAATACTACTGAATATTAGTGAAAGATGATATAATTTCTTGAAAAAGAGATGAAGAAAAACATGTTCATGAAGTAAAGGTATGTGAAGGCTTGTGTGATCAAATTTGAAAGAGTTTGGATCCATAAGATGCTTTACAAACTACTTCATGAAATGTTAGAGCTACATGAAGATTGAAAAATTTCAAGGAAGTTCGAAGCTTGTTATGATGTGATACAGATAAGAGACAAGAAACTACAACAGATCTCCTCAGAAGAACATGTATTCAATGATTTGATGAGTTTTGTGTTTTTTCCTCCTTGGTTGAGATGGAGTGAGGATTACCTCCCTGTTTTGAGAGGGAGTGATGAAGGACATTATATTCTCCATGTGTCATGCACTATGGCCATGACTATCAATTGTAATCCTAGTGAAGGAACTATTAGGGATAATGGATGATTTGATCAAAATTTGGGACTGATACTCCTTGAGGAATACTATCCAAGATAGGAGTTGTCTCGAGGACCGATACTCTTTAAGGATTTGGAATCCAAGATAAGAGTAGTAATGAGGACCTATATTATTTGACGATGGGGGAGATATCCAAGATAATAACATTCTTGTAAGGACATTCCTGGTGAAAATATGGATGGGTTATGTGCCTGGAGAGGTGGCAGTGGTGTCCAAATATATGCCTCCCAACATTGCGCTATGATCTACTGGAGAGATAGAGATTGTTAATTAAGGCCTTTCTATTTTTTAATTGACAATGTTGGTTATGATTATGTTTATCAATCCAAACTCTTCTTAATATAATATTTCAATTTGAGAGTATCCTTGTATCCTATTATGTAATTATGAATACCTCCCTAATTAAGAGGGAGAGTTGAAAAATGTAACTAGGTTTGGTCTTCATAGTTAGCATTGTTCTTGTATCAATATGTATTTCATGTAAAATTGAAAAGAATAAATATATATATATATATCTATATATATATATATACATATATATATTATTATTATTTTCTACTCAAATGATGTTCTTCATGCTTCTTGGGTTTATTGAGTCAAAAAGAAAATTTGTCGTGTGTCAAAGTCCCATTTGGATTATTTATAAGAAAAAGAAAATATCTATTTTGAGTTAAAAGAGTCAATTTTGTCATCACAAGACCAAGTTGGCCAGCCCATAATTTGTGTATCTTCATATGGTCGAAAAACTATATATTGGAAACTATGCTCCACATTTTGGAAACCAATTCAATTTTTGTGCAAGAAAGAAGAAAAAACCAAACAGAGTTAAAGAAGAAAAAGAGTGAAGTGAAAGGACATAGAAAGTTATGTTTATCTTTGCTAGTTTCTCTTCACACATGCAAGTTTTATAAGGCAACTTATGTTGTATTGCATGTCCAAAATTACAGGGCCAAAATTTCAATGCCCAAGATTTCAGGGAGGTCGGAATTTATGTAACCACCCCTCCCCATTTACCCAATTTCACCATCATACCAGGGTAAACATGATACAAAGAGTTACTATGATATGACCCGAGCTCCTAGCTCCAATTTTGGAATTGGGACCTACATCTGACCACAAATTGACAACTCACAAGATCCCTCAGGGCTACAGGAACACTTGGGGGACAAAGAACCACCCCAAGTTACCAAACCCTGAGTTGGGGCTCCTTTTCACTGACCTAGGCTCCAAAATGCATGCATGACAAGGCTTGGGTGTGGTTGAAGGCCTCCAACCGCATGGAAAACACTTCTTGAGTGGGGTTATAGCCCAAAATTTCTAGTTCATAGGGTGCAGTCCCGAGATTTGAGCCACAATTCCAGGCTAGCCTCAATACCACTACCCAGAACTGCCTAATACTTCTAAAAATGATAAATGGCATATGAAACATGCTAAACATATGAAAATTGAAAAAGAAATTGACCTAACCAAGTCTGAATGTTAGAATCATTTCGTCAAACATATGGCGAACATGTAAGTTATAGGTCATGAATGCATATTTGATCATAGGAGTTTGAAACTTATCTAAGAATCACCAAGAAGGTCCAAATCCCTCTCATAATAGTTGAAATAACATTTATCAGTCCATGCATTCATCAACCATTCATACATTCATCAAAACATGTCAAAAGCCACAAGTAATATATATCACATAACCAACATATAACTAGAAAATAACCAACATAGAAACCATGGAAACTCAACCATAATATCACCAAGATAATCGCTATAAATGATCATGGATCACACAATAAGGAAATTTTTCATATTAACATAAGAAAATACCAACCAAGTCAGGGACTTCCACATACCACTCGATCATATATTGGGTTGAACCAAATCTCCCTTTCAATCAATCACCTGTTGGAAATGTTGTCATTGATGGAAAAGGAGATGGCAATGGAGGAGCACCGGAAATAGAAACAAGGAAAAGAGAGAAGCAAAGTAGCAGAGAACAGAGGCAACAGAGAGGTAGTAGAGGTAGCAAAAAGAGAAGTAAGGAGAAGCATCAGTCAAGGAGCAGAGGAAGCAAAGGTAGTGAATTGAAGCAGAGAACTATTCAAGGTGCAAAGTAGTGAGGATAGTAGAAGAGGGCCATTTAATAGAAGATCTGGAGAGACAGAGTAATGAATATGCCTAAATTCAATAGATATATGGTAACCTCTAAAATAGGCTCTGAGATGAAATCCTGCAATTGAAGGAAGAGTAGATGTCAATTAAAGTGGATTTTATGTTTCGAATTAGATGTGATTAAGGCTTGTATATTCTGTGGAGAAATTAATTGAAGTTTAATTATACAGAGCAATTCAGGGTCACCCTGATCTATATATGTGACTGTGTGATTAATTGACTTGTAAATTGAGTAAATCGATCACTGGAAGGATCAATTCCTGCAGGCTTTCAATCACATGTCTCAAATTTATATGTGACAAGTTAAATGCATTCTGGAATAAATTGAATTAAGTAATCCCTGCTCGAATGATGTCCGATTATTTTTAGATGTCTAAGTTATTATATTGTGAAAAAGTTGAATTGGTGGCCTCGATGTGAAGAGGTTTAACTCTCTCAGACCCTGATTAAGCCGAATCACTGTGTGTAAAGACCCTACAAGGGTCAACCCCAGCGTTATATGAAAAAAAAGGGGGGCTACACTGCATTATGAAGGATGAATGAGATTTTCAGGGGACGATGATATAGCGAAGGGCTGTAGAGGAGTGTTCAAAGTGACACTGCTGATGAATAAACAGTACGTAGATTCTGAGAAACGTAGAAGTGGAGTTATGCACTTGATGGGAGAAAGACACCGGTCGGAGGTTCTATTCTTGTCTGAGATCGTGAATCAAAACAATGGAAGATGAAACTAAATTAAAGAAAAGCTCTTTGTTTGCTGGAGTGAAGGAACTGTGAAGCAATGGCATGGTCCTGAAATGAAACATTAGAACTGTGTGACGGAGCGGTTTGACTACAAATGAAACATTGTTAAAGAGCACGATGGAACCCTAAGGGAAAAGGAGAGGAACCACGAGCGCTGTGAATAGTGACAGTGGGTTTGGAACACCCGACGACTTTCGCATTAATTCAAAACTGGAAGCAGTTTGCAAAACCAAATCCACTCATATTGCACTGCTTTTGTACAGTAAGCTATATTTACAATTCGAACGTGATGTATGCTAGGAGCTGATACGTAGTCTTAAGCGGTTTGGAGAACTCGCTCTCATCGCGAATTAAAGCCCATGCATCTAACTCGTGCGATATGTGGTTGTGTCCATCGGATCAAGGCAGTCGGTGTGACGAATTCTCTGTCGTCGGATGATGCGGGTGATTTAAGGACAGCGCCAGCTCATCGTGTGAGGTTGGAGTGATAACCTCTAGATTGTGTGACCGCACGACTACCATTGGATAGTCGAAGGGTAGCGCGATAGACTTGTAGCCCTTGGATGAGGGCGATAGTTAATGTATCTATGCTATGGTCCAATATTATTGTATTGTTCACGATTGATTTTTTATCAAGTCGGGGCTATGTAATAATGAGTGTATAGTGCGCGAAGGACCATACGATATAGTTGATTTATATCTGGATACCTTGGTATTAAATCAACTAATTTGAGCTGGGAGATGTGCTATATTACAGGGTTTGTCCAAATTCAAAGAAACGCGTGAAGAACCTTGGCTTATTGGAAATCCGGGTGGTGATTCAATTTACTTTGGGTTGGGTCATAATATAAAACCCAAGGCTTATCTAAAGTCTTACAGCAAACGTAATTTAAATGAGATAGTGTTTAAAAGTTGAATGGACCATATAATCATTTTGATAATGGGTTTTATTAAAGTTTGAAAGGTGAATTATGAACGGGCTGTGGGACCAATAGTCCTATGCTTGTGGGTATTTGGTCCTTTAAATACAGAATCAAATGTTTTGTATGCTTTGAAAATATTAATGGATTGTGAGGTTCGATGATAGAATGCAATAGTGGAATTCCAAAGGAAGGAGACTTATAAACTAAGTTTTTAGTCCAAGGTCCAATACATATGGTTGCATTTTCATAAATTGAATACTGAAGGCTAGGTGGGACTTAATTACAAGGTGAACTTTGGTTTAATTTGTATATGCAGATCTGTTCCATAACCATGGAATAATGAATATTCCACACAAAATTAAATTTCCAGATAGAGATTATTTGGAGCGCATTATTTTCAAATGCATAGAAATAAAAGTTGTGAGTTGCCCGGATTGAAATAAATTGGGCATAAATGAGGAAATGCATTTTATATGCATAGAGAAAGTCTAATGTGAATTGAATTATGCATGAAACACCTGAATAAAGACCACGTATATGGTGAGTACCATATTGGAGTTATATATATATATATATATATATATATATATATATATATATATATATATATATATATATATATATAAATATATATATATATATATATATATATATATATATATATATATATATCATAGGGATTGCATGGTTTTAACCATTGATTCCAAAGGCAGCTTCCACATTTATTTAATTAAATTTCTAGCTCAGAAAATAGAGTATTGGTGAGCTAAAATTATAAAACAGGCATATATATAGCAGATACACAACTACAGTGAGCTTGGAGAATATGTACAGAGGTAAACAGAGACTACATAATTGAAGAGGTATGTAGCGAAGGGATTTAAAATTGCAGTGAATAGGTGTACATGCACAGGTGCTCAAAGTTGCAGTAAACAGAGGTATGCAGGACAGTTGCATGACAGCTACAAAAAGGAAAAAACCAGCAAGCCAAGGGCTAAGTGAAGTTAATATTTTGAAATTGAAAATTTAAATGGTTTAATTGTTTTATATTGTTTGTGATGCAAAGGCAAGTATCCGAAGGAAAAGAAAAATCCCACTGTAACATTGAAATTTGTACATATTGTTATATTTTTTAAATGATTTGGACAAAAGAATGAGAAGGCAGAAGCCAAAGAGTCATGGTTGTTCACTCCAAATTCCTTGTGGAATACAAACAGTCATGTGATGAACTCTATATATAATATCAACTTGATATGTAGAGAGAAGTTAGAGAATGCAGAAATGATGCAGTGAGGCAAAGAAGAAAGAGGAACTGATAGAAAAGCAGAGAATGCAGAAATGATGTAGTGAGGCAAAGAAGAAGGAGGAACTGATAGAAAAGCAGAGAATGCAGAAATGATGCAGTGAGGCAAAGAAGAAGTAGGAACTGATAGAAAAGAAAAAAATGCAGAAATGATGCAGTGAGGCAAAGAAAAAGGAGGAACTGATAGAAAAGTAGAGAATGCAGAAATGATGCAGTGAGGCAGAGAAGGACGAGCTGATAGAAAAGTAGAGAATGCAGAAATGAAGCAGTGAGGCAAAGAAGAAGGAGGAACTGATAGAAAAGCAGAGAACGCAGAAATGGAGCAGTGAGGCAGAGAAGAAGGAGCAGCTGAGCAGAGAAGAAAGAGGAGTTGATAGAGAACCTGAGAAGATGCAGAGATGATACAGGGCAGATATGAGAACTGATGGAAAGTAGAGAAAATGGTATAGAACAGAGCTGATATCCAAGGTAAATCAGCAAATGTTTTGTTTTGATAGAATGAGGAAGTTGGAGCTTCCCTATCAAGTTGTAGCTTGATAGATGTCAGTTGTAGCTGACTGAGGTTGGAGCCTCCTATAGGTTGGTGCCTGCAGAAAATTGATGGGAGTTGGAGCTTCCTTGCAAGTTGTAGCTGGCGTAACCGAGGTTGGAGCCTCCTGTGGGTTGGTGCCTACAGAAAATCAGTGGTGAGAGGGAGTTGGAGCTTGCCTTTGTATCACAACAATAATAAGATGTGGTTTTCTCCCTTTATCGGTTTCCACTTATATCTGGTGTCTATGTGTTGATATGGTATATCTATTCTGCTAATACTTGCTGCTCACATATTAAGACTGCTGGTACATTATCTAATTTTCTTATTAATTGCTGCTCACAAATAAATATTTCTCACACATTATGTTGATCATGAAATGAAGGTGTTAATGAAGTTTAATGAAAATTTTAAAAAATCCATGAATGTGTTAAACTGATTCACCCCCCCCTCTCAGTTTAACTAAGGGTTCAACATCACCCCTGCACCATATTCCAAGCATGAATGTGGGATCCCATGGAATAACCAAAAAAAAACAAAACCAGGGCTTCTAGAGGCCAAACCACCTCATCCATCAACCACAGTGATTCCACCTCCACAGTCATACATCACTAACACCAACCAGATTGATTTTTACCCAACTTGTCTAGGCCTCTAAGTACTAGTAACTCAACCCACAACCTTCTAGGGCTCCAGAACATTTGTCCCAACATAGGCTCTAGGATTAGTAACTAAACCCAAGTTGTTTAAGGGCTTCCATAGAATTTTTTCCAGCACACAACCATAAGGAATTATGAACACCAATTAGAAAACAATCAAGTGGAAAAACCAAAAACACCATGGTTATCTTGGAAATGGAAAGGAAAGGCTAAAATAATTGTCAATCTAGGAAAATCTCGATGCCAATGACAACGAATAACCAAAAAATCACATGCACATACCATGCATCCATAAATCAACAAGGAAATCATACATGCAACATGTTACCTGTAAATAAATCCAACTGTAGCTACTAATACACCTATTCCATTGCACTTTCCTACTTTCCTTTTCCTTCTTTCTCCAATCCAAGTGAAAACTATAATGCTCCAAGAATACTTTAAGTGTGCAAGAGTATGAGGAGAATGGGAGAATGAATGAGAGATCCAATGAATGAACTAAAAAAAAGCTGTGGACTAATCTTTGGGAGCCTTTTTATCATTGAGGCCTATATTTTCTTCATTTTCCTTCAATTTCCCTCTCATGCAAATTTGTGTATCTTTACCTTCCTTTTCTCCTATTTCCTTTATTTTCATAAATAAATACCAATTAATGCCTCGTTGCCTTTGAAAATTACTTTTCCAATTTCTGTAGCCATTAATTAATCACCAATGATACCCATCACTATGTTTTACCCAAAATTCAGCTTGGAATGTGTGCCCCATGGCATTGGTCTTATTTTATTTACATGAAAATTAACCAAGGGTTGTTACAAACCCCTCCCCTCTGGGGGAACACCATCCTCGGTGTTCAATGATACTTACAAACCAACAAAACACATGCTTCCTATTAAGGTTTATAACATAGTTCATTGCAACATTTACATCATATCTTACCGTTGATACCATGACCATCATACCATGAACACCATACGACTTATTGGAGCTTTATGACACAAATCGATGTGGTAGTTACATACATATGCATATATATAAACATAACAAAAACACAACATCAAAACTTATATTATAATACATCTGCTCAACCAGAAAATAGAGAAGGATACATAGCCCATATTTGATCAACCATCTCCTGGAATGTAGCTTCATCAGGCCCAAAGTGCTTCCATTTCACTTTCACTTGCTCGAATTCTCGATTCCAGGGCATGAGAATATTTCACTGCAAAATGCATTGAGGTTATAGCTAGAATTATCCATCTGATTCCACCTACAATACAAACCAGTCTATCACATGATCAAAATACTTCACGTATCTTTTAAGCAATGAAACATGGAAACATCATGGACTTTCCTTGTTAGATTTAGTGCGAGTTTGAAGGCCATTGGTCCAATCCTCTCAAGGATCTCAAAAGGCCCATAATACTGAAGCGCCAACTTGGCACATGATCCAATCCTTAAGGAGCTCCTCTTGGGCTTAACGCATAAGTACACATGTTCCCCAACCTAAAACTCCTTAAATAACCTGTGACGATCTGAATAACTCTTCAACCTATCATTTTTTCCCCTCAGATTATTCTTGATAACCTACGTTTCTTGTTCCATCTCAGCCAATATATCTGATCCAATTAGTACCGTGTTCACTGGATCAGTCTAAATGATAGGAGTATTACAACTTTTCCCATAAAGTGCCTCAAAGAGACTCATCTTTAAAGATTCTTGATACCCATTATTATGTGAAAAATCCTAAATAGAATCCCAAATGTAGTAACTAATATTATTTCTTCTACTTATTAATTCAGAAACAAGTTATTTATGGTGTTACAAAATAAATATAGAAATAAATTCTATTGTAGTCTTCACAATTAAAATATTGCGGAAATTAAGCACAAGTACAATCATAATGACACAGTTAGTTTTGGAAAATTGTCCCCGGAAAAACCCAATGTGGGAAAACCGGTGAAGCAGATGAGCATTTCTTTATTATTCTTCAGAAAAATATCATGTACAAGATACAATTAGCATAATAGAAGAGGAGTTTTTGTGAGAAATTTTACATAAAATTTTCTCACACTTCACAATGAAATTCTGACTTTAGAGAGGACTTGTTTCCCTCTCTGCATCTCACAACATCACCATCTACGTAGTGACTGTGTAGTCCCAACGTCATTGCCTCTACATTTTCGCTCCTCTACGATGCTTCTCCCAACCTATTCCTACACTCCTGATTATTGTTGATTCCCTCTCTCTCCAACCTGCAACTCTCCCTCTGATTCAATTTTCTCTTGCCAAACTTATGCCAGTGAGAAAATCGATCTACTCAGGAAACTGAGTATCTGCCTAGTGTGTTTCCAAATGCCCATTGAAGTCCTTCTTATAATATTATCGTTGAGAAATCAACGACCCGTATTAAAACATAATCAAGGGCTAAGATTAACTAGACTTGCTATATGTCTTTTTCTAGAAGATTCACACCCAGTTCTATTATTAAACTTTAATTATTTTAATTCCCTATGTGAAATTGGCATCTCTATCTAACACAATATTCTTAGGGATACCATGCAACCTCATTATCTCCCTGGTGAAAATTCGTGCTATGTTACTATCTGAGTTCATAGAATTAAATGTGATGAAATGAGCTACCTTGGTCAACCTATCAAACATAACCATAATAAAATCATGTTGTTTCGATTGTTGAAATGGCACTAAGAAATGGGAACCTAAGGGGGCTTTTGATTTAATTTTCCCTTTATTAAATTAGAAGAGAAATTGTGATTTCATATCATGACAACTTGTATTAGTTAACTAAGTCAAAATGACTAAGTTAGCTTAGGAAATTCAAGTTGAGGTTCAGAGAGTAGGAATGTAGAGTTCTCCCATGATTTAAGGGGGTCCAGTTATAGTTATTTGTGAGTTGTAATTAGCTAACTCAAGAAATTGAGTTAAAATCAATTTAACTAGTCCTAACTGAGTGATGAGCTAGTGAGATGTCAAGTGAATTAAATCTGATTTAATTCACAAGTAGTGATCAATAATTTAATTGATAATTCGCTATAAATAGTTGTTTCATGTCACTTCTAAGGAGGGATTAGTTGAGACTGAGGTTAAAGGGATGACAACTATGAGTTGTATAATTATAAAATTGTACAAGTCAGTTATAGAGTCATGTGGAGGCCAAGGAAGAATTGCACAATCAATTAGAATGATTTTCCTTTTTAATAGGTATTTAATTCCTCAAGGAATGTGTGATAAAAGCAGGCTGAGAAAAGGCTAGGAATTGGCTAAGTTATTGGTTGATTTTTCCTAGATCAGAGTGAGACAGTTGGCAGAGTGCAAGAATTTATCTGAGAGAGAAAGCATTGTATTGTTTCAGGATCTTGAATTCATACAATATACATATAGCGAGGTTTTAGACAGTGTGATTTCCCCAGATACATATTTTTTTGTGAAATTGATTGTCTCTTTCTCTTACTTGTTATCTGATTGTGCAATCGTGTTTTGTTTCCGAAAATTTGTATAAGGATTCAATATCTTGTTTTAGTACATTACATGATCAGATTGAATCCCTTTGTTAGATTTTCTACATGGTATTAGGGCATCGGGAATCACAATAAGAAGAGAAGAACATAGTTTTCTTTGATCCGGTTCGAATTTGCAGATTTATTCTACAATATCCAGCAACATATCAATACGTCTTTCAATGGCTTGAGACTCTAATATGCACTCGAGGGAAATTTGAATTATATTGCATGGAAGGAAAAGATGGAGGTAATGTTTGAGGACAACAGACTAAAGTATTTCATAGATACTAATGTCCTGCAGCCCACAGCAGCAGATGCTCAAATTCTTGATGCATGGAAGAAAAATTTAGAAAAGGCCAGAAGGGTCATGTTAGAGGGAGTTCGAGACCATATTTTCTAGAGTCTCCATGGGAAGGTTACTCCATATGTGATGTGGAAAGCCTTGACAAATTTGTATTAGAATAACAAAGATTACAGGAAGATGGTGCTCAAGGAAATCTCATGAAGATCAAAATGGAGAAGGCCGGCACAATCCAAAAATACTTGAGAAAGTTCACTCAGTGTCGAGATGAGCTTGGAAGTGTTTGGATCACTATTGCCTTATATGATTTGGTGAGACTAGCTCTTCTAGGCCTTCCTAAGAATTGGCATAGCTACGAGGACTATGTTAATGGGGGGGATAAGTTGCTAGATTGGGAGCGAATATGGTCCGATCTGGCATAAGAATAAATTTGGCAGAGCACCAGAGATGGATGTAATGTTCCTAAATTAGCTAAGCTAATTGGAACATTAGAATTTTGTTTTATTTTTCATGTTTATGAATAATAGAATAATGGAGGACATGCAACACTCATTAGATCTAAAAATAAATACATGCTCAATGTGAACAGGAATAAATATGAGCTGGTTGCATAAAAAACCACTTGTGTATGAATAGGGCTAAGTTATTTGATTGGGCTAACAGGACCAAATCACAAGACAGTCTAGGTGCATTAAACCTCCTAAGTGATCTACGCAGTTCTAGAAGGATCTTCTAAATGTGAAAGGGGCTAATTCAAGTGAAGTGGTTTAGGGTTTTGCACTTCCTCATTTTATAAAAGGGAAGGAGAGGACTCAAGGAAGGGTTGTTGATGATATTTCGAATTTGAGGTTGCTTGGGCAACTTGAGTTCTCTTGGTTGTTTAGCCAAAGGGAAGAGGGTTTCCTATTTAGGAATCCTCTCTCCTTCCATGGAGTAGCTCTTTGGAGGAGGATGTGCTGCATTGATCCACTATCCGGCATTTGGCCAAGCTTCTACTGCCAACTACAATGTAGATCCTATTGAGGGTTTGATTGCTTTTGTAAGCTGCAGCAAGTGGAGTCTAGATCTTTTCAGATCTAGAGCATTTTAGTACTTCTTTTCAGTGGAGGAGGGTTCTAATCCATTGAGGAGCTGTATTGAATGATTTGAGCTTCATTTCAGATCTTGGCATCAGGCCAATGTTTTATTCATGGTATACTATGCAGTTCCTTCCCCGGATCTGCGTTATTGCTGAAGGAGCAGCATTGCAGGGTTTTTGGCATCATTTTGGAGCTAGATCTCTGATGTGAAGGAAGCCTCCTTGCATCAAGGGTGATCCATGGATTGGAAAACCAATCCATGTCTATTTAAAATATGAAACACTCACTGAAGTTTTTGCTTCAGAATTTCTGCATCATGCTACAGTAAAATTCAGATCTGCTCCGACATTTTCATGTATTGTTGAAATCCCCAAGGGGAATGAAATAAAGAGCCCTTTGGGAATTTTGATTTGTTATAGATCTCTGTTTTCATGTAAATATAAGTTGCGGATATGTAACTTAATGAAAATAAGCTTTAGCCTCTTTTCAATCACGCTGAATATTTTCTGGGTCATTCTCTTGTCTTGTAGCACCTCAATCTTGAGGGATTTTCCATGTAAAACTGTTGTTTAACCTTGCTTAATTCTTATGTCATGTTCCTAAAATCATTTCCTGATTGTGCATAATTTTTTACATCTTACAAATTCATAAAATACGCTGCCCTTGCTTCAGTAAATTTCTGCATCTTCCAAGTCATGGGAAATCAGGGTTTTTCTTGACTAGTCAGGAAGGAGGAACTGTTTAACTTATAAAAACGCATTTTTTTTGCTGAAATTCGACATTTAGATCCCTCTTGACCTAATATAACACATCCCAGAGCCATGACCCTTATTTTTACGCATATTTCTTATTATACTCATTTTAGGGCCAAAATCCTCACTTTTCCCCACCTTTTTGCCCATAAAAGCTGAGTAAAGGTTGCTGCAGCACTTGGATTTGGTTGTTGAGTGTTTTTAAACACTTTTTGTTATATTTTAAGCACACATTGTAATTTTTTGAGAAATCCATTTTGGGAATATTACAGTGGTATCAGAGCATGATCTTTGACTCAGCCTGTGGCTTCAAGCCAAAGTGATGAATTCCTAAAGCAGGAATCTTTCTAGCTCTATAGACATAGTCTGCAGATGGCTAGGTAGCCTTTGTATCTCATCCTTTTCTCAAAGGTGACATATCCAGTAAATGCCCCTGCAGTCAATCTCTGGAATAGAAACTTGATACTCCTGAAGAGGGAAATTTACAACAATATCAGAGAAGAGAAGAGATAGAGATCAGAAAGCCGAAGGAGACGATTTTTACCTCATCATATTTCAGATCCAGGAAGATCCTCTTCAAAGAGGTTATATAGAAGAAATAAGGAGGAAGAAAATGAAACTCCTAGAGGGTTTCAAGAAGCGGAAAATTGCAGTGAGACCTGCAGAAGGTTTCAAGAAGGAGAGGAAGATCCATGCACTTCATATCCTCACAAAGAAGGAGATATATGCAGAGAAAAACCAGAGCATGGCTCCACCACTTGGAAGAATGACAGAAGAGGAGATATCCTTGCTCCTTTTCTAGGCCCTCAAGGGTTCTCAAGGAGATTGAGAAGGTGGAGACTTGTACCAGCGCTGGAACAACCTTGGAAGAGAAGCCTTCATGTTCAGTAATGAAGGAAGACTACATAGTTGCAGAAGAAGCTCTTGCTTCTACATCTCACCGAGGTATGGTTAAAGATTCATCTATTGTCATTTTAGCACATTGTATGAAGAGGATCTACATCTTTGCATGTTATTGATTTAGAGCAACAAGTTGCACTATGTTGTGCCAAAGAAGTGAGGAAGAAGAGAGGAACCATTCCTCATTGGAGCATTCACGTGGAAGCTTCATTCATGAAGTAATAAAAGATGAAATGATGGATGGTAGAAATATTGGAGTGATAAACCCTTTCTCCCTTCCAGATGACTCTTTCTCAATGAGCACACCCTTGCTCGAAGAGAAACTTCTACTTGCAGCAAATCCAAGGCCCTTGGGTTTTGGAAGGTCATGCATGAGGTGGAGACCTCATGAGAAGAATTCATTGGAGGTGCAATTGAGCACATCATGGAATGCAAAGTCCTTCAATAGTTTGAGGAGGATCTTCCCTTCTCACAAGAACAGATAGTAGATGGGGGACATCTTCGGATGGATAACAACTCTCATGACTGTGTTGGACATTTCTTGATCCATGCACATCATGATGGAAGGTTTTTGCCTACCACCTATTTGGATCCTCATAGGTTCAAATTGATCCTCGGGAAGATTGCATTTCAAGATCCCATGAAATGCAGAAATCTGATTTGGGATGATGGTATCCCTCATGGGAGGTGTACCAAGCTAGAGGATGGAGAGCAAGAGGCTAGAAAGCCAGTTGCAGATTTTTGATACCAGGCAGTAGGAGGCTTAGCTACAATGGCTGCTCTTGGAAGAGTTTTATCATCACACTCTTTCTAAGGGTATGTGGCAGGATACTTGCATCATGGAGTAGCAAAGAGTATGGGCACATTGTGTTGGCATAACATTTTTCATGTCAAGCACCAGGTTGTCACTACATGGATGGGATGATGGAAGTATGAGAAAGCAACAAAGGATTTGTTGCTTGGGATGCTCTTGAGAGAGCAAGGGCAGAATTTCTCTCATAGTTTTCATGATGTTGCAGGAGTAGAAGATGGCACTATCATTGTGCAAGGGGTCACTCCTTGGTCTTAGATGTTTAAGAAGGAATTTCTTCATGAGGAGGAATTCTCATTTGTAGCAGCATTATGGGAGATGCCTTTGACATTCTGCATGTTAGAGATTGGAGTTTTTTGTTGATGGAAGCCTATTTACATTAGCCAACAATGTTGTCACTGTGGAGATGGGATTTATTGATGGAGTATTCCTAGAATCACTTCTCATTCAATGCACTTGGTGAGCAAAGAGGAGGTGAGGAAGATGATGTATTCTTCTTGTCTTGAGTTTCCAAGCATGGGGAAGAGGATTTGTATGCAGAGCTTGGCTCATTTCTCTTCATGGGAGTGTGCCAAACTATTATTGAGGATTCATTCATGAGTCCATGTATCTTCTTGCTTCCGACATATGGTGAGAGTTTTTGCTTGCATTCTCTTACCATCTCTTGGCAGTGCATTGCTCCACAAGAGGGCAAGATATTTATTGAGCTCCATGAACTTCATTGGGCCAAATTGCATGATGAAGACAGTCATCTATTATGTGGCCTTGGGCAAAGAATTTTTCCTTACATGTGTATTCTTTATTTATATGATTAACCATGTCACAGGAGGAAATTTTCCATGTACTCTTCTTAAGCAACAGTTGAGAAGACTGCGCTGTGACGATTTGGGGGACTGTTGGTAATCTCTTGCATCACATAGAACCTTCAGTATTTCCCTCATTATGATGATGATCATGTTTTATTTTCTGATATTGCCATTATGTCTTTTGAGAGCATGATTGAGAAAGAGACACATGAGATGAGTGTGTCCTTTTGGGAAGGAGATTCCCACATTTTCTGCAGCACATGTTCTAATGGGAACATGGGAGAAATTGCGGCCACCATAGCCAAACACTTGTTCCTTTTGGAGGTGAGCGATGTGTGTGATGGAGTACCTCATGGTGATACTCTTCTATCCATCACATATGAGACATTTTGGGCTAATTGGTTTTACAGCGTTGGAGGGAGGAACTTTGCAGATCTAATCCTCATGATGCCACTTGAGGGAAATGCCTTTGAAGCCCAAGATCAATCTGCACTCTACACTTATCTTAAGTGGAGAGGAGAACAGTGTGGGGTAGGATATATTATCTACCATGTGAAAAATTTCAACCCACCTATTTTGCAGGAGCTCAAGGTTGAGGAACATTTTCATAGATTTGTCATGTCATGAGGTGACTCATTTTTGGTGGATGATTGCTTGAGGGTGGAGAACTCACATGGGGGACAATATTTCCCAATACACTTCAGATTCCATGCCTCAAGGGAGCCTCTAGGCAACACCTTATTGCCTTCTTGAGTATTTGACTGTTTCATGTTGATAGCTATTCAGCTAACTTGCATGCTTGGGAGGGGCAATATGGAGATTCAATGTTGACACAACATCTCATTATTTGGAGGAGTTCATCATATGGGGATGCTACAGTAGGAGGAGGAGACATCTTTCAGTTCTATCCTTGCAGTTTCTTGAGGACAAGCAACATTTGGGAGGGGAGGACTGTAATGTTCCTAAATTAACTAAGCTAATTGGAACATTAGAATTTTGTTTTATTTTTCATGTTTATGAATAATAGACTAATGGAGGACATGAAACACTCCTTAGATCTAAAAATAAATACATGCTCAATGTGAACAGGATTAAATATGAGCTGGTTGCATAAAAAACCACTTGTGTATGAATAGGGCTGAGTTATTTGACTGGGTCAACAGGACCAAATCACAAGATAGTCCAAGTGCATTGAACCTCCTAAGTGATCTGCGCAGTTCTAGAAGGATCTTCTAAATGTGAAAGGGGCTAATTCAAGTGAAGTGGTTTAGGGTTTTGCACTTTCTCATTTTATAAAAGGGAAGGATAGGACTCAAGGAAGGGTTGTTGATGATATTTTGAATTTGAGTTTGCTTGGGAAACTCGAGTTCTCTTCGCTGTTTAGCCAAAGGAAAGAGGGTTTCCTATTTAGGAATCCTCTCTCCTTCCATGGAGTAGCTCTTTGGAGGAGGATGTGCTGTATTGATCCATTATCCGGCATTTGGACAAGCTTCTACTTCCAACTGCAGTGCAGATCTTGTTGAGGGTTTGATTGCTTTTGTAAGCTACAGTAAGTGGAGTCTAGATATTTTCAGATCTATAGCATTTCAGTACTTCTCTTCAGTGGAGGAGGTTTATAATCCATTGAGGAGATGTATTGAATGATTTGAGCTTCATTTAAAATCTTGGAATCAAGCCAATGTTTTATTCATGGTATGCTGCGCAGTTCCTTCCCCAGATCTGCGTTATTGCTGAAGGAGCAACATTGCAGGGTTTTTGGCATCATTTTGGAGCTAGATCTCTGATGTGAAGGAAGCCTCCTTGCATCAAGGGTGATCCATGGATTGGCCAAAAAATCCATGTATATTTAAGATCTGAAACACTCACTGAAGTTTTTGCTTCATAATTTCTAAATCATGCTGCAGTAAAATTCAGATCTGCTCCGACATTTTCATGTATTGCTGAAATCCCCAAGGGGAATGAATTAAAGCGCCCTTTGGGAATTTTGATTTGTTATAGATCTATGTTTTCATGTAAATATCAGTTGCAGATCTGTAACTTAATTAAAATAAGCTTCAGCCTCCTGTCAATCACGCTGAAGAGTTTCTGGGTCATTCTCTTGTCTTGTAGCACCTCAATCTTGAGGGATTTTCTATGTAAAACTGTTGTTTAACCTTGCTTAATGATTATGTCATGTTCATAAAATAATTTCATGATTTTTCATAATTTTTTACATCTTAAACATTCAGAAAATACGCTTCCCTTGCTTCAGTAAATTTCTGCATCTTCCAAGTCATGGGAAATCAGGGTTTTTCTTGACTAGTCGGGAAGGAGGAACTGTTTAACTTAGCAAAACGAATTTTTTTTTGCTGAAATTTGACATTTAGATCCCTCGTGACCTAATATAACATATCCCAGAGCCATGACCCTTATGTTTACGCATATTTCTTACTGTACTCATTTTAGGGCCAAAATCCTCACTTTTCCCCACCTTTTTGCCCATAAAAGCCGAGTAAAGGTTGCTGCAGCACTTGGATTTGGTTTCTGAGTGTTTTTAAACACTTTTTATGATAGCTAAAGCGCACATTCCTGAAAATTCGTTTTTCAGGCATGATTTGTTGAGAAATCCATTTTGGGAATATTACAATGGATCATCATCAAAGACTAATGATGAGGAGAATTGTGCCTTAGATGGAAAGGAAAAGAAAATAAAATGGTATGCATCCCATTCCAAATACGATACTGGAAAGGAAGGAAAGAAGCGAGACTTTTCAAAGGTAAAATGTTTCAATTGTCATAAGCATGGACAATATGCCACAAATTTTCCACAAAAGAAGAACAAGAAGAAGGCCTCAGAAGAAGAAAAAATTGAAGCATTAGATTCATATTTTGAGTTGGAATTCACCCTCATTGTATGCATGGTGTCATCGATGATGGGTTCTATGTGGTACTTGGATAGTGGAGCTTCATTCCATATGACCGACAACAATTAATTCTTTAGTAGCTTTGAGGAGAAGGATCTCCAGATGCACAAATAGATGGGTGACGAAGACAGGTATAGTGCTACCAATGTAGGCACAATTAAATTTTAAAGGGAGTCAGGTAATCCACTCACATTAAAAGATCTCATGTAGTTTCCTAGTTTAACGAAGAATTTGGTTTATGTTGCTATGTTGGAATATCATGGCTATGATGTGATATTCAATGACGGAAATTAGTTCCTTCGTCACAAAGCCATGAGACAGGTGAAAAATATTGGGGTTCAAGTAAAGAATCTCTATAAACTGGATGTAGAGGATTGTGCAACACTGAGCAATAAATAAGAGAAGGTGGAGATCCGAGACATCGGTGAGTTATGGCACAAGAGGTTAGGCCATCTACACCACAACGCTTTTAGGATCATGCAAAAGATTTCTACAAGACTTCCAAAGAGTGCACTTGCGCAGAGAAACACATGCAAAGGGTGTACCTTGGGGAAGTATACCATAGCCACCTTTCACAATAAGGAAATTTGAGCCAAGTCGATCCTTGAGATATTTCACTCAGACATGTGTGGACTATTCTCACCAACTTCAACAAAAAATCATAGGTATTATGTGATTTTTATTGATGATTTTTCAAGAAAGTGTTCGATTTTCTTCATGTTGAAGAAATATTAGACGTTCTCAAAGTTTTGTGAGTTCAAGGAACTTGTCGAGAAAGATATAGGGAAGAAGGTGAAGGCTCTGAGGAGCGACAATGGTGGAGAATACATCTCTAATGAATTCAATAACTTCTATGCCTAAAAATGAATTTGAAGAGAATTGATTGCACCTCATAACCCATAGCAAAATGGGGTTGCAAAAATAAAGAACAAAATGATTGTGGGAGTAGCACGAGCTATGTTACATGATCAGGGCCTATCGTTGCATTTGCATGCGGAAGCATGAAATATATCAGTATTTGTGCGGAAAAAAAGTCCTCATCAGATACTTGGGATGAGTACACCAGAGGAGGATTTTTTAGGTAAGAGACTAGATGTGTCATAGTTTAAATTTTTTGGTTCATATTTTTATTTCCATGTGACCAAATATGCCAAGAAGAAGCTAGAGCCAACAACAGAGTTGGGGATATTTGTGGGGTACACTAATACACCTCACAACTATTAGGTGTATTTTCTAACAAAAAGGATGACAATGGTCAGAAGAGATGTGAAATTTGATGAGGACGAATCCATGTGATTGTCCCTCTAGAGGGAGCTCGAGTTGCATGCAGTTGAGGAGCTCTTGGCTCCAAAGGATGAACCTTAGGATGTGGAGCATCCACAATCATAGGAACATAGAGTGGTAGAAACCACTTATGCAGAGCCATCTACCAGAGATGGAAGGAAGTGCACCAGAGAGGGTGACATATTATTGTTGGATGCGATAGAGAATGTGGGAGAACCCACATCACAGTGCAATCAAGGAAGATCCCCAGAGCGGTACACTAGATACATGTCTCTTATGAGCGAAGGTATTGAGATAGAACCATCCTCTTTCGCGGAAGGAGTGCAGAAGCCAGTGTGGGTTGATGCCATGGTTGAGGAGTATGACTCCATAATAAAAAACAGTGCATGGGAAGTTGTCCCAAGACTAGTGGGGAAGTCAGTTTTACGATCCAAGTGGGTCTACAAGGTGAAATAGGCAATATATGGGACTGTGGAGAAACACAAGGCTATCTTTGTGGCCTGTTGGAACATGGTCTCCTACAATTGCGAATTTTGTCCATTTTTGTATATTTTTGTAATATTTAGTCTAATGCAGGGGTTTTGGGGTGGGTCAAAGCCCCTAACACATTGTAATGGGTCAAGGGTAGACCAAGATTCCACAAACCACGGTTTACAGACCATTGGATGCATAGGCTAAATTATTATAAATAGATGAACCTTTTTGAATCTTAGGTAGAAGAAAAGATAGAGATTGATGATAGTTGTGAATTGTTAGATTTGTTTGGGTTGCTAGGGTAAGGACTCCTGCTAGCTGTGTGCATGGAGATCCTCAGTCCTGCTATGTGCGGACCCTGCTGGCTGTGTGGGCAAGCTGTGTTGGATTGTATTGGGTTTTGAGGCTAATATATGTGAATCTGGTTAGAGTACCTCTGCGTTATCCGAGTTTATGTATTACTATTGATGTGAACTGTTGAATCTGTACACTTACTGTTGGTTATTCGTTGTTGTTGCGGATATATATTTATTATGATATGGAGTATTACTGTGATCTATTGTCATGCATCTATAATATTACTTGTGATAGTGATGATGTGGAAGTGTTGATTAGATCCATGACTGATAGTAGCTCTGTTAACTATGGACTATACTGGTTAGTGAACCTGTGAATAGATATATTTTATAGCAGCGAGAGTATCCTTGTTTCTGATATATGAATCTATGATCTGTGGTTATAGTTGCTATACTAGTAGCTTGGTGTTACGCACGTGGATGTGAAGGTAATTAGTAGCTAGGATCTCTGCGACATAAGTCTGTAACTAGATCCATTAAATACAAAGTTGGTAAGCTAGGAATGCAGCTATGCTTGACTTACCTTCTCTCTCTCAGGGTGTGGAAACATGGTTCCAGCACCCTCCCATACTGCTTCGAGTGATACTTTGGCCTGCGCAAGCAGGTCACTACTGGAAGGGCCAGTAGTATAGGGGTTTGTTGGCAAACCTTAACCTCTGAACCTAGGTCAGGACCCCTCGAGCCAAAAAATGGTTCTGTTGCCGGGACCGGGAGAATTTTGAGAGAGAGACCGGGAAATGCCAAGAAAATATTGGAAACCTAAGAAGAAATAAATTGAAGAGTGGTTCCAAAATCAAATTCAAGAATTTGCGATAAAAGAGAATCGCAACACAAGGTTGACGGCGGAAAATTGGAACAGTAAGTACATTTTCACAGAGATCTACAAAATTTTCTTTGTGACATTTGCGATCGAGCTTCAGGAGTGGCTTGCAAGGCTCGTAGATTTCCATAAGTGTTGGAAGGATGAACGGGTCACGCAGTGGACTCCAGAGTTGATCCAACAGTTAGAAAAGACTGATAACACCATCACTTGTATGGTAAATCACTGGGTGGACAGTGTGCTAGAAGGGTTTGTGACAGAGTTTGCCATCGATCAATTCGTTTCCTATTCTGAGGCAGAGCGAAGGTTCTTCAAGGGTTTCCGGGGTAATTTTCTGAAAACCTTACCATTTCTTATTAAGATATTACTATGCGAAAAGAGCATTCTGTGCAGCCACATAGAGTGAATGAGCTCCGATCAAAGTGAGGGTACAACGAGCAGTGGTAAATATTACAGAACTAATCAAGAAGGAGATCGATCTGTCTATAGTCTAGTAAGAAATTTTGCTGCGCAGAATTCTCTATCTACGCCACAGTTGAACCCTCATAGGGGTAAGAACTCACCGCCTCCACCATCGAAAGATGATATGACCTCGCACATGAATCTACCGACCTTCAAAGGCGTAGGGGATGAAGATATGGATCGGTTATGGTTTGTCATAGGGTTGGTATGGATTACGCAGAATTTAGCTAGTGACACGATGAAAAGAGTGCAGCTATCCCTTGCCTTTGAAGAAAGAGCCTTGGACTGGTACATGGGATACATCAACCAGCATGCGAATGCAACCATTAGAGAGATTAAAAATGCCTTGAAATAGAAATTCAAGAAGCCTAAGTCCTACTCTTAGATAGTGAACGATCTGAAGGATATCAAGTAAGGACTGTCCGAATCCGTATGGGAGGCTGACCAATGGTTAAAGAAGGCAATTAGAGAAGAAGGATTTATGTACAATGACTGGCAGCACATAGAGTGGTTCATTGCTATGCTGCTGCCCCACCTGCGCGTACCAATGGGACATCAAGCCATTGAATCGTAGGAAAAGGCCTTGGAGATTGCGATGAAGCTAAAAGCTGTGCCAAGAGATGATACCTAGTTAGGAGTGCAGCAGATACAAGGCCAGCTGGAAGCAATGCATATAGAGATCCAAGATCTGCGGAAGGAATGAGGAAAAAAATCTAGCCATGAAAGGTGATGCATACAGTGCAGGGTGAATGGACACACCAAGGATAACTTTCCTCTGCTATCATAATACATACAGGTTGGGGTACCTAGTCTGTTGCGACCTTGGGAAGCTGCAGGACCAAGTGGACCAGTACTATGGTGTGATGATTGTCGCATTGTTGGGTTGCACGATACCAACCACTGCCCTCGCCTTACCGCATATGTCCCAGAAAAAAGCAACAATGGTGTAGGTTCTATAGGTCTGTAGGCCATGATGAATAGAACTTCCAGACATATGATCTAATGATAGATCGAGGAAATCTATATAGGGTACATTCGGATTTGTCCTTGCCAAGATCCCCCTTGGGCATTGGTGGCTCCCCAGCTTAGGGCAAGGGAGGGGGCCAAGGTGGAAGCGCAGGTAGAGGGAAAGGAAAAATGATATGCTATAACTGTGGGGAAATATGGCATTTTGTAAGGGACTGCGTGAACCCTGCGAGACAATCCTTCAGATACTGTAGACAGCTGGATCATGCGATTGAATATTACCTGATTCTAATGGCAAAGATGTAGGAGAAGCAACAAGCACCTACGCAGAACATACAAAGGGTCAAGGTGGAACCTCGAGATGAAGAACCAAGTGTTAATGTTATAACATGCAGCATGATGGCCACCGGAGGAGCTGCAGAGAAGGTTGAGGTAGAGCCTCTCATCCGTAAAGCGCACTAGAAAATTTGGCAGAAATTCCGACGGCCAATTCGTCGCTATTCCGACACATAGTCGTCGCAAGAGCGACAGTTCGAGGGCGGGAAAAACGTGGTTTACCATACCGTCACAGTTCCGACGCAATTAAAAAGTGTCGCACTATCGACACTTTTTCCGTCACTTCCAAACAAGCGTCACTCTTCCGACGTTTCCCAATCCGTCGCACTTCCGACCTTTGTAAACTGTCGCACTTCTGACGAAAAGTGGTCCGACGTTTTGAACGTCGCTCTTCCGACGTCTGTAAACTGTCACAATTACGATGAAATGTGGTCCGACGTTTTGAACGTCACTCTTCCGACGTTTGTAAACTGTCGCAATTCCGACGCAATGTGGTCTGACATTTTGGACGTCGCTCTTCCGACGGTTGCAAACTGTCACAATTTCGACGAAATGTGGTCCGACATTTTGGATGTCGCTCTTTCGACGTTTGTAAACTGTCACAATTCCGACGAAATGTGGTTCGACGTTTTGAATGTCACTCGTCCGACGTTTTATACTGTTGCTCTTCTGACGTTTCTAATCTGTCACAATTCCGACGCTTACAAGGCGTCGGTATAGCGACGACAGGTTCAATTTAAAAAAAAAAATGAAACTTTAAAAGAGGAAAAACGTTGTTTTTAATATATTATATGAAGTAAAACAGTCCATGAAGTCATTACATTTTCACATCTGAAGATTGGAACCCAAATATCCATCCAGAAAAGTGGAAGCCCACCCCAGACGATGATAGAAAAATACCCCATGTCACATATAGGGACATGATATAAAACCCAGTAACGGTCCACATGGAGATTGTCGACAATCTGAGAAAGCATCCAAATATGCCCGAGGCATCTATAAGAAAGTGAAATAGCAGTATGTAGAATAGTAAAGCAACAGATAGAGTACCGACGTCCATTGTTCCAAATACAAATTAAAGTACCCAAAATCCTTGAACAGAGAAAACGCTAATCATGTGAGGAGTGTGATATGTCCAAAATATAAAAAGACCATCAGACCATATCAATAAACCAGCAACATAGACCAGCATCGCTAGTTTTGAAGGCAGAGTGATAAACATTAATCATTTTTTTTTCACAAGAGAAAAAAACATTGTTTTGAATATATTATATGAAGTAAAACAATCCATGAAGTCATTACATTTTCACATCTAAAGATTGGAACCCAAATATCCATCCAAAAATGTGGAAGTCCCACCCCAGACAGTGATAGAAAAATACCCCATGTCACATACAGGGACTTGATATAAAACCCAGTAATGGTCCACATGGAGATTATCGACAATCTGAGAAAGCATCCAAATATGCCCGAGGCATATATAAGAAAGTGAAATAGCAGTATGTAGAATAGTAAAGCAACAGATAGAGTACCGACGTCCATTGTTCCAAATACAAATTAAAGTACCCAAAATCCTTGAACAGAGAAAAACGCTAATCATGTGAGGAGTGTGATATGTCCCAAATATAAAAAGACCATGAGACCATATCAATAAACCAGGAACATAGACCAACATCGCTAGTTTTGAAGGCAGAGTGATAAACATTAATCATTTTTTTTTCACAAGAGAAAAAACATTGTTTTTAATATATTATGTGAAGTAAAACAGTCCATGAAGTCATTACATTTTCACATTTGAAGATTGGAACCCAAATATCCATCTAGAAATGTGGAAGTCCCACCCTAGACAGTGATAGAAAAATACCCCATGTCACATACAGGGACTTGATATAAAACCCAGTAACGGTCCACATGGAGATTATCGACAATCTGAGAAAGCATCCAAATATGCCCGAGGCATCTATAAGAAAGTGAAATAGCAGTATGTAGAATAGTAAAGCAACAGATAGAGTACCGACGTCCATTGTTCCTAATACAAATTAAAGTACCCAAAATCCTTGAACAGAGAAAAACGCTAATCATGTGAGGAGTGTGATATGTCCAAAATATAAAAATACCATCATACCATATCAATAAACCAGCAACATAGACCAACATCGCTAGTTTTGAAGGCAGAGTGATAAACATTAATCATTTTTTTTCACAAGAGAAAAAACGTTGTTTTGAATATATTATATGAAGTAAAATAGTACATGAAGTCATTAAATTTTCACATCTAAAGATTGGAACCCAAATATCCATCCAAAAAAGTGGAAGTCCCACCCCAGACAATGATAGAAAAATACCCCATGTCACATACAGGGACATGATATAAAACCCAGTAACGGTCCACATGGAGATTATCGACAAATCTGAGAAAGCATCCAAATATGCCCGAGGCATCTCTAAGAAAGTAAAATAGCAGTATGTAGAATAGTAAAGCAATAGATAGAGTACCGACGTCCATTGTTCCAATTCCGACGCAATTCCGATGCAATGTGGTTCGACGTTTTGGACGTCAGCATTTATTTACTTCTGCAATTGCAAAGCAAAAGCAGTTTCAAAGGCTACCTGGCTAATATTCAGGCTCTGTCTGTAGTTTATAAAATAAACAATAGTAACAATGAAATTATTCAGGTCCCCAGTGGAGTTGCCACTATGTTATCACTTAGATTTTCCTTGAAGTTGTTGAAAGAGGAAAGGGGTCCGAGGTAACCACAAACCAATCTTTTAGGTACAGAATCTAGCCAATCTGTACCCAGAGAGGGCTCTCTCTATAAAATTTAGCTTTGTTTTAGAAAATTTAGGCTAGTTATAAAGTCCAGGGGTTTTATTTGAATTTGGGTGGCGGAATTCGATAGCTAAGGGAAAGATTGAGTAATTCAGGCCGTTGGGCAATGGAGTAAAAAAAAATGGCTTCACTGGATTAAGTTTATCAACGAAAGATGGTTTTATAGGGAAAGATAGTCAAACATGGAAACAATTATAAATCTTAAAAGAATGAAATGGATTTAAAATGGATGAAAGGAAATTAATAATCTTTCAACACATTCAAAGAGAGAAAAATGAGTGATTATCAATAAAGAGCATTTAAGTAGTCTTTACTAAATAATCAAAATGCTTAAACTAGTAAAATAGGAGCAATTAAGAATTCATTGTTTATAACTAGTTTAGAAGAAAACATTTAGAATAATAATGATTAAAACCAGATTTACTCCTTTTCATTAATAATAATAATAATAATAATAATAAACATAGTGATATAATAAACATATATAAAAACTTAAAACACAGGATAGAAATGAATTATTGATCCGTAGTTTGACACATTAATCCTGTAAAAAGTCTCTAGCATCAATTCATCATCCAGCAAGCCACAAAGAAATTTCTCCAACTGCACTTTATTCCAAAAAAGTCAATGTTACTGCAAATTATATGAATCCACACTTACTACTCCAATTGATGGAGTATTTATACAAAAAATCATACAAAATATCTCATAACAAATTGAGATATTATCTAGGATAACTAATAAGTATTTTACAACAATATAGAGACAGATGGTCTCGTAGATAAGAAAAATGATAATTGATGTTGTGTTGTTTCCTTCTTTTAAGAATGTGCTGGAGGCAGGCCCTATATCTTGGCTTGTTGTTGTCCTCTTCAGTAATTCTATGTTGATTATTTCGTTTCACTGATACTCTTTAACTGCTCTGATACTCTTTGACCTTTGTTCATCCTTTTATCATTTTTATCATGATATACTGTGGTAAATAGGCAAAAATTTATGTAAGGATAATTTTTACAAAAGTTCCATCATTTCTTCCCACCATTGAACTTCTGGCACTCTGGTCCTTTGCAACTTTCTTAGTGTTTCATCAGCCTCAGTATATCTGAAGAAATTAGGCCGATTTGGGAACAAATGATTTACTTCATGCTCAAGATAAAATAAATTCTCCAATCTGTCATGAAGGTTTTTCCCTGTAGGCAATGCTGCTGTTGATGAACTGGTTGAAGAACTAGCTTGATTATCAGCATATTTGTCCAATTTTTCAACATAACTATCAAGGTCCATTAGTTTATCTTCTGCAAATATAGGACTAGGCAATCCTCTATTTAACAAAATATTCAATATTTCTCTGAAGGCAATGATTTCTTCTTGCATATCTAAGCACCTTCATTCTAAATTCTGTACCAGAGTTCTTTTAGTAAAAACTCTCTTTATTTCTAGAATTGTTCCGGTCCTGTCCTGAATACCAATTTCTGGAAGTTGATTCTTAGTCTGAGTATTCAAAAAATGTATAAGTCTATTGGCCTCTTCTGGCATATTTCCCAACTCTTGTCTTGATCTCTCAATCTCATCCAGAGCCAATTTAACTAAGTTATTCTGTTCATCCATTATTTGAATTGAGGACCAAACATCCTTTATTGATTGAATGATATTATCCCAAAGAATTTCATTTATTTCTCTTAAAGGTTTCTCCAATGTGAGATTCTTTTCCAATACTTTGACTGTTTTTTCTAATTTGTTCACTTCTCTTGTTTTATCAGCAACACTCATTTTTTAAAGATCATATTTATGTTCTAGAGTGGCCAATTGTTCCTTTGTTTTGTGAAGACCTATGGCCCGAAGTTTCATATCTTCCTTTGACTTTGTTAATTCATCAGTGTTAAAATTTGCAGTGTTGCTCTGTGAAAATTCTGCTGGCTGACCTGTTGTTGCTGTACCTGTCACTACTCCTGCTGTAGATACTGGAATATTTGCCTGCTTATCTTTTAATGAATTCTCAAGATCTTTTTCAGTTGTAGTAAGTTGCTCATTCAATTTTAAGAGCAAATCCATTAGTTCTTCCTCAGAATTTTGTTTGATGATTTCTGCAGTCTGTGGATGTCTTGAGGCCGGTAACTTTAATTGTTTTCTTAGAGCTACAATATCATCATCTTTTCTCTTGATCAAAGCTTCAATACCTTTCACATCTTTAGGATTATGACCCAAACCAATGATTATTTCCTCTAAAGTTTTGATTATATTATCCTTAGCCTGGGAGGAGGCTTTTTCAAGCTACAACTGTGTATTAGTATTATCCAAAGAATCCTGCAACTTATGGGTCATCATTGATTTATCCGTCAGAGTAGAATAAATCATCTCACCTATTTTCTTGTGTAGCTCAATTTGATCTAAAGGATGGATATCCTTTGCTAAGACTTCAAAATTAGTCCTAACGTAATCTACAACTGTCTGAGGCTGCTGCACCTTGGGCTTCAAATGGCTCATTAACATCTTACCCTGTTGGATTTCATAAGCTGACATCAATCTTTCTTGATTTTTTGGAGCCATCTTCAAATATTGGTTGTACACTTGAAGTCTAAGTGGATCGTTCCTGGCCTTTATATTGATGAATGTTCTTTTGATGTCCTAGGCATTTTTTACTGGAGGTTTGAAAGAAGATATTTCTGCGCTTTGTTGCCTCTGTATTTCCTGTTTTTGAAAATTAGTGGATGTCCCACTACCTTTACCTGTTTGCTGACTATCTTCTCTTCCCTGGCTATCAGGGATTTCCTGAAATGATTCATCTTCTAGAAGGGGAGTTAATTTCTGCATTTTAACATCTTGCTGTTCAGAAGAGCCACCAATAGGAGTAGTTGTTTCAGCCTCTCTCTTTTTTCCCTTTTCTATATTCAGAGGAGTTTGTAAAATAGAAATTTCTGGCTCACTGATCTGAGTAGGAGGAATTTTTCCTTGACCTTGTTCTTTAGAAGTCTCTGGTTGCGCTGTCATTATGAATTTTTCAATTATTTGTATATCAGGCTCCTTTTCTTTTCCTTTAGATTCTACTACTACTGTACTAATCTCCTGCAAATTTTGTTGTAAAGTCCCGGCTGAAGAAGATCCCTGCACCTGTCCAAAAGATTCTAGGTCAAGTATCTTTTCAAGATCTTTCATTGCATTTTCAACATTGAACTGCTCACTATCTTTTTCAACCAATGTCCCTTCTGTCCATTCATCCATATTAGCATATTGTTCTATTTCTGGGATTCTTTGATGGATGTATAGTGACAGTTTATTTTTCATTCTTCTATCATAGATAAAGTTGTTTGGATCATAAGGCACCCAGTAGAAACTCTTTTGTAGTCTGAGATAGTCTTCTAAAATCCTTTCGGCTTCCTTTCCAGCTTCCATAGAGTTACAAATGAAGGGACCTAATTGGTTCTTGATCCTGAGTTGAGCCTTTTTCTTTGCATTGCAAAAATGAATTATATTTGAATTATTCATCTGCCTAAAATATTCTAAAGCAAAGAGTCTCATTGGGACATACTTGGGCAATTTGAATGGGCATAATTCACATCCATATATCCTGATCTCTGTGTAGTTTTGATATAGGTACCAGTCACCTATCTTGTACTGCTTTGAGAGCTAAAGGATTTTCTTGATTTCATTGTTAATTCTAGGTGGAGAGACTCCTGTCAACAAGGTAGTTGCAGTATGAACAAAAAGGTTGACAAACTCATTATAAGAATAAGGAGAATCAGAGGAATTGTGAGTAATGGCAGACCAAAAGATGACTGACCTAGGATTCCCTTTGGCATCAAGTTTCTTAACATAAAAAGGGAAATTTTCTGACTGAAAGTAAATCATGAGATGATATATGATATAAGAATACTTAAATACTCTCTCATTCTCAAATCTCATGAACTGATCATGGATTTTGTCAGCAATATAATATGAAAAATCATACTTGACAGCAGGAGGCTGTCCAGGGGTAAAAATGGATAACAATAGGAGGGTTAACTGATCAACATACTCACTAGTATTGAAGCCCATTATGGAAGATATCATGTTTAAAATAACTCTACCCTCATCAGTAAAGAAAGTATAACCATAAGGGGGAGGGTTTTTAGGCTGATGCTCTGGTAACATGAAGGTTTGGCATAGGCGGTTTAACTCTTCATGGGATAACTTAGTAGATTTATCAAGTAATTCAGCCATGGACAGGGGAGTGAGAGCTTGACCAGGTTGGAATTGTAGCATTTCATTTATGGACTGAGCAGTTATTGGGAAAAGGACATTTTGACTTGGGGATAAAACTGCTCATTGGTTGGGATCATAATTTGCGTAGCAATAATAGATTAACTCAGGAAAAATATGGACTGAGGGGAGAAGGTACATAGGAATATTTGATTCCCAAAGTCCAAAGATGCCAGAACCATTCAAATAATTGTCTCTGCAGCGACAAAATATTCGAAGAGGATTCTCACTGAGAAGCAAGTCCTTAATTTGAAAATCCATATCGGCTAAAGGCAAGTAATCCAAGTCCTTGTGAGGGGCATTGATGGGCATGACATTCAGAGCTACAGGAACTTCCATTTCTAGTTCTTGTGGATTCAGAAATGGAATTTCGGGGTTTTTGTGGAAAAGGGGCACAATTACCAGTTTTGGGAATATAATTACAGTTCTGGGAACGAAAAAGACCAAACTGAACTTCTTTTCAGACCTTAGTGCAGAATTAAAACTAAAACCAGGATTTTTTACAGAGTTTAGCGGGGAATTGGAATAAATACCTGTTTACGGAAAATGAAACGTGTTTAAACAAGCGTTGGTTATGACAGAAGAACCCTGAAATACTCGGCTTCAATTCTCTTCAGCAAGGTAACGGTCAGCAAGCATTAACAGTTGGTTTTTGAATTTTTTTGCATGGAAGACTGGCTAGCACACGGAACAATGAAAATGACGCAGACCCAATTTGTTTTATTTACAAAGTCAAAAGGGTTGCGGGTTTTTATTGATGACGTCAGCATGTACGATGGTTTCGTCACAGAGGGATAGGAGTGGATCTTTGTTTGGGCCGCTCGCGCAGTGGAAATACGGACCCGAAAAAGATTAGGGCGAATTTGATAAGAAATTCGTGTCACAACTCTCCCTCCGTACGCCAGCCCAACTTCGGACCCGAAAAATATTAGGGCGGAATTCATTTGGTTTTCGCGTCACAAAATTGGCCGACATCAGCAGGCTATTTTGGAACGCGAATTTGGTTTGAATTCTGGTTTATCGTCGTTTGAAGTCCGGTGGGCTCGACTTAAGAACAATTTTGTTTGATCCCATCTTATAAATATTGTGTTGGTTTTCTTTGATAATACACATATTTATAATAAATCATGGGAATACCACACTAGTAAACATGTGGAAAAGTTATATAAATTATTGAGAACAATCACTTTTATGTAAAAATATCCAAATGTGCTTTTGGGAAATAAGAATTTGAGTATTTGGTTCATATTGTTTTAAAGGAAGGAGTGAAGTTGGAGCCTCAAAAGATGCAAGCTATTACAAAATGACCTATTCCTAAGAAAATAAAGGTTCTTAGAAAAATTTTTAGACTTACATGATATTATTGATCATTTGTTAAGAATTATGCATGCATTTCAAGTCTACTCACATATCTCTTGAAGAAAATATCATTTATATGGAATGATGAGGCTACTTTGGCATTCTCTCTTTTAATGGATGCCATGTCTTCTACACCAACATCGGTTGCACCTAATTTTGGTAAAACATTCATAGCAGAGTGTGAGGCACTAGGACAAGGAATTTACGTAACATTAACACAATAAGGGATATCATTGGCTTTTAAAAGCAAGGAATTCAAAGAAAATATTTGGTGAAATCTACGTATGAAAAATAAATGGAAGCAATATTACATGCAATAAAAAATGGGGATAGTATATCACTGGAAGGTAATTTAAAGTCAAGATATACCATGATAGCATAAATTATTTTTTGAAGCTATGGATTTCATTGGAAGATTAACTAAAATGAGGAGAAAAAATGCAAAGTTTTAATTTTGAGATAATCTGCAAAAAGGGTTAGGAAAAATTAGTACATGATGCTCTTTCTAAAATAGAAGAGGCCTCAAATTTATATCCAATTACATTTTCTATTCCTAGGTGGCTAGAAGAAGCTTGCCATAATGGAAAAATGACAATAGTACTAAACACAAACTAAAATTTATAAAGGATGGGTTGAACTCTATGGAGCATTGGGAGTGAAAGAGAGATATACTTTGGTGCAAATGTAGAATATTTTTATGCACGCAAGCATATTTGAATAAAAAAATATTAAGGGAGTCCCATGTCTCTCTGATGGTAGGACACAGGGTTCCTTAAAACATCTCAAAGGATCAAAAAATATATTTTTGGAAGGAATGAAGAAAGATAATCAAAATTTTGTAAGAGAAGGTCAGGTTTGCATAATAAATAAAAGAGAGATAGTAAAATCTCTAGGGTTACTTCAACCATTCCACATACATATTCAAAGACTAGAAGATATATCAATAGACTTTATTATAGGGTTACTGAAATATAAAGGTAAGTATTACATTTTTGTAGTCATTTATATAGACAAATTTTGTAGATTTTTTTTGTAGAGCTCAAAGTACATAAACAACAAGCCAAGTGGCAGAAGTGTCCGTGAAAGAAATTCATAGTCTTCATGGTTTTCCCAAAGTAATAGTAACAAGAAACTTTTGGAAATAATTATTTAATATGAGTGGAGAAACACTAGCTGCCATGAGTTCTACATATCAAACACAATCAAATGGTCAAACAAAAATAGTTAACAAATGTTTTTAAGGTTATCTACAATGTTACTCTTTAGAAAAGCAATCTCAATGAATGAAGTGGGTTCCTCAAGGAAGAATGGTAATATGATACTATCATACTACCTATCACACATCTACTAAAATTTCCCCATTTAAGGCCCTTTATGGATATCCAACTCCTAGTATCTCATACTTTTTTCAAGATAAGTCCAAAGTATAGGAAACAGAGTCACATATGGAAAATACTAAAGAAAATTTGAAAATTATTATGGAAAACCTTCAAATGACATGAAACGTGATAAAACAACAAGGGGAACAACATTGAAGTGAAAGATAATTTGAGGAGGGTAATTGGGTATTTTTTAGATTATAGCATTATAAGCAATCTTCATTCAAGAAAAAGAAGAATAAAGAATTAGCTCAAAAATGCAATGTGGAAAAAGTCGAAGTCAGGATTAAATCGGCAAGGGTCCAAAAGTTGAAATACTCGATAAAGTCGGGAGTTTTTTGAAAAAGTCGGAAAAAAGTCGACAAAACTAAAAAAATACAAAAATATTCATTTTTGGAAAAAATCTTGATTTTTTCAAAAAAAAATTAAAAATTATTAAAGAAACTACCTCACTCAAGATTTTTTCGAAAAATTCGGCAAAAATTCGGGACTTCGAGGATAAAATCGCGACCTTTTCAGGGATGAAAAAGTCGGCAAAAATTTGGCCAATAAAGTCGGCTCCGGGAAAAATTCGGGATTTTTTCAAAAATTCGGGACTTTTTGCCGACTTTTTCCACACTACAAAACTGTTATGGCCCTAAATAATTATTCATAGGATTGCACAAGTGGTATAGAAGTTATATTTTCCTTCTTCTTGCATTCATAAGGTTTTTCATGTATCTTGCCTAAAAAAGGTTTTGGGAAAAATATGCCAATGTAAATAGAACTTCCAAAATTAGATGAAGAATGAAAGTTGATTCTTGAACCACAAAAAGTTATAGATAAATATTATGTATCTCTTTGACATATAACCATTATGAAGTACCTAATCAAGTGGAAGAATATTCCTCTAGAAGAAGGTACATGGTAAAATGATCAATTCGTGATGAAATAACCACGGCTAAAGGGTTCGTTTGAAGTTTTGACAAAGGTTTTGTTATATGTTTTATATAACGCGCGGCGGAATAGTTTTATTGTTTGTTAAGGTCCCACACAGTGATCAAATTTGAAGGGAAGGTCCGAATTTCAATTAGAAGGGCATATATCTATGTTGCCCTTCCATAATGAAAAGCTTTAAAAAAAAACTTTTCAATTGACCACAATAAATTATTTTTACATTTCATTTTCAGAAAGACAAAACCATCAATCTTTATATTAATAAAATACTATTACATATACAACAATGAAGAAGGCTCCATCTTTCATTGCTTAAATATCTCATTGGCAATGTCAACATAAATCTTGAAGACACTATTATAAGAGTTTGGATACATACCACCGGGATATAGGAGATTCTTATGTGTCAAATTGTGTAATGCAATTTTGACTTTGTCTCACAGGGAGCAGCAGCATGGAGGTCTGGATTTTTCTTATAGAACTTTTTTATTATTATTTGAAACGTTGTTTATAGATATGAATACAACAATGAAATTATGAGCATGGTGGACAATTAATCAAGCTCATGATGCCAAACCATGATGATGTAAGTTTGGAATTTAACATTTTTACATGTTAAAGACAAATAGTCAAAATCACTGACAACTTAGTATGCCATAATTAATAATCATTCCCTGTTCACTTTTGTTAATAGGTTTATGTCACGCGATGATGCAGGGGCATTAGGCACTAGCCAGCAATGTAAGAGGTTTTGTCCACATGTTGTGGCTAGGAGGGTTCAAAAATATTTGAGTTGTAAGAGCTAGGTGTCAATACCTCAGCTGATTGTATCACTTAGACTAGTTAGAGTTGCAGGAGTTGAACAGTTTCAATTAGTTGAATTATTATAATTATACCTTTTGATTTCTAGAACGGTCCTCTCAGAGGAACTGAAGAGCCATATGTTATGTATATAAATTGTAATTCCTCGGATGAATAAAAGTAGAGAGGGAAGAGGAGAGTAGAGAGGGGATTTCTGCAATAAACCTCCGTGTGTGAACAATTGTTTCCAGTTAAATGATTTCCAAGCTTAGTTGCCATTGAACTATCTTGAACTGCTAATTGTGAAGAATTGTTTAACTATGAGGCGATTGGGTACTGATAATTCCATTCTTCTGTCTTTGAATTCCTGTAAATTGTTGGATAACCCTGTGAACTCACCCCACCCGAAGGCAAGGTCTGTGTAGAGAACCGGGGTCGTGAACACTGTTCAAATATAAAAATCCTGCTTAATAAAGAGACAAGATTGTTGTTCTTTCGGAACCTGACCCGAGGATTGGACATGAGTTAACAAACAAAAGGATAGCGGAACCAGACTTGCACCCGTGGTCAAGCCCTGTACCAAAACCACGAGCGGAATCACAAAAGCGGGTTGCCCATATCGCACCGCTTTTGCGAAGTAGGTGGTATTTCCTATTCGCGAGCGATTCCATAGGGAATTCAACACATGGAAAATTGACCCCCAGAAAACCACCGTTTAACCTGTGCCATCGCACGTTAAAGCCCGACGTTGGAAGTCGAGCGAAATTGCCAAGAGTTGTTGATTTGGAGAAGGGCCATCGGATGGTGGTCGCACGTTGAACTTGCCCAGAGGTTAACTAAGGTGTGCGGAGGATAGCCATGTACGATATGAGTGTTTGATTGGTTATTGATATATATAGGTGGGGCCGGAGTATAATGAAATTGTTTAATTAAACGATTGGCGGATAATTAGCATAAGTCTGGAGCGTGATTGCTGTAAGGCTGGGTGGTGAAATATAGATCCGAAAGTTCATTACAAGTTATTTATTTAAAAAGAAACGTGGAGCATAAATACAAAGTGTTGAAAGTTAAACATTGGTTATAAGGCTTGGAGATAATATAAAGTCGGGAATATAAATTAAAATCCAACCATTGTGGATAGTATTTATTTATCAAATTCTACGAATTTGATAAATAAACCCGAAGAAGAAGAAGTCAATTAAGACTTAGGCTGGAGGAAAAGAATGGGGTAAACCAAGGGAAAATGCTGCCAGAGCGATTGTAGACACACCAGCTCTCCTTAGGGGTCCAATTTCAGTTTTTTTGCGTCACACGATGATCTCTCTTCTCTGGCATTTACTTGTATTGAAGATCACTATTCTAGGAATAAGGAGTTATTTTCTCCAAAAATAACCCTAGCCAAACATCTACAATGCATCAAGGATATATTTCTATGCTTCATAAGTACATATGTTCTACTTCTAAATCATGTCTTGGAAGTGGTTGTTTTGCTAGAAATTATTCACCAGTTGGTTTCATACCAAAGTCTTTTTCACATTTTCAGCATCCAATACATGAAAAAGATAATGGTTTAAAACAACATAAATATTTGAAATTTTGCAAGAATTGTCTGGCACACTTTGAATATGAATTTTGAAGTCAAGTGCATGATGCCGTATAGGATCAAGTGTCATTTTGAATACCAAATGTTTCACAAGAAACTTCTCAACATGCTACCCTGCAGTAAGGATTAAATGACAATATTGCATCAACTATTTCCATAATAAAAGTGCACCTAGGCCATAAGACTAAACAACTACAAATGTTGTAGATCTAACAAGACCACACAATCAAATATATTCCACAAGGCCAATACTGTATGAAAAATGAAAAGGAGTTTGCAACCAAAAATACCTTAGGAAACTAATTCAATTAGATACACCAAACCATCAGCAAAAAGGAAAACCAGCCTACTTGGCCCCAATATTTTCAACCGGGTCCTCTAATTCAACCAATAAAAAGGCCAAAACCATAGCATTGAGATACATTTCATTACACTGTCAATAACAATAAAATTTGACTCAGCCATAACCCTTTCATTTTATTGTTGTGAAAATCTTTATGCATTACTCTAATGTGGCTAGTCCATAGGCCAAGTAGACCACTGGGTAACAAATATGTTTCCTTTCACCTTTGAGTTTTCAAATTATGCCTACCAAATCTAAGACATTTAAGAGGGGGAACTAATACAATGTTAAAAAGAAAACCAGAACACACATCTACAAATTACCTCCTTAGCTACTGTCACACCATCATTAACTATTTTCGGAGAACCATGCTTGCTCTCCAAGACAACATTTTTCCCTTCGCCCCAAGGGTGACTCCAACAAGATCAGCAAGTTTGTTCACACCGCCCGCAAGACAAATTGACAATGCTTTCAGTAAGTGTGCAATTGAATGCCAGACCATATGCCAAAACAACCCTCCATGAAAAATTAAAATAACACATTAAAATCGAATATAAGTGGACAAGGAAAGATCCACCGCAGTGAAGTTTCACGTGCAGGTGACCTTCCTTTAAACATAATTTTTTCTCTGACCTGCAATTTTTTTGTCACCGAGCCATCCTTGTTGAAGTACAACTCCTTTTCCATAGCTCTTGTATTAACTACCTTCTCTCTGTCGCGTAATCTCAGAGTCCCTCTTCTGCTTGAGCGATTAAAGGAATGGGTGAAAAAACTGAAAGAGAAGACAATTGTCTGCCATAATTATCAAACATTGCACCCAACTTCTTCCCCTTTCCATTGTTACCCAATGAGGTAGATGTGGCAATTATTGTCATACTGCCCAAAGTAGAGGCCATCTTCTCTTATGCTGAATATAGAATTACAATATCTTCATATTAGTATGAACCTTAAAAAACATGACTCCCATTGCTAAAAACCACTTTTGAGTTGTAACAGGCAAACTAAACAACTATCGCAACTTTTGGCAACTTCTGGAGCATTAAGAGAGAAAAAACCAAAGAGAAATACAACCACAATCCTCATTTTAGTGAGACCGGACTATATATTTGCATTAAGATAATAGAAAGAAATCATGACTATATTAAGGCCAACACAAAACAATCTTTAACCAGTGTCTCTCGCGGCCTTCAGGTTGCCATGCTAGAGGTTGCATATTTTTAATTTAAATTCTTGACCTCTCGTGCCCATACATGAATGCATCCAATGGGATATCTACATCAAATTCTCCTTTATATCCCCAAAAACAAATTCCCTACTACAAGAGCACCAGTATTGATGGATCACCCCACACCATCCCACCCACTAGAAACGGTGAAAAAGGAAATTCGAGAAAACTTCTGAAATATCTCAAGATGACTATATGGGTGGTTCTTATGAATAAACCAACCATTCAGAACATTCTCATCAATCCAAACCATGAGTATTATGTGACAATATCCAAGCAGGCACTGAATCGAATTTCTTAAGCTATGTTAGAGAAACCCTAAACTCTCACTGAAAATAGGTGAAATGTGGCACCACTCAGGGATTGACATGTGCCAATTGGTACAAGTGGTAGACAATTGGCATGCTCAAACAACGAGGTGATGCAGGAATGACATGAGGGATAAAATATCAGAAAAGCCCCAAATCTAGAGAACTAAAGCTCATCACCAACCTGAGATTGACAACTTTACATGATGTAACCTATGAAATCGTAAATGGAGAAATCATAGTAACAATAAAGTAACCTATGTAACAATAAAGTCGGATTCATCCTGGGAGTGGTAATGGGAGAAATCATAGTGAACAAAAACAAACATGCAGAGTTGCTTACAATCAAATAGATGAAAAAACACATACAAAAAACCTAGATAATAATCATGAACAAGCTTAATATTGAATTATGAACTGTAAAGGAACTTAAAAAATGTGACATTATGAACCTGGTCAAGCGCACAAACAAAAATATCATGGACATGACCCTGGTTGACAAGTTGTATTGCTCATGATGCAAGAGGATTTGTACCTGCACTGTCAAGTCAATCAAAATCCATCATTATCTATACAATAAATACAAGTAATTGATGTAGTATTTTTTACTCTAAGATGCATTCTTATGATAATGTTAGAACATATGCTGAAAATGTCAAAACATACCTAAATAAGCTCCTCTTCGTTTCAAGAACAATTTATTGGAGTCGCATGAACTTGGAACAAGCCTCCCACGATCTGAAAGAGTAGCAACTAAGTCAATAGTGACTTTTTTGTTGCTACACTGGATCGAGGGAGGTTTGCTCCAAGATTAAATCGCTCCAATAAATTATTCTCTACTAAACAGGGCCAACCACGTGAAGGTGGAAGCTCTTATGGCCCCTCCCCCCCCCTCACATCACTCTCAATTCCCAATACCCAATCTATATTTCATTTTTTACTTTCATGAGCATAAAAAAAAATATTCAATAACTAGTAAAAAAACAATTCAACAAAAAGTACGCAAGGAAACATTGCAATTAATGCTTGACATAAAAATAGTATGATAAATGAGTTTTTTATATAACGCAAAAAACGTTCCAAGTATGGTAACGTTTGTATTATAATAATACAATATTTTACATTATCAAATTTTTTTTCTTCTTCCTATTTCTAAAGCTCCTAATTAAATCATCAATATCATCGTGCTCTGCTCCTGTTTCGTGCCTTTCGACCTCAGTCCACTCGACCTAGTTGCGTAGTCACGATGTCTGGTCTCATCCAGTGACGGGGCATCGCCTACAAAAACAGATAATATTAAATTTTAATTGTCAGTTTTTAAATATCATTGAACTAGTTCGGTAATATTAATAAAAAAAATTGCAATGAGATTATTTACCCGGTGCACCAGTTATCGCCGCTGACCTAGTTGTGTAGTCACGATGTCCGGTCTCATCCAGTGATGGGGTATCGCCTACAAAAAAAAATAATATTAAATTTTAATTGTCAGTTTTTAAATATCATTGAACTAGTTTGGTAATATTAATAAAAAAAATTGCAATGAGATTATTTACCTGGTGCACCAGTTGTCACCGCTGACCTAGTTGCGTAGTCACGATGTCTGGTCTCATCCAGTGACGGGGCATCGCCTACAAAAACAAATAATATTAAATTTTAATTGTCAGTTTTTAAATATCATTGAAATAGTTCGGTAATATTAATAAAAAAAATTGCAATGAGATTATTTACCTGGTGCACCAGTTGTCGCCGCTGACCTAGTTGCATAGTCACGATGTCTGGTCTCATCCAGTGACGGGGCATCGCCTACAAAAATAGATAATATTAAATTTTAATTGTCAGTTTTTAAATATCATTGAACTAGTTCAGTAATATTAATAAAAAGAAATTGCAATGAGATTATTTACCTGGTGCACCAGTTGTCGTCGCTGACCTAGTTGCGTAGTCACAATGTCTGGTCTCATCCAGTGATGGGGCATCGCCTACAAAAACAGATAATATTAAATTTTAATTGTCAGTTTTTAAATATCATTGAACTAGTTCGATAATATTAATAAAAAAAATTTCAATGAGATTATTTACCTGGTGCACCAGTTGTCGCCGATAACCTAGTTGCGTAGTCACGATGTCTGGTCTCATCCAGTGACGGGGCATCGCCTACAAAAACAGATAATATTAAATTTTAATTGTCAGTTTTTAAATATCATTGAACTAGTTCGGTAATATTAATAAAAAAAATTGCAATGAGATTATTTACCTGGTGCACCAGTTGTCGCCGCTGACCTAGTTGCGTTGTCACGATGTCTGGTCTCATCCAGTGACGGGGCATCGCCTACAAAAACAGATAATATTAAATTTTAATTGTCGGTTTTTAAATATCATTGAACTAGTTCGGTAATATTAATAAAAAAAATTGCAATGAGATTATTTACCTGGTGCACCAGTTGTCGCCGCTGACCTAGTTGCGTAGTCACGATGTCTGGTCTCATCCAGTGACGGGGCATCACCTACAAAAGCATATAATATTAAATTTAATTTTTAGTTTTTAAATATCATTGAACTAGTTCGTAATATTAATAAAAAAATTTGCAATGAGATTATTTACCTGGTGCACCAGTTGTCGCCATTGGGACTGTTGCCCTGTCTTCCTCTCTGGTGGTAAGATCCTCAAGGGAAACATTCTCTGTCATTTAAACAAAAAACGTTATAAGGACAACCATCAAGGTATAATTAGAAAAAAATATAAGTGGAAATTAATTACCGTCACGGCCCTCACTGATAGTAGCATTGTCGGCTTGGTCCCTACTACAATGATCAGGTTGCACGTGAGGATCATCTACATTTGGCTCTAAAACTAGGTTATTTGTGTCGTCGGTAGTGTTGCTCCCCTGATTTAAACAAAGTTGTTAGACATTAAATTTATGGATGAAAACAAACATATTGAAAGGTTAATGTTTTACCTTATCAGGCATTCTGGATCTTGGGACCTGCCCCAAGCTTATGCGACATTCAACTACGGCTTGATAGCCGAAATGGAAAGTGATATTTTTATCTTCCTCTGTAGTTTCTGTTCCGAAGTCATCACCCTACATTACATATGATTGTGTATTTTTAATCATATTTGATAGGATTACAAAAACGTTGGAAGGCGATACAATTAATTATAAGATGTTTAACTACTTAATTACAATTCTTGCGGCTAATTTCAAGTAGCCGCCCTGGCCTAGCTTGTGATGGCCCTTTTTTTCAATCCTAGCTTTGGTTGCCTTTGAGGTGTTAGGAAACCTAGCATCAAAAGATTGAAGTCAGATATGACGTAGCACACTTTTATTTTAGACATAGAGAAAATTAAAGCTATTGAATTAAAGTTGTAATTTACCTTGCGGGTCCGGTTGGCATTTTTCCTTCTTTCTTTGCCCTTTTCTCTTTTCCGTCATGGATGAGTGCTCTCCACTCACTCTCTGGAACTGTGAGAGGACGCTCATATCTAGGGTTAAATTTCAATTGCGTCCTATAGGTGTCCCTGGTATATTTCAAATATTTACCGGCTACCCGAGCCACCGCTGTTCTGTCAAATGTGCCGACCCCAAAAAGGGCTTCTAGATAATCTAGAAGTTCTTTTTTCAGGTTGGAATTCTGGGAATTCCACCCTGTGCATATGGTTGGGCCAAAAATTTCCAACGCATGGCTCTCCAGAAACCTGTAGAACTCATTGTTTCCTACACAGAAAAAAGAAGAAGAAGATATTATCATTAATTTAAAAATAAAAATCATGATAAATATGTTTTAGATAAAGTACATGAAATAGTTAAAATATTAAAATTTACCCGGGAGTTGTACATGCTTTATAGGGACACCTTCATCGTTCACCAACAACGTGCCATTAATGGTCCCTGTGGAGCTGACACGTGTAGCTCCAGGAAACGCAATAATGTAGTTGGCCATATCAGCCTCATCATTGCTAACATGTTCAGCGGTTGGCTGGGTGTCTACTTGGGCAAGGTGTGTTTCTTGGCTGGCACCTAAAGGAGTAGAAGGTGTACGAGAGGGTTGTTGGGCAATCTCTTGTCCTTGTGTCCCACTACCACCAACACCGGATTCAGCAAGTGCCAGAAAACGCTACATACAAAAGAACGTTTTGTTAGTTTAGTCAATGTAAAAATTAAAAATCAAACTATCACAATTCATCTCATGCAGAACAAAAAAAATATCCTTTTGACTTTTTATTATTACCTAATATGTTTCTAGCTGGCTCATAAGTTGTTTTATCCTCTCTTCTGTTTCAGGTGTTTGAGGTACATCTAGCAAAGTATTAAATTCCGACCTTGCATCTCGTGCCTTTTTTCATAACAAGAACACTGGAGATAGGGATGAAGAAAGCTCTTCCTCAAAGTGGGAATCATCAGGCGTACCATGGCTAGGTGTCTGCATATTTGAACAAAATTAATATTATTTCAATTATGTAAATAACTAAAATACCTGAAGATAGAGCAATGATGGCACTTTACATGTTCTTATGTTGGCCTCTTTCCGTGATCATCCCGTCTCGGGGTTGTTCCTGCACTGCTCTGATCAGTCTGCCACATTGCAATGAAGTTATAAATGTAAAAACTTGAAAACAATATCTAACTTGAAAACACAAAATGAAAACTGAAATAATTTCTAATAAGACACCGGACGACAGAGTTAGAGTTTCAAATATGCCTTGCATTGAATTCAGTCCTGGAAACATGTCACTGCACATTAAGGCACCCAAACAAGAGACGAGTTGACAATGAAGGCCTTATTGAATATATTGTTGGAGCAACTTCTAGTAAACTTGTTGTGAAGACCTTGAGGACATTTTTGGAGCAACATTGTTGAAGTTGATGGTATAGCATTGTTGGAGACGATATTGAAGGGCCTTGAAGTGAAGCTTTTGGAGCAACTATTGAAAAATCCTTAGAGCATTTAAGTAAGGCACTTTCTATCTTCCATCACCTTTTTCCTTTCAATATCCTTTAAACAATTTTGTTGATATTTAATGTTTGAAATCATGTTATAATTCCTTGATTATATGTGTTTGGGGACTTTCCCTTTGAAATTACCCAAAATACCCTGGCAATTTTATCTTCAGGATGCATGTCTGACCCTATTTTTCAATATTTTGATTGATAGTAGTAAACATAGAGAGTTATGGGGCTCTTGACTTGGTTTGGTTGGGCCATTAGATCCCTAACATCTACTAGGGAGAACCCCCCTTGAGTTGGAGGAGAGCTAGCCCGAAGTGAAAAGAGGTTGGTGAGGTGACAATGGGGCTATTGAATTACACATGGTATCACACTTTAGCTTTAAGACTTTATCTTGAGAAGTGCGAGATTTTGCTATATCAATTCTCAAATTGTTTACAACACTATTGTTAAGAACTAATAAGAAGTGATGTTGAGGGGTTTTTGGGTATAAGAAACAATACCATTTAAAAACTATGGTTCTCAGTCCTTGGCATTCCTTCACCTGGGCCTAGGGGCACACTAGATTAATTTCACACTAAACCATGCAAACTTAAAAGTAACTTAACAGATCCATAAAGTAATAATAATCATAATTCCTAATTTCCTATTGTATGATATGATGCAAATTATTCAAACATAAAACAATGAAGACATGCAATGTCTGAATTTCAAGATTGATGAACCAATACAAGAAGTTAGAAACTACAACTTTGATTCAATACTCTGTGTCCTAACTCCAGGTAGGAATCTAGTTTGTAGTACAGAACATGCATCGTGTATTATCAATTCTTAATTGACAACAACTAAAGGTCATCTACCTCATCAATTCCTTCCCATTTTGTGTTTTTATGTTATATTCCTTATAAAAGTGTCAAATTTCTCTCAAAGTAAGCAACCACTGAATAGAATAAAAAATAGTTGAGATATGATTGAGAAATGGTCATTTATTTCTTGAAAGGATCTTCACAATTTCTTTGGTTTTTTTTCATCTCAAGAAACAAGAAATGACCTAAGAAACTATCATGATGTAATATAAGAAACAACATGGTGCAATGGCCATTTTCAAAGCCAAATGATGTCCATTGAGGACATGGCCTTTATTTGGTTCCTGTTTCATAGGAGTTTTGGGTAGAAATGGAACTTTTTTGTACCATTTCCAGTAGTAAAAAGGGAAAACCTTCTTTTTCCATGGGAAATAATTTACCTTTATTTTTTCAAGATAATCTAAATCACAAAAAATATGAACTATACTGCACACATTCTTGGATAATGTGAAAGTGGAAAAGGAATACCCTACACAAGTGATGCACACATGTACATTTCAACACTAATAGATTTTTGTAGTTGAAATGCAATGCTTGTTTTCATTTAAATGTAGGATTTTTAAAGCAGGGAGAAATAATGGCTGCCAAATTAATAAGCGTTTCTTTGGGAAAAATTTAAATCTTGTAGTGGGTGATCAAGATAATAGAGGGTATTGAATATTGATTCTTGACATCTAGAGAGAACTCTACAGTCTAACACAATCTAATGGAATTGACCAAAAAAACCCAAATAGAGTCAACCCTACTATAGGAGGAAGGGCTTGCAGTAAGAACTTACCATTTTGCAAAAGCTGAGGGCGAATGTTGTTCTGCAAGAGCTGAGGGCGAATGCTGTTCTACAAGAGCTGAGGGTGAATGCAGGGCAAATGCTGTTCTGCAAGAGCTGAGGGCGAATGCAGGGCGAATGCTGTTTTGTAAGAGCTCAGGGTGAATGCTGAGGGCGAATGTTGTTCTGCAAGAGCTCAGGGCGAATGCTGAGGGCGAATGCTGTGCTGCAAGAGCTGAGGGCGAATGTTGTTCTGCAAGAGCAGAGGGCAAATGCGCGCGTGATATCAGACGTTAATGTAGCACACATGTAAATTTGAACACTAATAGATTTTTTTAGTTGAAATGCAATGCTTGTTTTCATTTAAATGTAGGGTTTTTAAAGCAGGGAGAAATAATGGCTGCCAAATTAATAAGCGTTTCTTTGGGAAAAAATTAAATCTTGTATTGGGTGATGAAGATAATAGAGGGTATTGAATTTTGATTCTTGACATCTAGAGAGAACCCTACAGCCTAACACAATCCAATGGAATTGACCAAAAAAACCCAAATAGAGTCAACCCTACTATAGGAGGAAGGGCCTGCAGTAAGAACTTACCATTTTGCAAGAGCTGAGGGTGAATGTTGTTCTGCAAGAGCTGAGGGTGAACGCTGAGGGTGAATGCTGAGGGAAAATGTTGTTCTACAAGAGCTGAGGGTGAATGCTGAGGGCGAATGCTGTTCAGCAAGAGCGGAGGGTGAATGCGCGCATGATATCAGATGTTAATGTAGCTATGGCGACGGATACGAAACAATAAAATAATTTTTATGTAGCGCACATATAAGTTTCGTATTTTTATTTAGCGCGCATATAAGTGTCATTATACTGACGGTGGAAAAGGCGTCACTATTGCGACGAAGGCCTCCAAATGTCGCAATTGCGACACTTAGACATTGTGTCGCACTTGCGACGTTTGGAGGCAGTCGTCACAATAGCGACGCTTTAGGCCATAGTGTCACAATTGCCACGTCTTCCTCCAAATTTCACAATTGCAACACTTTTCTAAGTGTCGGTATTGCGACACTTTTCTATAAACATCGGTATAGCGACGGTTTTGGGTGGGATGGAAAAAATTTGGGGAAATTTCCGACATTTGGTCAAAAGCGTCGGAACCAAGTGTCGGAATTTCCACCAAATGTAGTAGTGGTGGCTGTTAAATAAGAAGGTTTGGACTTACAGAAAAAAAGGAAACCTTTGTCGCAACTCACCAAGATTTTGCTAAGGTTGAGGCACCTACTCCTCACGCCCCTGCGAACCAAAGGGCCGTATAAAATCTCCAATCCTTGATAGACAGTTGCGCAGAAAAAACAACTCCAGCGATGAAAGTTAAGGATGTGCACAAACTATATAAGCTTAAGAGACGCACTGGTAGGGAGATGCGGTTAACCGCACAGATTGGTGACTATGAGATGGATCAGGTTATTCTGGACGTGGGCTCAGATGTGAATGTACTACCTATGAAAACCTGGTAGTGAATGGGAGAACCTAAGTTAGAATGGTCCACTATTCAGCTGTGCATGGCTAATCAGCAGAAGATCATACCTTTGGGAATATTATCAAAGATCGTGGTAGACATCGCAGGGGTCAAATTTCAGGCTGATTTTGAGGTCATTCAAATTGTATAAGATGAATACCCCTATCCTACGCTCCTATGATTGGGCTGGGCCATTAATATGGGTGGTATTATCAATTTGCAGAAAAGAAGCATGGTGTTCGAAAGTGAAGGGACATGGGTGATTGTACCACTTGACCCCGCAGAAGGAGAAAGGTATACAGAACCAGTGCGTGAGGAAGAAGAGGTGGATCACATCTACAAGTTAACTACGCGAGACAAAGACTAGATCAATCCTATGGCTGATGGTGTGCTTTGCTGGGAAAGAGATAGTGAATGCTTCTCCGACTGACGAGGAAATGGAATATTGGAAAAATTAGCTGCATGATGTCTCTGCGCTTCGTTGCCTGCGAATTATAAGGGGCTTCCACTGCATAGCTTCGGAGGTAAGAGACTTGCCTTACTTTGATGGTTCTAGTAGTATAAAAGGGTTTTAGTGAACATTCGAAGCTGAGGTGCCCAGGGAACGAAGGTTATGGGCCCTTAATCTAGCCATGCACACAACACCTGAAAGATTATGGGACACACATAAGGGGGCGTTCAAGGAGTGGGAGGAATGTCGGGATATGATGGTCCTACAATTTGAGCCTCTGGCGGACGTGTGTGTTAAGACATTCCTTGGCCCAGGGGATCCACGTGGACATTTGTCTACCTAGATGGAGAAATGGTGTGATCGTACTACAAAAGAATGGGTTCACTTGTTTATTCATGCCTTGGGACCAATCCCCATCGCATGGTACCTATATGTGGAGCTATATCAATGCACTCACCAGTGGGAGACCTTAAAGGACGAATTTTTGGGGACATTCGGGTTAACTGGAGGATCGGAGGTGCTTGATGAAGCTCTGCAGGATATTGATACCCTTATATTTGGTGAATCCATCCCCTATGCGGCATACAAAGTACCCACATGGGAAACACAGATGCGGGATATTGTTAATTTTCGCAATCTAGCTATAGAAGAATGCGATGAGGATCCATGTAATGTCTCTATGCCAGAATCAGAAGGGGACCACGTAGTTGCGGGACCTCCAGTGTAGAATGTGGATGTGACGAAGCCTCTGAAACTGCGGGAACTAAACATTGGACTGACAGAGCAGCCTAAGTTGGCTAAATTTGGGGACTACTGGGATGATGAATCTGTAAGGAAAGTTGCTGAATTTCCCATAGAATATCAAGACTTATTCCCAACCAAGTTTTCAGAGCTCAAAGGGATCACAGGATACCTAGGGGTTATGCGCCTCATGCTAAAACCAGATGCACACCCTGTAAAGAAGCAGCCTTATCGACTGAACTCCAAGTGTAAGAAGAAGATTACAGAAGGAATCAATAAAATTCGCTGACAAGGGTTGAGAGTGGATCCTGAAAAAGTGGCCATTACCATCAATCTGGCAATGCCTATAACTGAGAAATAGCTACGCTCGATCCTTGGACATATGGGTTACTATAGAAACTTCATTCAGGGATACGCACAACTCACAACACCTTTGAAAAAGTTGCTTAGGAAGGATGTTTCATTCCTTTGGGATGAAGAGTGCCAGAAGAGCATTGAGCTACTCAAGGCAAAGATGGTATCTACACCTAGTCTTATTTTTCCTGATTGGGCAAGGGTATCTCATGTTCATGTTGATGCTTTGAGGATTGGCCTAGGAGCGATCCTTACGCAGATTGACATTGATTACCCACTCGCATTTTCTATTAAAAAACTCTTGAGTGGGGAGTGCAATAATGCCACCACAGAGAGGGAAGGGTTGGCCATGGTCTATGCACTACAGAAGTATCGGCACTATCTATTAGGAGGACAACTTAAGATGTTTACCAATCATTCGAATTTCAAGTACCTGGTGAATAAGCCTGTGTTGGGGGGGAAAGTTGCAGATGGTTGTTGATGTTTCAGGAATACAATATTGAAGTCATAGTCAAGCCAAGGAAGTTGAATGCTGCGCTGGATCACTTTTCCCAAAGAGAGACGGGCAAGGAACGCACTAACTTAGAGGAAGGATTTCCTGATGCGCAGCTGTTCGCCATTAAAGTCGTCGATGTGCACTTTGCTGATATCATTGAGTTCCTAACTACAGGCATGGCACCTGTAGAATATTTGGTACAACAAAAGAAGGAGTTGGTTACCCGGCCGACAGATTTTACCATTATCATATATAAACTAGGCGCTAATGACATAATGCGTAGATACATTCTGGGGCTTGAAAGGCACATGATCTTGGAAGACACTCATGAAGGCGTAGAAGGAGGTCACTACGCAGGAAAGGCAATGACACAAAATATCTTGCGGGTTGGGCTATAGTGACGTAGAATTACATTTAAAAGGAATAGGCTTAGGCTACAGCTGGTGCGCTGGGAGTACAAGATGCATGCTCAAAGCACAGGGGTACACTGAGTGCACCCAAGATGCAAAAACTAGCCATTGGAATAGTCAAATCGGGTAAAAAGAAAAAATTACCATTCGATGGGGCGGGTAGCTGGCATTTAATGAGGCGATTTCTGGGGATTTTGTTACCATTTAATCGATGGTAAGTGTTATCTCAAAATCAGACCCTGATAGGTTGCTAATCAAGGAGACCCTGAGTAACTATTTCAAACCATGCTTTTAGCTGAGACTTAGCCTCCTCAGCCTGAGAGGGCTCTCTCAAAGTTTTTATGATTTTCAAATTAAAGTCAGATGGCTAACTTTGTGAGTAAATGATTTAAATTTAGTAATTGGTTGTACTAGAATAAACAAGCATCCACTGGGCTTATGGGGTCACTTTATGTTTTTACTAAACATGGATATCAAATTCATATGGAAGTCAGGGCATATTAAGGCTTAGATGCATCAGTAAAACAATAAAATAGTAGGTCACACAGTCCATGAATATATGAAGGAAGTTAGAGCACCTTCACAGTGAGTTCTAAGTAACATACACTCATGCCAATGCAAGTAAAAGATAAAGGAGAAACATAACAACATCAATCATCCATAGCCTTTTCTGAATCCTGAGTAACAAACTGATACCACTGTATTAAGATAAAAATAGATTTGCAGATAATACCAAACAATACACTTGTTCCAGCAAAATTTCAACCCTATGCTATTCGATTTCCTCCCTTTTATAGATTATTCATTACATCTTAGGATTCTCTCCAATCCTTTGAGGAAAATTCGAAATTTGACACCTAACACTTTTCATAAAACAAACTTCATTTACAACTTACAGTTAAACTGTCTGTTTAGACTCCTAATACAATTAGGACTAAAACATCATTCATTAAAACATAAAAACCTTATCTAAATACTTAAAACAACACTTGATAGCTGCATCTTCTAATCTTCAACCATGATCATGTCTATCTTCTTATTGTTAGACCCCCTTTATCTCTTCCTTATCTGTCCCTGTAAAATAGGATAGTGCTTCCTGTATAGTAGCTGAGTGCTTCATTAATACCAATTCAAACCATTTGCTGCATAATTTGAACTCAAAACATGTGCCAAATTTCTTAAAGTCTTCATATATATTTGACCTTCCATCTGTGTATATGTAAACTTTTCAAAAATGATGTGGAAACTGCCATAGTGCTATGCTACGAAACTATCTGTGTTTTCGTAGCGCAGACCTTTCTTTTGAAAAACATGCTTTAGAATCCAATTAAATGTGCCAAAACACTTTGAATCTTCATTGATATTCAATATATACCTCCCATCAACATCAAGGCTTCAAAACTGAACCATTTCTTCTTTGAAATTTACAAAAATTCACAAAACTGCATCCTACAGCAGTTTCGTAGCGCACTACGAAACTGCTGAGTCCGCTTTAGCAGTTTCGTAGCGCGCTAGGAAACTGCTGAGTATTCATATTTCTCATTTTTTTCCTCAAAATTTCAAGTCAGAAACCTTTAAAACATATTCTTTAGAAATCTTCAATAAACACTTCTAAAAACCCTGTGTCTTCAGCAAATTAACAATCTGAGTCTCCTGTTGAATAAACCGTTTCACTCAGGAAATGAATTCAACCTCGCTTGATAAGAACTCTGCCTCGCTTGATGAAAATTTTGTTTCCACGCAAATGAATATCAAACTCACTTAAATTAGCAAGCTTTGAAAACACTGGTATAACCTGTATTTTAATGGAACAACCTCGCTTGATTTTATTCAGTTCTGCCTTTCTTGAAAAGTTAACAGCATCGCTTGATAAGAACTCAGGCTTCACAGTAATGGATAATATAACTTGAATTTGAATCGGTTCTGCCTCGATTGATTTTATTTAGTTCTTCCTCGCTTGAAAAGTTAACAGCCTCGCTTGATAACTAGGAATCTCACCACGAATTCTTTCTTTCAACACTTAAGAATGCATGCAGTGTTTTCTTGCATGAGACAAATGAAAACGGCCAACTGTTTGAAATTTGTAAGGACCAATAATGACTGACCTCTAATTTATGACAAATGACCTCTAATGATGGCAAAGAATGGTTGCATGCGTGGAGGACAACTCATGAAGGACACCCAATAATGGAAAATTTAACTGTATTTGACAGATGTGACAGCTCAGAGACAAATTTGCGAATTCCCAATTTTGTAGCACATGGTGTGCAAATTTTGGTTTTTGCGCTACGAATTCACCAGTGTTTTCGTAGCACAAAATGGACTTTTTACACTAGGCGCACTACGAAAATGCGGTTTCTGGGCTTATTCAATAAAATTTTCGAAACATACTTTACAAATGGGTTTTAAAACATGGCATGAGACTTGTGAAGAGTGAAGTGAGGTTAATAAACAATGTTTAATGATGGTATGAGACCTTTAACCATGATCTAGACCTTGAAAAATATCAAAATGACTCTAACCCTATCTAACACTAGGACTTAGGAAAAAATGTAACTAACCAAGTTTCAAAGATTTTTTATAGTGATAACATTAAGTTCCACGTGAAATCTACCCTACCATTGGGCAATCGCCAAAGCTATAAAACAGGAGGGCTAGGTCAGACAGGGGTTCCGCATCGCTTGAGTAGCTCGTACTTGGCATGTTTGTCCTGGACGAATTTGTGTTGTAAGAATTTTTGTGCCTATAGCGTATGTTTCATGTCTGAGCAACCTGCTCCCTCTGATGGTAGCAATCTTGAGTTTGTCTTTCGCACCAAAATGACGACTGCGTATCCTGCTGAACCATCAGAACCAGTAATCTTGGAAGAACAAGGCACTGAGGAAGTGGTGGAGATTGAGTCTGAGTTTGAAGAAGATTTCTCCACTCCGGTCACAAAGAAGGGAAAGGAGAAAGAAAAAGGCTCAGGAAAGCCCTCGAAACCCATAAAACGGGTTGGGGGGAAGTCTCATACTTCCTCGCAGAACGTAAAATCCTCGAAGGCAACACCCGAGGCACGTGCTGCTCAGGAGGAGGCCCAGCCTGCTGGTCCAATCAAATGGTTTTCTCCCTTCGTTCTGCCACGCAGGACCTCGACGCACACGCCAAAGAACCTCGACGACCTGATCACTTATTTACAGATGTCATTAACCCTGGGAGAGGTCCCTATCATTAGTGAACCTGTTGGGAAGCTTCACGAGATCAAATTCGATGATCATGATTTGGCCAGTTTGGAGGCCTTCCTTGAGCTAGCGCCTGAATTATACCTTGACACAATTCAGGTAGATGATGGGATCAAAATTTTTCCTCAACACTGGGTGCGTGGATTGGTCAGGTCTAGGCTCCTAAACTTGCTAAGGATGCCACACTTTGGTCACTACAACGTCACGGGCTGGCTAGCCCGACAATTTCTTGCCCTAATTCATGATGCTGCCTGTGGATCTAGGACAGGATCCCCATCGACGATGCATTGGTTCACAAAATTACTGGCCTTCCCATGCATGGTCCCAACCCTCTGGAGTGCGTGGTACAAATTATGAGGTGGAAATTTCCGAGTATGTGCACAAGACTTACCATGTGGAGCACAATATTCGGGCTTTTATAATCAAGTCTATCAGTGACCAAGGCACGCATTTGGGCACGATGTTATTGGCATGAAAAATGATGAGAAAATGTTAGGTCACCTCTATCCCAGCCTACGTAATTTAGTTAGCAGGCCAATGTGGGAAAAGGGTATGTTTTATCTGGGCCCAGTATTTGTGTGATGAGTTTTTGACTAATGTCCGCTAGTCCCAGGAGCAGGGCCGCGCCTTTTTTAATTCCTGGTTACTATTCTTCATAGCGTTGGTTGCCTAGGAAGCCCCTGCGGAGTTAGTCCTCCCTAAGCTTACCTTGGACATGTGCGAAGGGGCTCGCTATGCACACTTATGATATTCTAAGGATCCACAACGTCTCGAGGACAACCAAGTTTTTTGGGTCCTCTTTCAAAGTAGCTTGGCCGCAGACATTAACTCCTGACCACGGTTGTCCCCTACCATGTATGACAGATACAAAGGCATTGCAGCATTTCATATCACTATGCACAACATCTAGATCAGGGCACACTAGGATAAAGCTTGGACTTCGCTCCCTTATATGGTGGCAGATGAAGAAATTGAAAACGTCATTGCACTTTGGCCTCCTAACTAGACGATCGGCTTCAAAATTGGCACGAAGGGTGTCGAAGGAACCATCACATCAAAAGTCAACCCCCATGTTGTCGTCAAAGATTCCAAAGGTGCAACCAAGAGTACTATTTAGTCAATTTAGTGTCCTAAATTGCTAACATAAATTATCAACCAGGGCTAGTAAACTGATGAAGTGTGATGCACTATATGTGCCTAAGTATCCCTTTTTCTTACTTTTTTGTTTTTAGTGTTTTATTGATGTTTTGGGGTTTTTATGTTTGAATCTTAGTATGCTACTCTATGCTAAAAAGATGAAGTTAGATTTATGTCAAAAGGGAGAAAATGAAATGTTAATAAATGAATTAAAACAGAGTTTATTTGCAAGTTCTGTTCCTAACTAGAAAATGATGAAAACAGAGAGTCCTAATCCATGGATATTACAGCTTCTAAATGAACATTCATGAAATGAAAAGTAACTCAAAACACTACAACTTAATCCAATTCATTTAGTTAGAGATTTTTTGGAAGAGATTTGAAAAAGATTAATTCTAATGCAATGAGGATCTCCTAAAACATAAAAGGAAATGCTGAAACAACTTATAACATTACAACTAAATCTCATTCATGAGTTAGAGGTTTATTGGAAGAGCTTTTTGAAAGAGATTAATCATAATGTGATAAGGATCTTCTATGAAGCAAAACAATCAATAACTCACAATATTACAACGTAGTCTCATTCGTGAATTAGAGGTTTATTGGAAAAGCTTTAGAAAGAGACTAACTGCAGTATAATGAGGATATTATTTTTAACTAAATAACAGAAAATGAAATGCTAATAACTCAAAATATCACAATTGAATCTCATTCATTTAATAGAGATGTATTGGAAGATCTTGAGAAAGAGACTAACTGCAATATCATGAGGATCCTTTATCTAAGAAAATGACATGAAACATAATGCTAAAAGCTATAATTTCATAAAGCAATCTAAGTAAGGAAATATGACAAAACAGAATTGAAAATGACTTATCTAGAAAAAATGTAAAACCTCCTTGAATAGCAGGGGCCCTCTGCTATCAATTTGGTGAAATTCTTCAGCTCCTTAAAGTTGTAATCAAAACAACATCAAAGAACTTCTTTATTGAAAAACTCACAAATCTACATCCCATTCCATCTTAAGCTTTGTTACAAAACACTCTCTATTCCTTTCTCTTCTTCTCCTATTTTTTCACTACCCATGATAGGAGAAATCTTCTCCTATTTATACAAAATATGAGAAGTTATCTCATTAATGGGAGTCCATGAATCTCTCCCTCCATCTCTAGAGTTACAATCAAAATAGGAAACGATAAGACACATGTCTTTTTACAGTTTCAACACAAATAAGAAATGAGACACATATCTTCTTAGAGTTTCAATACAAAAAGGAAATGAGACACATGTCCTCATGATCCCATGATCTTCTCCACTCAAATTCGAATTTGTTTTTTGGAGGCCACATAAAGGTCTTTTAGAAGCTTCATTTTGACCTACACATGTCACAAAACTCATAACACATATATAGATATATGAAACTATGTTAATTTTCTAGTTTCTAATCATAAATTCACTTTAAATACATAAAATAAATAACTTTGGAAAACAAGGATCTTAACCCATATATTTATGAAAATTGTTACTTGTTGTAGGGTTTTAGGTCAGATGGCTATCGAATAAGAGCTTAATGGTTATGACATAATGGAAATATGTATGAATATGGAAAACACTTTTGAGACTCAAAAACTACCAGACAAGATACAGGCACGACCGCACACAAGAATGCACAATAGAAGCAGACCCTTGAGAAGGACATCAAGGCAGAGACTCAGGTAGATTCACAGCCTAACCTAGGCACAAAAGGACTAGATGCAGGAGGAACTGCCCCCCCTACGGCACAAAGAAAACAAGCGAACCTGTCAAAACGCCCCGCAAGAAGCAGTGCTCTCAGCAGACAGAGCGAGATGAGACAGTCACGTTGACTGACAGAGACCTTGAACAAATCACTGATGCGGTCACTCTAGCCGGAGAGGACAAGTGGGTAGCCTTAGAGAAGCAACAGAAAGTTGCGGTCGACACAATCTAGGTCGAGCTCCTTGCACTACAGTTGAAGACAGATACATTTCAGACTAGTGTAACTCAGGTACACATGCTTTTAGTCGCTGGTAGCATAGCATTAGTTACAGACGAAAGCTGCCTCTGCTCTCTACCTAGCGCAACCCTTGTGATCAGTCCACCCGACCTGGGAATCCAAGTCCAAGCCGGTACCGAAGTCCAGCTGAATTTAGCTAGGCTCCCTCATGAGGCTTTGCAGGGTCTCCACACCTCAGTATTTTAGGAAATTCACCATCGAGACCAACAGGTGCACCAACAGCTTGGAGTGGATGAACAGATAATTGATGCAAAGAACGTTGAAGTGTGCCTCGCCATCGCGAAGCACACGAAGCTCGAAAACATGATTCACCAACTTTGTGCCGATGTTACTACAGAGATCCCGACCATAGCCACCCCTTAGGTGAAGGTTAAAAGGTTGTTTGCAGCACTGAAGGCTTCCCGGGAGGAAGTTCAAATGGTCAAGACATGAATCGAGCAACAGATTGCCAACTTCTAGGCTAATTTGTAGCCTAAAACACCTCTGGAGGTATGGGCCCAGCGAACTGCACTGGTCACTATGGCTACGAATGCCATTATAGGGAAAATCACGCAGGGTGCCCAATTATTAGAAATCACCATGCAGCTATAGACCAAGGTCCAGCACGACACGATCCTGCGTGGCATCAACCAGGACCTGCGATAGAAACAAGAAGAGTTCGATATGATGGAAGCCACCCTGCCCACTTTAGTTCCTACTCAGCGTTTGACACGGCTACGCACCAGCCACGCCCTCCAAGCTGATATTATTAATGAACTCCAGCAAAATAAGAAGGCCCTCGGCGACCACCTGAAGCCTTGGGCTGCTGAGGCCCTCAAGCTTTGACAAGATGTTAATGTCGTGGTTAAGCAGCTAAACCAGACTTTGTAGAGTGTCACTGCTGCAATGGAAGGTCCGATTTCAGAAAATTTGGTCGACATCGCACAGAATACCGCTACTAAGAGTGAAGGCATGCTACCTCTATTAACCGAGGCGATCATATTGTTGCAGGCACAGGTGGAGACCCCACCATCACAGTGACTCAGGACGAGTCACAAGATTGTGTTGGGGAACTGTTGGAACAGGGTCTCCTACAGCTGCGAATTTTTTCCATTTTTGTATATTTTTGTAATATTTAGTCTAACGTAGGGGTTTTGGTGTGGGTCAAATCCCCTAACGCATTGTAATGGGTCAAGGATAGACGAAGAGTCCACAAACCCATTGGATGCATAGGCTAAATCAGTATAAATAGATGAACCTTTTTGAATCTTAGGTAGAAGAAAAGATAGAGATTGATGATAGTTGCGAATTGTTAGATCCTCAGTCCTGCTGTGTGCGTAGGTTGTGTTGGATTATATTGGGTTTTGAGGCTAATATATGCGAATCTAGTTAGAGTACCTCTACGTTATCTCAGTTTATGTATTACTGTTGATGTGAAATGTTGAATCTGTACACCTACTATTGGTTATTCATTGTTGCTACGGATCTGTATTTATTATGATACAGAGTATTATTGTGATCTATTGTCACGCGTTTATAATATTACCTATTATAGTGCTGATGCGGAAGTGCTGATTAGATCCATGACTGATAGTAGCTCTGTTAACTGTGAACTATACTGGTTAGTGAACCTATGAATAGATCTATTTTATAGATGTGAGAGTATCGTTGTTTTTGATATATGAATCTATGATCTACGATTATAGTTGTTGTACTGGTAGTTTGGTGTTACGCACGTGGATGTGAAGGTAATTAGTAGCTAGGAGCTCTACGACATAAGTCTATAACTAGATCTGTTGAATACGAAGTTGGTAAGATAGGAACGCAACTCTGCTTGACTTACCTACTCTCTCTTAGGGTGTGGAAACCTGGTTCCAGCACCCTCCCATACTGCTTCAGGTGAGACTTTGGCATGCACAAGCAGGTCACTGCCGGAAGGGCCAGTAGTATAGGGGTTTTTTTGGCAAACTTTAGCCTCTTAACCTGGGTCAGGACCCCTCGATCCAACATGGCCAGAGGGTTTTCTTAGGTGGAGGGGATTGAATATGATGAGACGTTTGCACCAGTCACAAGGTACTCATCTATTAGATACATCCTTTCACTCTTGGCGTAGATGGGATGGTAGATACATCATATGGATGTAAAGACAACCTTTATCAATGGATTAAATGAGGAAGAAGTGTACAATTATAATCCGGAAGGTTTCAATACCTTAGATAGGGAGTCTCATGTGTGCAAACTCAAGAGAGAATTGTATGGGCTTAAGCAAGAACCTTGTGCTTGGTGAACCATGATTGGAAACTATTTCACTGGTTTGGACTTCACCAAGAGTGAAGCGGATGCAAACCTATATCATATTGTGGTTATTGGTAATATTTTGATTATTGTACTTTATTTCAATGATATGATACTGACAGGTGATGAGAGACTCATAATGTATTGCAAAGATGCTCTACAAGAGAATTTGAGATGAAGGACATGGGGATCTTGCACTATTTCCTTGGATTGGAAATATGAAAAAGAGATGGGGAGCTATTTGTATCTCAGGGAAAGTATGCCAAGGAGATTTTGATGAAGTTCCACATGGAGGGCATAAAACCCATGGAGACTCCTCTTACAGGAAATTGGAGGAAGGCTGATGCTACTTTATGCAAATTAGTGGATGCTACTATTTACAAGAAGCTTGTGGGTTCGCTCATGTATTTGTTGAACACACGACCTGACATATGCTACACAGTTAACCAACTAAGCCAAGCTATGGTTAAGCCGACCAAGCTCTTTTGGAAGGTGGGGAAGCATGTGTTGAGAAACATCATAGGACTACATAATATTTATTATGGTACAGAAGGAAAGAGGGAGTGGAGCTTCAAGGCTTCATCGATGCAGATTGGGCACGGATTCCATACAATCAGAAGCACATCAAGAGGCATATTTAGCATAGGATCAGCGATAGTTTCTTTGTACATTAGGAAATAGAGATCGGTTTCACTTAGTTCAACAGAGGGAGAGTACACAGTGGCCAATCAGGTAGCATGTGAGGCCATCTAGATAAGGAAGATACTTTTTGGTTTGTTTTGTCAAGAGATGGATCCGGCGATGATACATTGTGATAACCAGAGTTGCATCAAACTCTCGGTTAGTCCAGTATTCCATGACAAGTCCAAGCATATTAATATTTGATATCACCATCTCAAAGATTGTGTTTAGAGGTAGATTATGTCATTAGATTACATTCCCATGGAAGAGCAGGATGCAAACATCTTGGCAAAGGAGCTGACAAGAAGAAAATTCGAATTCCACATAGGCAAGATCAGGGTAGCAGATAATCCCTTTCTTGTAGAGAGGGAGTGTTGAAATGGCACCCCAAGGGGCTTTCTGATTTAATTTTCCCTTAAATAAATTGGAAGAGAAAATGTAATTTCATCTCATGACTTCTTGTATTAGTTAACTAAGTCAGAATGACTAACTATCTTAGGAAATTTGAGCTAAGGGTTAGAGAGTAGGAGGTCAAGTGAATTAAATATGATTTAATTCATAAGTAGTGATAAATCAGTTAAATGCTAATTCACTATAAATATTTATTGCATGTCATTTCTAAGGAAGGCGTAGTTGATACTAAGGTTAAAGGGATGATAACTATCAATTGTATAACTAGAAAATTGTAGAGGTCAGTCATAGAGTCATGTGGAGGCCAAGGAATCATTGCACAATAAAATAGAAGGATTTTCCTATTTAATGGGGATTAAATTCCTCCAATAATGTCTAAGCAAGGAATGTTGAGCAGAGGCTGAGAATTGGATAATTAATTGGTTGATTTTTCTTAGATCAGAGTGAGACAGTTGGAAGAGTGCAGGAATTTCTCTGAGATAGAAAGCATTGTATTGTTTCATGATCTTGACTTTATACAATATACATATAGAGGGGTTTTAGGCAATGTGCTTTCCCTAGATACATCTTGTGGTGTGTGATTGATTGTCTCTTTCTCTTACTTGTTATGTGATTGTGTTTTGTTTCTACAAATTGTAGAAGGATTTAGTATCTTGTTTTAGTACATTACAAGATCAGGTTGAATCCCGTTATTATATTTTCTACATTGGTTCCTTGGGAAGAAATGCAATGAAGTCCTTGGAAATGACCTCCCATTTCTAATCTGGAATCAAAATTAGATGCAATAAACCACTTGTATGCTTACGCTCCGCTTTTACATGCTGGAAAGCTGTTGATACCTATCATTTTGTTGTCTTTCCTACAAGATATTCTCCTACATGTCTATCCCATAGGAACTCTTAGTTGAAATGTGATTTACCTGCACTCTTCTACTAAGAACATCTGCAACCATGTTCTCCTCACCCATAATGTACTTGATATCGAAGTCAAACTCATTGAGCGCAACCAACCAATAGATTTCTTGAAATTTAGATTAGGTTAGTTAAATAAGTACCTTAGTCCAATATCATCACTCATAAAAATGAACCTCTTATCAAGAAGAGAGTGTCTCCATGTATTTAATGCATGGATGATCCCTTCCAACTCAAGATCATGAGTCACATAGTTATGCCTGTGCTCGTTTAGTTTCCTTGACTCATAGCATACCACAATTCCTTCCTGCATCAAGACTCCAGCAAGTCCTCTCTTACAAAAATCTATACATACCACAAACTCTTTGTCTAGATTTTCAATCTTCAAGATCAGATCATTTGTAACCAAATGCTTCAGTTGCTCAAAACTAGCTGCACATTCTCCTATCCATTCGAACTTCTTCCCTTTTTCCTGTAAGGATGTAATAAGATAAGCAATCCATGAGAAGTTACTGATGAAACACATGTAATAACCTATTAATACCATGAATGATATGACCTCATCCACATTCCTAGGAGTTTCCCATCACATGGGAGCTCTGATCTTTTTCTGGCCACTACTATACCTTCCTTAGAAATAACATGTCCCAAGTAATGAACTTTAGTCTGAAAGAAATTGCATTTACTAAGTTTGGCATACAACTAATTTTATCTTAGAAATCTCAACATTGTTTCTAGATGTTCTGCATGCTCTTCCTCATGCTTAGAATATATCAATATGTCATCAATGGACACTATCACAAACTTGTCCAAGATGCAAGACACTATTCATCAAACACATGAAAGTAGCTAAAGCATTAGTCGAACCAAAAGGAATCACAACAAATTCATAATTACCATACCTGGTCTGGAAAGAAGTCCTGTAGATGTCCTGTTCTATGATGCATACTTGATGATACCCTAACCTCAAACCAATATTTAAGAACACTTTTTCTCCCTTCAGCTGATCAAAAAAGTCATCAATTTGTGGAAAAGGGCACATGTTCTTAATCGTCACTCTATTCAACTACCTGTGATCAATGCATAACCTGAGAGTACCATCCTTCTTCTTCACAAACAATAATGGTGAACCCCATGGTGACACACTTGGCCTAATCTATCCCTTATGAAGCATTTCCTTAAGCTACAACTTCAATTCCACTAATTTAAGTGTGTTCATCATGTAAGGTGCATTTTATGTTGGTGCTTCTCCCAACATCAACTTGATAGAAAATTCCACTTCCCTATGAGGAATTAAATCTAATATCTCTACTGGAAATATATCCTAAAACTGTTGAAAATTGGATACCTCTTCAAGACTTCAAAATCCTCAACATCCTTCCCTTTGTCACTAGAAATATGCATTGCAAGAAATATACATCCTTTCCTTATATTTCTCTTTTCTTGCATAGTTGTAACCATTCTCATTGATGTAGCCTTCTTCTTACCCTACAAAATTATCCTCTCTCCATCATCATCCATAAACTCAATAGCCTTATCATATAAATCTACCTTGGTCCTATGAATGTACAACGAATCCATACCCCACAACATTTTGTATGATCCCAATGGAAGCACATTTAGATGTGTTGTTGTAGACATATCGTTCAAATCAAATGCATAAGACCTTACCCAATGATGAATTTTTTTCTTGGTACCTATAGCCAATTGCATCAACCAATACTCTGCATGCACTTCTTTATTCAAGAAACGCTTATTCACCAGGTCAGGACTGATATAACTATATTTAGATAAAGGGAAATTCAAAATAGAAATAACTTGATCACAAATATTACCTTACATATCAATAATAGATGTCTGATTGATCAGTCTGCCTATTATGTAATACTGCATAAAGCCAAGGGATACTCTGTCCAACATCCCCAATTATATATGTCTTCTGAGCATTGTAAATATATGATTTTCCACCCCGATGTTGTGGCCAATATCTCCTGTGATGGTCCTTGCAAAAATTCCATCACTGCAAAAGTTTTCTTCCATAACCCTTGTTATTCTCCTCAGATTGGAATCCTTGTCCTCTATCAGGTGCATTGAACTACTTGTGTGGCATTACATTCTCCTTGTCATCCGTATCTTGAGGTTTTATTCTCTTCTTAGCCCAATTTCCTTTATTATTCTCATTACCTTTCCAGTCTTTCTTAGAATTAGTCTTGCACTTCGATTTCTCATAATAGTGCTTCAAAATTCTAATGGCTTCCTCTAGCAATCTACATTCATCGAACTCAATATTGTCTTTAAATGATAATGAAAACCCATTGTGAATCGCTAAATATTTTCATTCTCCTCCTTAAGATAAGTCACATATCTCAACAACTCCAATAATTTTCTAGTATACTCTTCATCGTCCATAGATCCCATCTTAAACTCATAAAACTCATTTTCATTATCATGATAGTATCTTTTCGATAGATACTTAATCCTAAACTTTCTCTCAAAGTCACTCCAATTCGGCGCCTCTTCTCGGATGCCTCTGACATTCTTTACATCTTCCCACCAAATATTTGTTTTTCCTTTTAGACTGAAATTTGATATCTTGGCTTTCATATTTTATGAATAATCATGCAATCTGAAAAACTTGTTCATCCCAAGTAACCAATCTTCTACATATTGTGACTTCTTCATTTCTCCATCAAATGTAGGGGGCTTTTATTTCTTGAACTATTCTGGAAAGTACTACTTCTCACTCCTCCTATATGGATTATATCAGCGATGATGATGTCTCTCTAAACCAGAACTAAAATGGAACCCACGGCGATTACCCCTCCAATCAGGTGTATCCAAGAACCTACTGTCTCTAACTATGTCATCCCTGTCAAAATTTTTGTTTGCTTCAGACATGTTTCCATATTCCCCATTGGTCCTGTCCTCCTATCCAAGAATGATCCAAGTGGTCTCTATCTCTGAAAATATGATATACTATGAAGGATGACTAAATTAACTTCCACTTTCTTTTGTTGTGCACTGGAAATTATTTCTTGTGACTAAATGATCCTATCATTGTCCACCTTACAACTTCTTATATTTCCTTTAAAACTTCTCAATGTATATGCTATGGCAGGAGAGTACTCATCACCATGTTGTTCATTTGATCTGTAGGGAGAATCACGTGAACTGTAGTCCACCATTCTTCTAGATATCTTGATATTATACTTCTTGCAATGTTAGGTCCCCATATTAGTTGTGTAGTCCCTTATTGTTGTTAGTGTAGCCCCCTTATTGTTATTGTTGTACCCATGTAGCCCCCATATTGTTATTATTGTGCCCTTACATTATTATTGTTAGGTCGGCTATGATTATATTGTGACCCCATGGACTCCTAAATATAGAAAGGAGGTTTTTTCATTTGTATCATCCAAGAATTGTTCATTTATGTAATGTAAAGGGGGTTTCCCCCTCAAAGTGGCTGGATTCTAAGGCATTTGTCTCTCTTTTATTCTATTTTTGGAGTTGGTTTCATAACATTTGGTCATCATGTAATTTTGGCTATTAATTATTTTATATGAAGGTTTAGAAGCTTAAATATTTACCATGAGAAGCTGAAATCTTGAGGAACTTCGTGTAAAAATTTCAGATCTTGGTTCGCAATCATTTTGGAGATATGATCTGTGGAAGTCATAAGGCTCCTGAATTTCATCTAAAAGAGTTGACCTTAGGAAAATTATCATAACTCACTCTACTGAACGTGTCCATAATTAGGTCATTGTGGGAGATTGGGCATAAATTTTCCTTGAAGCATCCAAATCAGGTCAAACTTATGGAATTCGAAATAATATTTAGAGGGCTACTCTAGGACTGAATTTAGATATTGAAGATCTGAAATCATAGAGATAATTTAGTTTCAATATCGAGCTCCTCAAAAGAAAGAAAAATGGGTGTATTTTTTTTTCAAATTGCATAAGTCTTATTTGAAAAATCAGTTTGAAGTAATTCCAATGGCATATTGAAGCATAGATATTGGTATTGGGTTCTAAAATCCCCCCTAAAAAGAATTTAACGCCCATTAAGCCATCAGAATACTCTACTATGACTCATGAAGCGGAAGAAGTGCAACATGATATATCAAAATGACAAGAGAAAGTGCACCAAATTTGGCTCTCACAAAGAGCATAAAAAAATGAAATGGAATTTTTGAATAAAGACGTGGAAACTAAGATGGATGGTTTGAAGAAAGGCATGGAAGCTAAGATGAATGGCATTGAAGCTAATATGGATGACATCAAAGAATAAATGAAAGACAACATGGAAGACATGAAGAATGATCTAAAAGTAGACATGGAAGGTTTGAAGGAAGGTTTGACAAAGTTGATACAAGAAATGATTCCTAATGGAGAAAAAATAGTAGAGGAAACTCATGATGAAAAAAAAAAATTGTTGATCGTGATTTCATAAACTCTAATGTTGGATGGAAGACTCACCATATTCCAAAGATGGATGTGAGGAAGTTTGATGGCAAGGATCCCGTAACATGGATACTACAGATGAAGCAATATTTTGATCTCCATAATGTGCAAAACACACAAAAGGTATGCAATGAAACTTTACATTTAGAACAAAATACATTTTTATGGTATCAATGGCTTTGCTCTCGTAAAAAAAATTGTCACTTGGTCAATTTTTATGGAGGAAATGATAGCACGTTATGAGGATAGAAAGAGAAACACCTTCTTTAGCCAATTGATAAATATCAAACAAAAGGTTTCAATGGTGGAGCATATTGAGGACTTCCAAAAATTGAACATAAGGGTAGCTGATATTCTAGAGGAATGCAGGATTGATGTCTTCATAGGGACTTTAAAGGATAACATCCAACATGAGGTTCTCCTTTGGGAACCTGATTCATTGGAGAAGGCATTCAGTTTGGCGAGAAAAATTGAATGTTAAATTTTGGCAACAAGGAAGCCTACCACTCACATCTATAAATATGGAAGTGTTTCTACTCCTAGACTTACACAACCTACAAGGTTGACACCACAAAAATTGGAAGAAAAAATAGCAAAAGTATTTAGTACAATTATGATAGAAAATACACTAAAGTGTGCTGAGAAGATATTATTTTACATAGATTTTGAAGAGGAGGAAGAAAATGAACAAGAAACTTCAAAAGAAGAGGATATACACCAAGAACCAATCGTAGAGAAAGAAGAAATGGGTCTGACCATATCCTGTAATGCATTGGTAGGAATTACCACTCCTCAAACTCTCAAGATAGAAGGACATATCAAGAAGAAAAAGGTAATAGTGTTTATTTCCTCAGGTAGTACCCATAATTGTATTCATTGTAAGGTAGCCAAGGAATTGAATTGCTTCCTATACGTAGCACCAAAATGTCAAGTGATGATTGAAAATGGAGGAACTATAAATTTCTCTTGAAAATTCCATAATATCAAGCTAACCATGGGGGAATATGTATTGAATAGTCCAATGCTTTCCATTCCAGTGGGAGGTGTTGATGTTATACTAGGAATACAATGGTTACAATCTTTGGGGATGGTAGCTTTTAACTTTCAAGAACTTTTCTTGAAATTTTTTTTGGAAGGAAAGGAAGTTGGATTATGGGGTATTGCAGGGAAGGCGAGAAAGATAATAAGCTCTATTTTCATGACAAAGTGAAAAAATAACAATGAGGCGTAATTGCATAATTATGCTCACTAGAAGTTCCAACATCAAAATCATCTATTTCTCCAGGTCTCCAAAAAGTCTTAGACAATCATTCTAAGGTGTTTGAAACTCCCAAAGGACTCCCACCTATTTGTGATCATGATCATGCTATTCATTTGATTCCAGGAAGTGTTCCTCCAAACATCAGTCCTTACAAATATCCTTATGTCCAAAAGAGTGAAATTGAACATATGATTGCAGAAATGTTAGAGGCTGGTATAATTCAACTGAGTCAAAGTTCTTTCTCTGCTCCAGTAGTATTGGTGCACAAGAAGGATGGATCATGGCGCATGTGTCCAAATTATAGGGAGCTCAATAAGATCAGTATTAAAGTTAAATTTCCCATTCCTATGATTGATGAATTATTGGATGAATTACATGGAACAAATTATTTTACCAAGTTGTATCTTCATTAAGGATATCATCAAATTAGATGAAGACTGGAGATATTCTGAAAACAACATTTTAAACTCATGAGGGTCATTATGAATTTTTTGTCATGCCTTTTGGCCTTACCAATGCACCTTCTACATTTTAAGGGTTGATGAATTCCATTTTCAAACCCTTCCTTAGAAAATTTGGGTTAGTATTTTTTGATGGTATACTAATCTACAACAGGTATTGGAAGGATCACATTCAACATGTTCACAGGGTGCTCAAACTATTGTAGGAGAAACAATTATATGCAAAAACCTCCAAATGTTTCTTTGGAGAACAAGAGGTGGAATATATGGGTAATATTGTATCTCACGAGGGTGTTAAGGTAGACCCTAACAAAATTAAAGCCATTAAGGAATGGAAAGTCCCCACAACCATAAAGCATTTGCGAGGATTTATCGGGTTAACAAGGTATTATCGCAAGTTTTTTAAGAATTATGGGAGAATAGCAACACCTCTAACAAAATTATTGAAGAAATCTTCATTTTCATGGACTCCTGAAGCAAATAAGGCCTTTGAACATATTAAAGAGGCAATGTGCCTAGCACCGGTCTTAGCTACGCCAAACTTCACAAAAACCTTTATTATGGAATGTGATGCATCAGGAAATGGAATTGGTGTTGTTTTAATGCAAGAAGGAAGACCCATTTCTTTTGAAATTCATCCAATAAAAGGAAAGTATTTACAGAAAGATATTTATGAGAAGGAAATGTTGGAAATACTATATGCACTAAAGAAATGGCGACCTTACCTAATGGGAAGAAACTTCAAGGTAAAAACTGATCATGATAGTCTTAAATACTTTTTTGAATAAAGTATATCTTCAGAAGAGCAGCAAAAATGGGTCACAAAGATGTTGGGTTATGACTTTGAAATCATCTACAAAAAAGGGAAGCTAAATTTTGTTGTGGATGTAGTCTCAAGAAAGGATGAAGAGGTGGAAGAATTTATTTGTGCCATTTCAATTATCCAACTAGATTGGATAGTTGAAGAAAGGGACGAATGGAAAAAGGACGAAGAAGTGTGGACACTCATTCAAAAGTTGCAGCAAGATCCTACAACATATGATACATTTAGTTTAAAAATGATTCCTTATGGTACAAATATCACTTATATATTTGTAATAATTCCCAACTAAAACAAAATATTATTTTGGAATTGCACACTTTTACCTTAGGAGGATACTCTAGATTTTTAAAAACTTACCATAGGGTGAAGAAATAATTATTTTGGGATGGCTTTAAACATGATATTCAAAATTTTGTGGTGAAATGTTTGGTTTTCCATCAAAATAAATTTGAGACAATTAAGACCCCGAGTCTTCTACAACCTTTATCCATTCCATGTCAACGTTGGGAGGATATTTCAATGGATTTTATCATAGGTTTACCTAAGTCTGAAGGAAAGACTGTCATCATGGTGGTAGTTGATAGACTTACCAAGTATGCACACTTTTCTACATTATCTCATCCATTTAAAGAAAGTACAGTTGCTACTGCATTTATGGAAACAATTCAAAAGCTACATGGAAACCCAAATATTATTGTAAGCGATAGAGATCCCATTTTTATTGGAAATTTTTGGACAGAATTATTTTCTTGTTTGGGTACTAAACTAGATCATAGCTCATCTTATCATTTTCAATCCAATGGGAAAATTGAGATAGTGAACAAATGTTTGGAAGGATATCTTCCTTGTTGTGTGTCTGATAAACACACACAATGGGTCAAGTGGTTACCTCTGGCTGAATGGTGGCATAATACTTCCTTCCATACTGCAGCAAAAATAACCCCAGTTATGGAACTTTATGGATATCATCCACCATCCATCAAATCATATTTAAGAGAAAATTCTAAGGTTCAAGCAATGTAAGATCACATCAAGCATCAACAACAAGTTCTCCAAGTCTTAAAGGATAACCTAAATTTGGCACAAAATCAAATGAAACAACAGGAAGATCAACATCATAGTGAGAAAAGTTTTTATGTAGGAGAATAGGTATATTTATGGCTACAACGATACAAAAAAATGTCCCTCAAGCAAGCTAAGAAGGATACTATATTATCGCCAAAGTACTATGGTCCTTACAAGGTGTTGCAAAATATTGGTACTATGGCATACAAATTGGAGCTTCCTACTTCTTCTCGAGTGCATCCAATTTTCCATGTTTCATGCTTAAAGAAGGTTATAGGTGAAAAAATTCCAATTCAAACAACATTGCCAGAACTTGATGAGGAAGGAAAAATCATATTGGAACCTGAAGCAGTCACGGAAACAAGAACTCGATAGCTACAAAATCGATCAATTTCAAAGTATCTCATCAAGTGGAAGAACTTACCCACTAATATTCTACATGGGAGGATGAGAATTTTATACAGAAGCATCCAGAGCTACTCAAGCATTTAGGACAACACGTTTTCTAAGGTGAGGGGCATTTTAGGTCCCTATATTACTAGTGTAGTCCATTATTGTTGCTATTTTAGCCCCATTATTGTTATTGTTGTACCCCTGTAGCCCCCATATTGTTATTATTGTGCCTTTGCATTATTATTGTTAGGTCATATAGGATTATATTGTGACCCCATGGACTCCTATATATAGAAAGGAGGTTTTTTCATTTGTATCATCCAAGAATTGTTCATTTATGTAATGTAAATGAGGTTTCCCCCTCGAAGTGGATGAATTCTAAGGCATTTTTCTCTCTTTTATTCTTTTTTTGGAGCTGGTTTCATACCATGTTATATAAACCAAATACAAACATGATGAAACATAACTCAGTGAAGTTCATAGGGACGATATCTCATCTACAAAATCAATCACGATTAGCACAACATAACTATATATAATAAAATCAACATATCAATCACCTCAACATAAAAATGATGATGACACAAGACCACAATAGTGACCATAACAATGCATGCATAGCAACACATATAAAACTGACATACATGCATGAAAAATACATTCTTCCCATCCAATCCAAGTGTTGAACCTGGTAGCTTTGATACCAATATGTGGTATCATATATCACCCAAAGAGAATGGAACCCACTCTGATACCAATTTGTAACCACCCCTCCCACATTTACCAAATTTCACCTCCCTGCTAGGGTAAACATGAGACATATAGTTAGTACGACATGACCAAACCTCCCAGCTCTAGTTAAGGAAGTAGGGCCTACAACTAGCAAAAAAATGACAACTCACAACATCCCTTAGAGCTACAGGAACACTCAAGGACCAAAGAACCACCCCAGGTGACAAAACCATGAGTTGGGGTGCCTTTTCATTGACCTAGGCTCCCAAATGCGTGCATGACAATTCTTGAATGCAGTTGAAGGCCTCCAACTGCATGCACAACAATGCATGAGTGTGGTTTTAGCCAAAAAGTTCTAGTTTAGAGGGTATAGTCGTGCGATATGAGCCACAATTCTAGGCTAGCCTCCAAGCCACTGCCTAGAACTTCCTAATACTTCTTATAATGATAAATTACATAAGTGAAACGATAAACGTACAGAACTTGAACAATAAATTGACCTAACCAGACCTAACCATGACAGTAATTTCGTCAAACATATGGAAAACATGTAAGCTATAGGTCATGAATGCATATATGATAATAGGAGTCTAAAACTTATCTGAGAATCACTAAGAAGGTATAATTCCCTCTCAATAACATTTGTTAGTCCATGCATTCTGGTGAGCCCTCGTATTGCACCAAGAATGTTGCAAATCCTAGAGGCTACTCTAATTTAATTTATCAACTCAGGGTTCATACAAACTTTGGAGGTGACAGTGCTATATACACATCAGATGCATTCAACTCATGTCATCCTCTTCTGAGCTCTACGAAAGGGTGCTATTTCTAGGGTTTCTAAATAAAGTTTATCACACTTCTGAATTTAGAACTATGTCTACAAGTGATTCAAAGCCATTACTCTATCAGCAAGCAAAGAACTATTCTACAACAAGAAAGTACATCTAGCTACTCTGCAATGAATGAAATCTACAAATTAATCTATGGCAAGAAATGGAAGCAAGCTAGGAATATTTCATGAATTAAATTGTTGAATAGAAATTGCATAAAGAAGACTAACCTAATCACACATTGCTGGGCCAAATGGCTAAACACGCTCTGTCTACTTCATGTTCTAACTATCATGCTTTTACTCATGCATCTAATCATGACCTAATTATGCTTGTAAGTGCACTGTTTTGCAGCTAGGAGGAGAAATCGCTAAGGTGGTTTAGGAAGGGCTTGAACTCATGGGTGCAAGGTTGAAGGTGTCTGGGTGGTTTTGGTAGGTCTGGCTGAGGTGGATAATGGTTTCTAGGCTTAAGGAGAGGCCCACTGGTGTTGCTGCAAGTGTTGCTATAGGTTTCCTATAGTGCTACAGGAAAGTCTTGAATTGCTATAGGAAACAATCTGAGGGAAATCTGAGGCCACAAATGGTGGAGAAAAGCATAGGGGAGGTGGAGTGAAGGTGTGTTTGGATGAGTGGAGGGTGGCCAACCCCTTGGCCAAGCTTAGAACCTATTGAGAAGCACGTCTTGCACTTCTATGGTTTTCTCACGGCGTGAAGGTGAAAAATATGAAAATAGAGCTGATGGTGATTTGATGGAAAGAAGGTTGATGATGGGTGAGAAATGAAGTTAAGGGTTGTGGTGAAGTCCTCCTTTGATATTCTACTTGAATCTACAAGAAAACTAATTGTTCATGCAAAAATCATTGACAAATTCATGATGAAGGAAATAGAAAAGATGAGTTGAATTTGGAAAGAAAACCTACTTCAACATTGAAACAGAAATCTAACTCAGTATCCTAGACATGTTCATGACACTACAACAACCTAACTACTCTTTCCAAGAAATCATAAACTAAAAAATGAAGATATGTAATGTGAAGAAGGTCTACCCTCCTCAAGCTCCAATGAAAGAGATGAGAGAGGGAGGCTTAACACACAACTTTCTGAGTTTATAAACTATTATACCAACATTTATGCAATCTTAATCTACAACAAAGACAAATGGAAGAAAACTAAAAAAAATGAATTGAAATGTAAGAAAACTAGCTAAAAAATCATAAAGAAAACTAGCTACAATGACATTAAAAACAGAAGCATGAATACATAAGAGAGACTAAGGCCAATGGATTGGGACCTAACCCACAAGCTTAGCCCTCTGAAATTAACTCAGTGAAGGAAAATTTGAATACTCATCTTATTGCAGAAAATAGTCTCATTACATAATCATAAAAGTCTCAAAAACCTATTACAAGAGCTAAGAGTCTATTATCTTCCTTAAAAGTTTGAATCCTAATGAGCTCTTTCTCAACCCTATTTAACCTATAGGTTAGCTACCAAAAACTCCCTAAAAACCAGGTGATGTGTTCACTTTGACCGCAAGAGAAGTGGAGCTTTGGTGCACTTGATCTCCCACTTTCTTGGCTGCTTTTGATTTCAAGTTGTTGGAGGGAATATCAAGGATCCCTTGGCTTCTTTTGGGAGTTAAGGGGGTGGGAAATCACCCTAGAATCTCTCCTTGTTGTCTACTCCGAGATTTAATTGCAAAATATTCATCAAAAGTAAAATATCTTCGTGATTATCCTATATTTAACTCATGTTAGGCATTCGAAGTATGACAAGCCTTAATCACCATCTACACTAGAAACATAAGACCATAATATAATTTAAATGTGAGAAAGAGAGAATTAATAAGGCTAAAAGGTGACAATTAACCCCTCCAATTAAACCTAATTGTTACACAGTAATTTTTCACCGTCCATGCAATCCCCATCCCGCACATTGGAGGGCCTATTCTATGACTTGTGAGCAGTGACATGACCTGAAAACACTTTCATGGCATCCCCCTTGACAAGGAAAATCATTCCCCTGAAGACAATTTCCTGTGAAAAGCCCTAAAAATAGACCTTTTGGCCTTGGCATGACTAGCCAGTTCAGCCCTCGCGCCAATGGGGGAAATCCACCAAAGAGGGCGCGCCAACTGGTGCTCTGTCCCAGTGTATTACTCGCACCAGGCTTAATAAGGATTGTTTTAAAAAAATAAATGGTGGAAGTTTGATTCCAACCAACTCCTGAACGAGTCTCTAAAAAAATTTGGGAGGTTTGGCTCCGGATCTCCATGTAGGGGAAGTAGTTTTCCACCTATCATGGAAGCTTCCTTGAGGATAGGGCCAATCCCACCATTATAGGGATCCCAAATCCCCTTCCACCATCTATATAAGCTTGTCATTTTCCCTTTTCAAGCTAGCATGAATAGAGCTAAATCAGTAGTAAGGAGATTATCGTTAGACAACCGAAGAGAGAGAGACTTGTCCCATTCCCGACGAGCTTTATCGAGACGTACTCCGCTGTCGACCCGCCGAAGGAAGATCCAGCGTTAGAGCTCAGGTTGTATCTTTATTTTTTCTGATTAATAATAAACGACTTCGATTATGGTTCCACTCATATGTTCATGTCTTGTGTTATGATTTGCATCTTCTCTGACTAATACATAGTTGCATGTATTAGGTTTTACGCTTGTGTGTTTGTTGTTTCTTCATGTACGTGCAAGTGTTTGAACGTGCTAGGCGGGAGAATTGTGATCTGCCACAACGAAGGATGGAAGTGCCATCTTCTCTGCAAGCGACAACAACATAAGACTTAAGGTAAGCCTCTTGTCACATCTTGGTCTTTTGCAATTAGGAACCTGCATCTTAGCGTGACTCGGTTGTTGCTAGACCTGATCTGGGCTAGTAGGGATCGCCTCTATCCACAGAGGGGATTTACCTCTCCAACAAACTAGCGAATCCACTAGGGAGACATTGATTGGATTTTGTCTTGTATTTTTGGTTGATTTTGGTCTTTGCCTGCTTTATCAGCTCTTTTGGTTTGCTCTTTTCTAGTGTTAAACCTTTGTTTAGTCTCACCATCTCGGATCTGCTTCCTGTTTGCTCTTTTTTATTTTTTGCATTAGTAAACTCGATTGGCGCAGTTTTTTCCCTGATATTCATGCCAGCTTGGCGCTTGTTGCCAGTTTATCCCCCGCGCCAATCCTGTTCTAGCGCTAGATGCAGCCTATCAGTCGCATCAATCTTGTGTGGTGCTAGGGTTTACTCCTTTCTGAGATTTCTGAGCTTGATTTCTGGTTTTGGTGTCATTTTTTCGACTGCCTGAGTGTTCTGGAGCCTTGTTTGACTGTGTGTGACCTTCATCCTCTAGTTGTTTTCCCTCTACTATCAGTTTTACATTCTAGCCCTATGGCATCTAGGTGATATTGTGTGTCGAGCCTCCCGTGGGAGTTTTTGGTCCTCGTTTGATCAATCAATTTCATTATTTCTTCTCTGCATTTGTTCAGTGGTTTTCCAGTGTTTTTTTGTGTTATCTGAGTGATTGGCCTCTTCCTCATTCAAATTTCTCTTTGTCTGGTTTTGGGCCTAGATTACACGGTTCATTTGAGCCTTTGGGATTCCTCTTTCATTTGAGGGATTTCTTCATCAATTTGAGGTCTGGCTGTGTGTTTGGCATTGAGTGAGCTTGCTTGTCCTTGCTCTATTGCTATAACTTCTCAAATTGATCTTTTCATTGGTTTTCATCTTGTTTAGTGCACTTTGATCTTAAACATTGAAAATATAAAAAAAAATTCAAATCTATTTTGCTTTTGATTAGTTAATGTAGATTGAGTACTTTTCTGTGTTATTAGTGATTTATAACCTTGAAAGAAAAGCTTTTAGTTTCGTTAGCATGCATTAGAGACACTAGTGGTTGTTTTGTGATGATTTTTTTATTGTGTGAAAGCTCTCAACCTTCCCGTAGTTAGTTATTCATCGAACGAAATGATACATTGTGGCATGTAGTGTGCATTTAGAGGATTTTGAGACATGACATTCGGTAGGGCCTAGAAATTGAAACATAATTGAAGATCAACACTAAAATTTATTCAATTTACCTTAAGGCAACATTGAAACATTAGCGAAATATTTATAGGTCTAGGCTAGTGACGTCTTCCGGCGTCGTTAAACCTAGTAGATGTCGTTCACCTCTTGGCTTTAGACAGTGCTAGTACGGACTTGTGCTCCCCGTACCATTGCGTATATAAAGGGAGACCCCACTAGGTTGCTATCCTTTATCCGTAGGAAGCCGAGTCTGCCACCTTATACCAGTGATACACCAGACACATCATTCGGGGAGATTGCCTGCATGTACATCAAGTCCTTGGTTGATTTCTCTTTCATTTTGAAACCAAGGTGTATATTGCAGTTCACGGATATTTGGTACACCCTTTGCCTAGAGTTCCAGAGTAGTCATTTTGATCTTTTCTGATTCATTAAATTTGAAAGGATCATCAAGCGCTTGTCCTTTCACGCTTGTTTCAAAATTGAAAGAGATAGAGTCACCTTTCATCCATTTCTCGACTCTTAAAACATGAAACGGTGAAGTTTCTAAGTTTCAATGTGGTAAAATAAATCACCTGCGATCACATGCCCTTTTAGAATTTGCTTGTTGGCCATTTGATTGTGTGCCTTGGTTTTTTAGCTCGTGTGTTTTTGTTTGATCTATTCCTCTTGTTGTTACTGTCATAGTGGCGGAACCCTCAGTTTCGTCTACTGGTAGTCCTTACACAGACGATTCATCAGAGGTCTCTCAATCCTCTGCTGCACCTCAGCATCCCATTGTCTCTGAGTTTCCCGACGGGGGACCAGTTCTATCTAAGCTTCCCTTTGGAGGACCAGTTGAGTTCAATTGGCCCTTATCCAAAGCTTGGTTTGGATTTTGAGTAGGGGAATATTTCCCTCCTCTTACATCGGGTTTGCCTTTTCTAGTTGTTGTTATTCCTCCTAGTCCTCACCGTCTTCTAGAAGATCTAGCGGCAGGGCCAAATATGGGCTCATACAACCCTTCTCCTAGTGAGGAAATCCCCACATTTGGTGAAGATTACCAGTTGTTCCCAGAAGACAACCCCGAGTTATCTGTCATGTCTTCGCCTAGTCCTTCACTTCCAGTGGGGTATAGATCCTTAAGTCAGATTATGACCGCTGTCGCCTCTATGGGAGTATCAACTCCGTCTACGAGGCTAGTTATTCCTTCGTTAGGGATGTCCCCAAGGACACCCCTCACGTCATCTCCTCAGGTCACATCAGTACCAGTTAGGCCTACTGTATGTGTGGTCGCATCTGCACCCACTTAGTCCGTAAGAACCACGTCACTTCCCGAAGACGTCTACATAGCATCTGCTATTCCAGAGAACAACTCTCCTGAGGAGTATCGATTGTCCCTACATCAATCAAACTCTGAGGTCGGTCAATCCTCCCAAGATCCCAACCGTCTTTACTTTTCGCATTATGCGCAGGATGGTGCACCCGTCTACATTTTTCCATATTAGTGCGATGAGCAGGGAAACCCTCTATGTTTTCCTGCTCTAGAGGCTTATCAGTATGTTTAGGGTTTTCTGTCTGCCCGAGGTGTGAAACCTTCCAACTCGCAAGGACAACCCATCTAGGGCCAACCTTCGGGCTAGCCTGGTTATCTTTATGACCCGCAACGACAACCCTTACAGGGCCAACCTTCGGGCCAATAGGGGTTGTTATACAATCCGCACGGACAGACTTTCAACCCTCAAGGTCAACCTATACAGCCTCACCCTGTGGTCCAACCAAGGCAACCTCAAGGACCCACAGGTCAACCAGGGTACCATCCGGCGCTTTTGTACGGTCTTGGGGGGTAAATCCAACCCTCTCAACCTATGGTGAAACCTCTGCAACCTCAGTTTCCTATTGGTATGAATGTTGCACACCTAGGGCCCTCTTATGGTCATGCTACAGGTCAAACTGGTTATCAGGTCCAACCTGGCCCTCTTCCACCACCAGGCCAACCGGCCCATCCGGGGTAGCCTGGTGTCCCTCATCAGCCAGGTCAACCTATTCAACCAGTGCAACCTGTTCGCCCGGGTCAACCTGTTCAACCAAGACAACCCGTTCAACCAGGTCAAACTGTTCAACCAAGGCAACCTGTTCAGCCAGGTCAACCTGTCCAACTAGGCCAACTTGCACATCCTATCAACCCTGCTCAATAGCCGATTTACTCAATGCTGCAACCAAATCCGCCGGTGCACCCTACTTATCAGGCTTAGTAGGGCCCCCTTATCAACAGCCCGCTCAACCCCAGGGCGGTTATTATTTTCAAGGTCAATCTAGACCGGTTTACAACCCGCCCCAAGGTTCTAATTATTACCTTCAACAACTAGGCTATGCCTATACTCAGCAGTCAAATCCATATACTGCTCAAACGGGGCTGACATATAATCAGGGTCCATACCCCGGTTATCAACCCCCGTACACTAGTTATCAGCAACCGTATCAGACTAATTATACGGCTTATACCCCCTATGGTCAAAATCCTCCAGGACTGAACCAATGGGGGCAAGGTTATGCTCAACCAAGGTGGAGTATAGGTACAGGTCCTTATCAAGGGCCTGGTATGCCTTTCAATCCTCAGTTTCTGTTCCTGGCTACCTTGGAATTACCGGACGTTTCTAAATTAACCAATGATCCGATTCTTCACAATCCTTATTGGCCTCCGGTTCCGACCAAGGTGCCCGGTGACTGTCCTAAGTTTGAAGGTAAAGCTCGAGAGGACCACCAAGCTCTTGTAATGACCTACCATCTGTGGTGTTCGTCCAACTCTTGGGTGGATGATTTAATTCATCTACATCTCTTCCAGCGCACTCTTACTGGTGTTGCCACTAAGTGGTATATAGAATTACCCCGCGACATCTTTCAAGACTTCAATACGTTAGCTATGGCTTTTTTGATGCACTTTTAGTTACCAGTTCGTTACGAAGCCAGGACGCATCTCCTGACTTATTTGAAGCAGGATAAAGGCACTCACATATCTGATCATATTCATGAGTGGCGACATCGTCGTAGACTGATCAAGTTTGATATACCTGATCAGCTACTAACTCATTGGTTCACCACCTACTTCGTTAATAAGATCACTCAAGATATTGCTATGGGGGCATGTGTGACTGAAGAACAAGCCATTGCGCGTGTCCAATACCTTGATCTGGTGTACTCTCAATCTGGCACGCTTTACGATATTTTGACTGATGCTCCACAGCCAGGAACCTCTAAAGCACCACCTACCCTAGTGGTGGACGGTGTTATTGGTTTCGTTTCTCAAAATTCTCGGAAATCCTCTAATGGGAAGCAGAAGTCCAATTCTTCCAATAATTCTGCTCTTCCCGCCCCTCCAGATTCTGGTAAAACTGCGGAGGTCAACGTCGTTTAGGCTAATCCTACAGAAAATGCCTCCAAAGGAAAGAACAAGGGCAAAGGAAAATCCAAACCCGATGCCTCAAAACTAGAGTCTTCTAAAGCTCGTACTGACGACGGTTCCCAACGTAAACCGAAGTACCCCTACCTTATCTGTGAAGGAGACCATTATACCAAATATTTTCCCCGACGATCTGAAGTTAGTCAACTTCTGAAAGGCTCCAAAGGGACTCTGGAAGCTCTCAAAGAACCATTCCCATCTCAACAGACCCATATGGTTGAGTAGCCTTCACCATCTGTACCATTTGGGTCCCAGGTTTTTATGATGAATGGTGTTGCACCTGTCTCAATTGCTACGCGTTCAAAGGATTATGCTGGATCACGCCAGGCAGCTGGAAAGGAAGTCGTGGATGGCCCACCTCCCCCACCTGTCTTTGGTCCTTTATAAATTGAGAAGCCCAGCGCTGAACCTGTTGTGAGGCCACCTTCTAAAGGTGTTCTGCGAAAATATTTCTACAACCCAAACACCCTTGCTGCTCAGCACTACAGTATTATTGACAATTTGGCACAGGTGCCTTCTGTAATTTCTGCATTGGAAGTGCTTCAAAGTTTCCCATCATAACGGAAGGCTCTATTGTCTTCAATTGGTGGGATCGATCCTGCCGATTCTAATCTTCTCACCTTCGACCTAGAAAATATTTTCCCCTGACTTCCACATCAAATATCTCTTGTTATCCAAGTCGGGATCAACGGCCTCAACATCCACAGAGCCGTTGTGGACGAAGGTGCTTCCACCTGTGTTATGTCATCCGCCTGCTGGAAGGCCATTGGCTCTCCAGCTCTTACATCGTCTCCCAATGCCTTAGAGGCATTTTATGGTCAGGAATATAAACTCCTGGGTGTTCTCGATATTTTTCCGATCACGTTACAGGGGAAGACAATCAACGTAGAAGTAGAAGTGGTTGACGCCAAGCTCAACTACAATCTTCTTCTTGGTCGTAATTGGACTCACGCCATGCTATGCGTTCCGTCCACCCTCTTTTGGCTTCTGAAGTTCCCTCATGAGGGAAAAATCATCATTATGGATCAGTTGTCTTTCTTCACCTCATCCTCTGAGAATAACGTTCCTTACATGGATCAGATCCCCAATCCCCCCGAAAGTGTAGGACCCGGTATTTTCAAGGACCCCGTCCTCATGGGTATTTTTCCTGCACTGCCACCGCACACTGTTCAAGTTAATATGATCTCTAGGTCCAACGACCCTTGGATCATCCCTTCACTTGAACAAGTGACCTCTTTCAGAGAATCAATGCCATTAACTCAAGTTGAGATTAATTATTGCGAAATCGTTGCTGCATCTGATCCTCCTCCTCCTGAACATGCTCCTTCGAGCATGGCTTTGGATATATATTCTCAATCCCCTTGGCTAGGTGATGCAGATTTTCCTGACCCTTTAAGAGAATTTTTCCCTTCTGATGAAGCTATTTTTGAAACAATGTCTCTTGAAGATCTGCCATGGAGCGATGGACATCATCATTCCTCATTCATGCCCGGCCTGGGGGCAATGTTTGATTGTCTAAAGCACTTTGCATCTCAGGTTCCCACTCCGCCTCTTCAAACACCGATATTAACTCACGAGGTCTTTTTGGAGGGAAACCTGAGTAATATCACTCAAACCATGCCGATCGACATCTCCGTCAAACTGGGGGTAGTCAAGAATATTCATGTGGGAGTGACTTGTTCTCCCGAAGAGATACAATTTTATACGAACCTTTTTCATGAATTCAGAGATGTTTTCACGTGGTCCTATGAAGATATGCCTGGGATTGATCCTAGCATAGTTGTGCACGATATTCCTACCTATCCAGGTGTGAAACCCATGCGACAATGTCTACGCCTAGTGCATCCTCGAAAAGCTGCAGCTATAAAGGCAGAAGTTGAAAAAATTCTTAATGCGGGGTTTATCTATAAAATTCCCCTCACGGAATGGGTTTCAAATATTGTCCCTGTAGATAAGAAGCAGGGCACTATACGGGTCTGTGTTGGCTATCGAGACATCAATCGGGCCTGTCCTAAGGACAATTACCCCACTCCCTTTATAGATCAGATCATTGATGAATGCACGGGGAGTGAGATTTATTCCCTTATGGATGGCTTCTCTGGGTACAATCAAATCAATATTTTACCTGCTAATCAACATAAGACTGCCTTTATCTATCCATGGGGTACCTTCGCTTACAAAAAGCTCCCGTTCGGTTTAAAAAATGCTGGGGCCACCTTCCAGCGTGCTATTTCCTATGCTTTCCACAACATACACCATATTGTTCAGCCATATCTGGATGATTTGCCGGCCCATTCAGCTTGGCATGAGGACCATCCTAAACACCTCCGCCCTATTTTCCTTCGTTGCAGACGCTACAATATTAGGCTCAATCCTCATAAGTGCGTCTTCTGCGTGGATTTTGGCCATATTTTGGGATTCATCATCTCTAAATATGGAATTCGCCTTGACCCTCTCAAGGTCGAGGCCATCGTTAACCTCCCATCCCCTTCCTCGTTACATCAACTGCAGAATCTACAGGGGAAAGCTAACTTCTTATGGCGCTTTATTCCGAACTATGCGAAGGTGGCCAAGGGCTTTATGTGACTTTTGAAACAGGACGTTCCCTTCCATTGGGACGAGATCACCTAGCGATATTTTGATAAGCTTAAAACGTTGCTCGTTAATGCTCTGCTGATACGTCCTCCCAACTATCATCATGATTTCACCCTTTATTTGGCCGCTGCGTTTAGCACGATAGCTATGGTTTTAGTACAGGATGATGACAATGGAAATGAACACGTAGTTTATTATCTATCTCGGAATCTTCTCGACATGGAAACATGCTATGCTCACGTCAAGAAGTTGGTGCTCGCTGTGGTTTAGGCCGTTCAGAAATTTCGCGATTACATCATGTTGCGTACCATAACCGTGGTTTCTGACTGCAACCCCATGACATATATCTTGTCTCGACAATTGCTGGGGGGAAAGTACTCCAAGGGGATTGTAATCCTTCAGGAGTTCGATTTAGAGTTCACCACCGCTAAGTCGACGAAATCATTGGTTTTTGCAGATCTTATTTTCTCTCTCCCGACAGACTCTGTTCCATCCCAATCCAAGGATCATATCCCAGATGAAACACTCTTTCTTATCAGCAATCGTGACCCATGGTATGGTGACATTATCGTGTATCTTCAAACATCCACGTTTCGGTCTGAATTGACAAAAGATGCTCGACGACGGATTCGGCATCAATCTCAACCATACCGCATTGTACGAGATACCTTGTGCCGTGTTAGAGTTGATTCTGTGCTCTGTTGGTGCTTGACCCTGGAAGAGGTTGAGAGAGTCTTGAATGACTATCATAGTGGCACCTGTGGCGGTCACATGTCCAGATATGCCACCGCCCAGAAGATTCTGCGTGCGGGTTACTTCTAGCCATCTATATTCAAATACTGTATTGTCGTCGTTCGTAAATGTCATGCATGCCAGGTCTTTCAACGCAAGATGCACGCGCCACCCCTACCCTTGCATCCTATCATTACCTTAGGCCCTTTTGCTAAATGGGGCGTAGATTTTATGAAATGTAACCCTCACTCGGCCAGGGGGCATGCTTATATAATCATTGCCGTGGACTACTTCACTAAGTGGGCCGAAGCGATGCCTACATTAGTTTCCGACGGTAAGATAGCTACCCAATTCCTTTTCAACCATGTTATTACGCGTTTCGGAGTCCCTCAAGCCATTATCACCGATCATGGCACTCATTTTCGGGATTACATGATGGCTGAGCTGACATCAAAGTTGGGCTTACACCATGATAGCTCAACGCCATACTACCCCTAGGAGAATGGCAGGTTGAGGTCGTGAACAAGGTTTTGGTCATGATGCTTCAACGAATGATTGGTATCCACAGATCCAACTGGCATCTCTAATTGTTTTCAGCTCTCTGGGCTTATCGAACGTCTGTAAAGAGCACAACCGAATTCACACCTTTCCAATTGGTGTATGGTCTGGAAGCGACTCTCCCAGTTGAATGCAAAATTCCTTCCCTAAAGTTGGTTGTGCAACTATTGCCTCACACTCCTCCGGAGGAAGAACGTCTCTTGTATTTGGAACGACTGGATGAAACCCGCCACTTAGCTACCTTGGTTATTGAGGCACAGAAAAAGCAGGTCAAAGCCCACTTCGATCAATCAGTTTCTCCACATTCTTTCATTGAAGCGGACCTCGTCCTCCTATATGACCAAGCACACGATAAAATTGGAGCGGGAAAATTCCAGCCCATGTGGCATGGGCCCTATATAGTTAAACGAGTATTAAAAAATGGGGCCTATGAGCTTATCGACTATGAAGGAGTTCCTCTGGCGCAACCTAGGAATGGGTTGTACCTCAAAAAGTACTACGCTTGAGTTATTCTTGTGTGGTGTGTGTGTACATAAGTGAGTGATTTCATTTTTTGTGCATGTGTGGTGTGGTGTGCTTTGTAAGCATCTTTCCGCTGATTGGGTCTTCCAGATTGTGCAGATGTCTATTACTCCTTTTTTCGATTTCGCGGATGGTGCCTCCCGCAGTACCAGGAATCTGTCCTCGGCAGCCTGGGTTATCTACGATCCTGCTGGTGAGTTGGTTAATTTTCAAGGTGTTTGTCTAGGGCCTACCAAAAATAATGTTGCGAAGTATAGTGTCGTTTTGGAATTATTGAACAAGGTTTTTAACTTCGATATTCGTGCATTACTTGTGTATCTGGAATCATAGCTTGTAGTACTACAACTTAATGGTCATTATTCAGTTAGAAACCCATCCATTTTACGTCTGTATCTACGTATTCGCTTACTCGAAAGAAATTTTGATTACATTACATATCAACACATACCCAGACACATGAATGCGTTAATAGATGCAGTAGCTAATTTGGTTTTAGATATACATTTGCGCAACTTGTAAAAAACATCATCACATGTAAAAATATCCATCCAGAAATATATATATATATATATGTCGAATACTTTGCAGTTTGTGTACATCACGTAAAATCAAAAAATATACATGTCTGTTTTAATAATAGCCGGAGACAACATGTCTCTCAAAAATATGCATATAAAAGCCCTAGATGGCTAATCAACGTGGTGCTCGTGGTAGCATGTCACCGCGCGCACCAATCGCCTCAGTAATCGATGGAGGTGACTAGGCACCCCCACAGTGTGTCTCTGGTAAGCCATTGGTACGTCTACTAGCCGTGCGTAATCCGGGATCCCCCGGGTGATACCCTCCAAGTTTTGGACTAGATTTCTCCCTTCGCCACCCTCAGCTTGAGGATCGTGTGCGAGAGGGGTCCTCCCTACAATGGGCGACATGCTGGTGGGCCTCTCTAGGCCAACATCTACATACATATAGAACTGTTGTTAGAATAGGCATGTATTATAAAAAAAATCATAAATACATAAAAATCAAAAATATTCTTACCCAGCTCCTCATCCCAATCATCCCCCTCCGGGAGTGGAAGATCTGGGTCTCCCATGAAATCGGTACTAGCATAGGGCCAGTCCTCAACGACGATCAGTTTTCGTCGTAGCCATACAAAAAACTCGGGCCTCCAGGACATCTGCTGGCCCCCTCCTAATTTGGGCATGAGTGCTACCCATCGAGCCATCCTCGGCTCCCTTAATGGTGGCTCGGCGACTATCGCCCCTTGGCCCTGGAAAATTGGTAATCGTTCCAGAATGAACAACACCAGAATGGAACCATACCCAAACTATTTCAGTTTGGCCTTCTCGCACTTTGTCAGCTGTCGTTTGATTTTTGTTGTTACGGAAAGGGCCCAATCAAAAAGTGTAGGATTCGTGCATCCGGAGGCTAGTAGGAGCTGTGCTTTGGTTGCCTCATGTGGTGCCTACGACCCCGTAGCCCGCGTAATGGTGTGGAGCACTACTCGGAGTGCTAGATTGCGTACTGTGCGGATATCTACTTTCCCACTGCTCGATCCTGTCCGTGCCCCTGGGCACACTCTCGCCATTACCATCTCCATTTTTTCACCAGAAGGTCTACTGCCTGTCATGATTGGCACTGGGCCTCTGCGGGACAATTCGGTTATGAAATAAACATCAGAGACCTCAAGTTCTAGCACTTGGTCTCGGAGCCTGAACACTTCTTCGTTCTCGTCCCAAATGCTAATCAAATATTGCAATAGCTCAGGTTGTTCTCTCAAACATGGTGTGAGGAAGAACTTTTTGAGACCACAGTTTCGGAGGGCAGTCATGCAAGCTTCATTTTGCATGGCCATTTCATCCTCTTCACCATGATCCCTCTCCTTCCACTCAATCACCATTGTGGTTGGGTATCTGCACCAACATGGTCAAAAACACCTTATTAGATCTCTGCAACACTCAGAAATTCATCTAATTGGCTCATATTTTGATAAATTAAGGCGGAAATTTGAGTTGTACGATTGGTGCAACTGTTTTGCTAACAGTCACGCCAACTGGCATGACCCCTTTGCAAAAAGGAGCCAATTGGCATGGGTCCATGCCTGATACCCGCGCCAATTGGTTGAGCCCTAATTTTGCAAAATGTTCCCCCAGGGATCAAGGACATAATGGAAATATACAAAAAATGAATCAAAACAAAGCTAAAGGGAGCACCTCTTACCTGGAATGAATGAGAACTAGAATGATTTACTGGATTGATCACAATCGCCGCCGCAAGTTTGCACAGCAAAATCTCACTGTTGCTCTCCAAAGAGGCAAAAAGTAAAAGTGAATATGTTTTACTATTTTTGGAATATTTATAACTTTTCAAAGTCAAAATTAGGTTTTGAAAGTCATTTTTCCCAATATTTTGCTATATTTTGTTGAAAAATGGATTTTACACTCGCTTTCATGTGCAGCAACAGGTTTTTACGCAGCTTGGACAGTGATACGAGTTGTATTTTATACTTTTTTGGGCTCGGTAAAAACATGAAAAATTCATTTCTGGAGTCACTTTTCAACTCTTTTCTGACTCTCTAAATATGAAAAGATTGTCGATTCGCTTGTCGTTTTGATTTCGTTAAAGTGGCTGTGGAACGACATCTACCCAGTAAACGTTTACCCCTTTTTCAAGCTGGGATAGATTATTTACAAAAACGGAATACCCTAGCCTATCACGACTAGGAGGCTTTCTCAGAAATAGTTTTCTACCTTTTCGGATCTAGGGAACTATTTACGAAAAGGGACTATTGGAGTTTACTTTTCTGCGGCCTTTTCAAACTCTCTAAACATGAAAAGACGATGAGTTCTCCCTTTTTCAGACTCGTTAAACCTTGATGACATCGGATTCATTCGTAATGATGATATTCGAGTTCCTCCTTCCTAGGGCTCGTTAAATGTACTAGGATGGATTCGTCCGAAGGATGAACTTATATCACAAGCATATGCTATCCCTTTCAAGCTTGTTTTCAAAAATAATTGGGGTACTCGCCAGAAATGGTGGGGAAAATAGAACCAGTATTGTCGTCATGTCGACACTATGTCGCTCTTGAACATGACACTTGTCTACATTCATTTTGGGTTGGGGATATCTCATCTCATTCTCTGCTTGCCTCCGTGGGTTTGGGTAATCCCTTTTGACCTCTCATCTACTCTTTGCCTTGTCATCATGACCTCTGATCTTTTGATGTCAAATACTACCAAACCCACTATCATGCCGCCAATATGTTCAAGAGAAGTTGATCTCTGCAATTTCAACCTTCCTCTGATTCTCATCTGATCCTGATTCACAAACATTACATTCCTCTGTCTCGCGTCGATGATGTGGGAAAAAATATGGCCCACCTTTGATCAAGGTCAATTCCTTTCGACTTCAGCTCATTATCCAAGAAGCTGATCTAGAGACTCCCTTCTGGTACCTTGGAGCCTGCATTCCTCAATGGCAGGTTCTTCGCATTCGACGCAAGGTTTTCATCATTGGCCTTCGATTGAATGATTCTACGGGTGTTCGACGCCAGCTCACTGTTCACATTCCGTGGATTGTACCTATGGTACCTTGAGGGCCATTGTCATTATTGGTGGTTCCTCTCGCATCTGTTAAAAACTTTCATCATTGGCTGGTAATCAGACGATGTTCTTGCATATTCGACTCCAACTCACTTATTCACATGCTAGAACTTGTACTCTGTTTGGGTCGAGATGGAGCGCAAGACCCTGGATTTTGTTTGTTGGAATCCAGGCTGCGGATTTTGTGGATTATTATGATTGGTTACATGACTCATTGATAGGATGGCTGCGACCATACTTGAGTCTATTTATCGATCCTCACTGGATGGCTGAGTCCATGCCTCAGATCTTGATTATTGTATACTTTATGCGGATGGTTGCGCCCATACCACATATATCATGTATTTGAGATATCAGTTGTACTTGTCTACGTAGGTTTTCCGATGGCAATGTTTTCAGTTGGACATGTTCTCGTAAAGCATTTCACCCCTCTCTCTCTCTCTTGGGCCTTATGCTTTAAGGGGCATCTGCTACACAGTAATTTGTCACCGTCCCTGCAATCCCCATCCCGCACATTGGAGGGCCTATTCCATGACCTGTGAGCAGTGACATGACCTAAAAACACTTTCATGGCATCCCCCTTGACAAGGACAATCATTCCCCTGAAGACAATTTCCTGTGAAAAGCCCTAAAAATAGACCTTTTGGCCTTGGCACGACCAGCCAGTTCAGCCCTCGCGCCAATGGGGGAAATCCACGAAAGAGGGCGTGCCAACTAGCGCTCTGTGCTAGTGTATTACTCGCACCAGGCTTAATAAGGATTATTTTTTTAAAATAAATGGCGGAAGTTTGATTCCAACCAACTCCTAAACGAGTCTCTAAAAAGAGTTGGGAGGTTTGGCTCCAGATCTCCATGTAGGGGAAGTGGTTTCCCACCTATCATGGAAGCTTCCTTGAGGATAGGGCCAATCTCACCATTGTAGGGATCCCAACTCCCCTTCCACCATCTATATAAGCTTGTCATTTTCCCTTTGCAAGCTAGCCTGAATAGAGCTGAATCAGTAGTAAGGATATTATCGTCAAACAGCCGAAGAGAGAGAGACTTGTCCCATTCCCGACGAGCTTTATTGAGACGTACTCCGTTGTCGACCCGTCGAAGGAAGATCCAACATCAGAGCTCAGGTTGTATCTTTCTTTGTTCTTATTAATAATAAATGACTTCGATTATGGTTCCACTCATATGTTCATGTCTTGTGTTATGAGTTGTATCTTCTCTGACTGATAGATAGTTGCATGTATTAGGTTTTACGCTTGTGTGTTTCTTGTTTCTTCATGTATGTGCAGGTGTTCGAATGTGCTAGGCAGGAGAATTTTGATCTGCCACAATGAAGGATGGAAGCGCAATCTTCTCTGCAAGCGACATCAGCGTAGGACTTAAGGTAAGCCTCTTGTCGCATCTTGGTCTTTTGAAATTAGGAACCTGCGTCTTAGCGTGACTCGGTTGTTGCTAGACCCGATATGGGCTAGTAGGGATTGCCTTTGTCCGTAGAGGGGATTTACCTCTCCAACATTAATAATGGAGCTCATCATCACCCCCCTAACAAATGGTTGCTCATCCTCTGAGCAACTTATTCCTCCTTCTGTATTTCTTTCAAAGCTTTAATGGACCCTCGGACTTCCCAAGGAAGAAGCTTGGGAGTCCCTTCAGGAGGGTAAAAGCCATAATTATTTTATGATTCCTCCCATTCTTTGCTCTAATCATCTTGGTTGTTTGCATCACTAAGCCCCAACAAGAATGGTTGTCTGAGTTTCAAGCCAAGAATGGTGCCCTGGTTCTCTTTCTAGGGCACCTCTCAATCTCTCTGGTATGTGGTACTCCATGTTTCTAAGGCTATGAGGGAGGCTATTCCATCTCCTTTGACTAGCCAATATGAATTCATCTCCCAACAACCTAGAAAAATCATCAAAATGAGCCATGGCTTGAGCTTGTGTGTTGAGGTACTTTTCTGCAAGTGCAACATTATTTTCTATCTTGAGATGGTTGTTGATGACTCCCGTGGGGATGAATAGTTTTTCCCTAATATGTAGAGGTTCCCCATTTTATCTCCTCACGACCCTTCTTACTTCTTGTGCTTTGGTTTCCTCATTAACCATCCAAGATGGTAATGCCAATAAATGCATGTCTCCCATTCTAGGATTAGGGTCCCAAATGTTCAAGTATGTCAACACAAGATTGTGCATGTAAAATTCTGCCAATTTTTCCTTGTCTACTATTATCCATGATAAATTTTGGTTGGTCTTAAGTTAATTAGGTTGAGTCACTTAGATTAGAATAAGGTCTTTTGAATTCGTAATTTTAAAAAAATGCACATATGTGAGGGTTCTTAATGATCATTATTCATGTGATAGGATTTAATGTCAAAGAAAAATCCAAAAATATCTCATGCATGAGCAAATCTGGTCATTAGAGTGAATTTGACACTTTTACCCAAATTCGTAGAAAAATCAGTGTAAAATAGTCAGAATTAGCTACGAACTTTCCTAATGCTCTGTGTTTCAAGCCTTATAATTTTTTGATATTTTTGAGGCATTCAACGCATGTAAGGAGGTAACTGAATCATCAAATGAGTTCAGGAAATGTCATTGGGCCATTTTTTTAAGGGGGCAGCTCAACTGTCAAACTTCATGTGTATAAAAACTCATCAAGGAAACAAAGCATGCCAAATAATCAATATGAAAACTCATCATCTCAACATAAAGCCTTTCAAGGTCTTAAATCCAGTGTATCAATGCTTAACACCGCAACATGTTAGTTTGGTTTGATAGAGATGCTACAAGTTGAATTGAAGAAAAAGGGTCTTAAAGTGATTATGCATGATGTTGATGTTAAACATGGTAAGACACACATTTTTGGTCACTTTTAGTCTTAAGCTATCATAGCAAGACATATTCAGGCTCCAAAGATTATTTTTGGACAAAGAAGAATAAATTACAAAAAACATCTGCCAAACTAGGTGAGTTCATAGCGTGCTCCAGGCTTGAGGCTGAGTTTTTGCTACGAACTCGCTGTAGGTTTACTTAAGCTAAAAATCCTTCAAAAAATACATGGCAGAGGGTGATATAGACATTTTTTTAGCTTATTATACCCAAGGAATACCCTCCAATAGTCAGAAATGTCAAGGTTATTCAAAAGGTGGTGAAATGAAAACACTACGAACTCTCCTGAAATTTCATGTACATGACTATTTTAGCAGTCAACTTCTACTTCGATTGCTGACCAAATGCAAAATAATTTTGGAAATATGAAGGAGGGTTTTCTTCCACACAGCCCCATATACAAAACCTCTCTCATTTTTTGCAAAGCCATAAGGGTTTGGAAATTATATACTCATATTTGAGGCCTATTTTTCAGAATTTTCACTAACCAGATTTGTGTAAAATTTGTGAAATTCGACTTGGAAGAGGTCCAACTCAGTATCCATGTGGCATAATGACACATCATCAGTCCAGTACACTAAAAAAATTAGTTGGTTTCCATTGATAATGGTTATTAGATATATTTGTTGAGTTATTTAATGAAAGAAGAGTCCTTTTTGTATTCAAACTCTCCTAAACATAAAATATCCCTAGGAAGTATCCAAGTGATGTAATCCTATTTGAAATTGGTCTTTGAAGTGGGAATTCAAAGCTAGCAAGGTGGAAAACCATTTGTATGAGTTCTCACTCTATAAAAGAGAGAGTTTTAAACTTAGAAAGGGTTTATTTATGTAATGCTACAAACTACTTTCGTAATATTTTTCAGTTAGTAATAGACAATTGCAGAAGGCTTCTATCAGACCTGAGATTTATCATGTGTTCTAATATGTGTCTGTCTTATCTATCTATTTTATTTTTATTCAGTTATGTTTATGTGTAATCACTTGGAATTCATGTTTAATCATGCTCCAATTTCCTATATCCATATGGTTTACTGTTCAAGTTGTGTTTTGATGAGAATACACACATGCCTAAAATTCCATGTTAGATGTTTTTCTTGTAATTAAGTTCCCTTTGACTCCATGCCCAATGGTAGCCATTTATTTGCATCCTTCACCTGCATAAAAAACATTGAAAACATATTTAAGAGTTCACCATCTTTTTTTATCTTTACCTATTGAATATCATTCTTATCCTTGAGAGAGCCCTCTCGGGTTGGAAAGGCTAAGTTCTAGCCAAAAGTAGGTTTGAAATAGTTACTCTGAATTGATTGTTGAAGCATCTCATCAGCCACAATTTAGTGATAACATTTTGGTGCATCTGTCAGGAATCTGAAGACACATTTCCCGAAATTTTGTGCTCAAACAGAAATACTGAGCTCTTGAAGGTAGTAGGAGATCAGAAAATTTGAAGGCTGTACTTCTACCTTGGCGACTCCATTCTTAAAGAATTCCGAAATTCATAGCTTCATGGTAGCACTATTGGGTAATGAGAGACATATATGCAACTACAATTTCTTCAAGGTATGCATGTGTGCACTTTTAAAAAATATATGGATTTCCAAATATTTTGCAAAAGGATGCATATTTTTTAAGGAATGACCCAAAATTTAATGTAGAAGATTTGAGTTTGACCTTGAATCATATATCAAATTTTCGTGACTTTATCGAGCTTCTTAGAGAAAGCCATGAAGATTTTTTCATCAGATTGTTCTATGACTCATTTCAAGGGAAATGTAGACAATGGATTGAATGTTTTCCTGTCATATCTATTAAGTGATTTGCAGATTTTTGGCTTATATTTTTGGAAACATGGATGGAAAAAACAAAGTTTGCGATAGATTCTCTTTCCAAAAAGGTTTTAAGAAATGGAACAATGAGCACACTAATGAGGAAGTGGATGAAAAATTTTCTTCAGCCTTGTCTTCTTATTTAAAGTCATTTGAGTGCAATTTAGAAGATAAGATTCATTTTTTAGATGAATTTGCTAAGGACATTGAGAAACACATTGTAGTTTTAGAAGATCAAATTCAATCCTATAGTGTTCATTGTCAAGATCAATCTTTTGAAATCTTTTTCATGCCAAAATACAAGGAAGGGTGGTTCTACTTTTTTCTTTTGAGATTGAGGAGGAATGTCTTGTTTTTGAAAATGGGTTTGATAGCACACAAATGAAATCTTATGTTGCTAAAGAAAGCATATATGAGTTGTCCAAAACTAAATAATGTCTTGAAAAACACCAAACAAACTATGTCTTCTATGATCCCATAGCTGACTACATGGAAGAGTTATACAGTTCAACTTTTCAATTATGTTTTCACTGTGAAAATCAAACCCATTTTCTGTTTCCTTTGTCATTACAGTATCAAGTTTGCATTTGGTTTAAGCACATTCAAAGTGTTCATGTATCATATCATCTCATTGATCGGATTTATTGGAGGTTTCATGTCGCTTGAATCAAGCATGAATATTTTATTAGATTAGAGTAGCTCTGTACATAAATATATTGTCTAAATCAACATTTCAGTTTTCAACATTGTTAGTTTCAGTATCCAGTTTTGAGTTTGCAAGGCTGAACTATTCACTTTTCAGTTTGTATAAGTGGTTTGGTTTCAAAATAAAGATAATTTTGTAGGTTTGGGATCAGCCCAATGCATAAGGAATCGGAGCCACAAGTTCTTTGCTACACCACACGGGCGCATCATCCCCATTAGAGCCACTATTATCCATGATAAAAGTTGGCTGGTCTTAAGTTAATTAGGTTGAGTCACATAGAGTTGAATAGGGTCTTTTGAATTCATAATTTTCAAAAAATGCACATATGTGAGTGTTATTAATGATCATCATTCCTGTGATAGGAGACAATGTCAAAGAAAAATCCAAAAATATCTCATGCATGAGCAAATCTGGCCATTAGAGTGAATTTGATACTTTTACCCAAGTTCGTAGCGAAATCAGTGTAAAAAGGTCAGGATTTGCTACGAACTTGCCTAATGCTATGTTTTTAAAGCCTTATGATTTTGTGATATTTTTGAGGCATTGAACACATGTAAGGAGGTAACTGAATCATCAAATGAGTTAAAAAAATGTCATTGGACCGTTTGTTTAAGGGGGAAGCTCAAGTGTCAAACTTCATGTGTATGACAACTCATCAAGGCAACAAAGCATGCCAAATCATCAATTGGAAAACTCACCATCTCAACCTGAAGCCTTTTAAGGTCTTAAATCTAATGTATCAATGGTCAACATCTCAACATGTCAGTTTGGTTCGATAGAGATACTACAAGTTAAATTGAAGAAAAAGGGTCTTAAAGTGATTATGCAAGATGTTGATCTTAAACATGGTAAGCCACACATTTTTGGTCAATTTTTCTCTTAAGCTATCATCACAAGACATATACAGGCTAAAAAGATGATTTTTTCACAAAGAAAAAAAAATTACAAAAAAAAAATTCCAAACTAGGTGAGTTTGTAGCGTGCTCAAGGCTTGAGGTTGATTTTTCACTACAAACTCGATGTAGGTTTCCTTAAGCTAAAAAATGCTGGGTGTGGAGCCTAATTATCTTTTTTACTTTGTATCACAGCATTGGACCCCTGTACCTTAAATGGGGCGGCAACGCCGCCCGTAATTTAATCGCTGCCGTGGGGGGGTCCAGGGGGGGGGCGCAGCAACTTTATGGAGCCCCCCCCGGGAGGGGGTTTCGGGGGCAGTGCCCCTGAAGCTAAAAACATATGTAAAATTGTGATGCAGGAGCATCAAGGGCGTTTTTTTTTTTTTTTGTAAATATGTTAAAAGGGGGTGTGATGATTTTTAATATTTTATTAATTAATTTGAATAAAATAGGAGAAGGTGAGGATTTTTGTAAATATCTTTTTATTAATAAAATGTTATGAGGGAATTTAATTAGTTGAAGGATTTTAGGGATAAAGATCTATCCTTTAGGGATGTTGAGAGATTTAGGGGTTTGTTGAGGAATTGAAGGGATTGAGCATTTAATTAAATGATTTTTTAAATTTGTATAAATAGGAGGGGGTTTTGAGAGAAAAACATATTAGAGATTGTGAGAGAGTGTGAGATTGAGAGTAGGCTTGAACAGCAAGGTTGTAAGCCTTCAGCAAATTGTAAGGGCCACGACTGTTGAATATCTGGCCACGAAGGAAGTTTGTAAGTATTTGTTTATTAATATGATAAGTGTGGTTTTTAGAAATTGGGTGTTGATTTCTGAAATGGTTTAGTGATGCGCACTTGTATGGGTTGTGTTTATAAATTAAAAGCGTTGAATGATATATAATGATGATGGTTCATCTGTTTATGGTGAATGCTCTTATATAAGCATGTTGGAATGGAAAACTGTTGTATAATTAGGTTTATAAAGTTCAGTGAATCGATGTTCGATTTTACACTCGGCTCTCTGATGATATAATATCACAACGCAAATAAATCGATGTCCCATAAGCAACATTTAAAAGAATGGTTGAATAACACATTGGAAGTGCAGCTATTGTGATGGAACGCTGAGAGAAGCAGCTACATTGAAATCGAATCTGGTAAGTTTGCATTGGTGTTTAAAATGGGTAATGCCGTAGTGTTACAGCAGTGAAGGCGTAATTAAAGTTCAGCCTTGAAGTTTCTGTTTGAAGGGTCGATATTCATATGACAATTGTTAAATAGAATTGATAATTCAGGGCAGAGGTTATGTTATATATTATATATCGATCGGTGTGTCTGATTGATAGCAATACAGAAGGAAATTGTGTGGAGCGCCAGCAATTGTAAATCTGTGGAATTCATAAGTGAAATGGTAAATCTATGTGAACCAATTGAAGAATTCAATGAGCGTTGCACAACGCATTGATTTAAAAACCTGTTTGCAGGAATGATTGATCCAATTTAAAATTGAATCTGCAAGTTTGAACGCTGTTTATATTAATTAGTGTTGGCTCGAGTGCAAACAGGAGAAGGATTGCACGCTGTGTAGATTCAGAGATAAATGACCTGCGTTCAGAGAAATAGTGATAAACTACTGTGTTGGAAAATCGATAGCATAATCGATCTGGTAATTGTGAATCGAATGGTATGAAGAATGTTGTAATTGAAACCCATGTACAGCGTTGAAATCGTACTTTCAATTGTTAAGTAACGCTTGACTGATAACTGATTTATTTGTTAGCCTTTGGCTTTGAAGTGAATTTGCATTTGGTTGCCGTAGCAGAAACCTATTTGCAGAAGCGTGTGAAGAAACTGAACACAATGTGATGGAATAAGTCAATGTATGGTAGCGAAATGCTATGAGAGAGGATTTTCTGATGGATAGAACGTTGAATGAGGTAAGGCGCAATATGAATTGGAGGTAAACTCATTCATAAACATAGGTTAAAATTATGGTAGGCCGAGTGGTGTTTTGCAGATATGAGTTGCTGTAAAAGATCGATTCATGAATGAATGAAACGCAGTAAAGGTTGAGTGTAGGAAAAGCGCTGGCAAATTGTTGCAGAAACGCAGAATAGTGTGGTAGCAAGGGCATACCAAGGTGAAAGGCATCCAAGTAATCAGAAAAGCAATTGATTAATTCAACTACAGATTTGCAAATGGTAAGAATGTCTTCTGTTGTAGAGATTGAAGACAGATTTTCAAAATCTGAATGACTGTAAAGGGCGCATTGAGTAAGGATTAGTATAAGCATTTCATTGCTTAAAATAATGTCAAATTAATATTAAAACATGGTCCATTGCTTCATTGAATTTTGGCCATGTTTATTGGGTTGATGAACATGTACAAGATTTGACATTAGGATTGAAATGAAGTCTCTAAATTGGATTGAGAATGCAGGTTGTATTTGGATGATGTGTATAAACACACTTGGATGATGGTAATTACATGAATGAAATCTGGATGTATATTGATAAGGTTTTATGAAAAGTTTATGAATTTGTTGAAGAGGAGTAGATAGTGAAATTGATATGATTCCATACATGATGGCATTTAATGGGATCAATAGGAATGATTTTGAATATATGCTGAAGATAGCTTCCACATGCAAATGGTACAGTTGTGAAATTGCTAGCTATAGTCTGTTTTGATTTGGGCATATAATGATGATACATTTGGATATGAACAGAGTTTAAAGTTCCTGGGTATTGGTATCTAAAATTTGACAAGTTTATGTCTGAACTAGGTTATACTAGATGTCACTTTGATCATTGTGTTTATCTGAAAAGGAAAAATGATGGAAGCTATATTATATTGGTATTGTATGTAGATGACATGCTTGTTGCAAGGTCTAACATGCAGGAAATAAATGTGCTCAAAAGAAAATTGGCAAATTCATTTGCAATGAAGGATTTGGGAGCTGCAAAACAAATCCTTGGTATGAGGATAACTAGAGACGGGAAAAATCGCAAATTAACATTGTCTCAGAATGAGTACATAGAAAAGGTATTGAAAATATTTAATATGTAGAATGAAAAACCAGTTATTACACCTTTTGCTAGCCATTTCAAACTTAGTAAGGATATGTGCCCCAAGACCCACAAAGAAATGGAATATATGTCTAAAGTTCCATATGCATCAGCAGTTGGAAGCTTAATGTATGCAATGGTCTGCACAAGGCCAGATATTGCACATGCATTGGGAGTTGTAAGTAGGTACATGAACAATCCAGGAAAAGAACATTGGATGGCAGTAAAATGGATTCTCAGATATTTGAGAGGTACCACAAATCAAGCATTATGCTTTGGTGGTTCAAACATCGCTCTATAGGGATATGTTGATGCAGATATGGCAGGTGACAGAGATAACAGGAGGAGCACCACAGGATATGTATTTACTGTAGGTGGAACAGCTGTCAGTTGGGTTTCAAAAATCCAAAGTGTTGTTGCACTTTCAACAATAGAAGCAGAGTATGTTGCTGCTACAAAGGCTAGTAAAGAAATGATTTGGTTACAAAGGTTTATGGATGAATTGGGTAAGAAGCATGATATGGGCACGCTATACAGTAATAGCCAAAGTGCCATTCATCTTGCAAATAACTCAACATTTCATTCTAGGACTAAACACATACATCTCAAGTACCATTTCATATGGTCAGTATTGGAAGATGGAGAGTTGAAGCTGGAAAAGATACACACTAGCCAGAATCCTGCAAATATGCTAACAAAAGTTGTAACCAGGGAGAAACTGAGAATGTGCTCAGTTTAAATTGGTCTTCAAGGATGACAATGAAGATGAGAAACAACTAGGTCCAAAGAGGATTCATTGTCCAGCAAATGATGCAGCGGTGGAGTTGCTACAATCAGTCTCCAAGTGGGAGGTTGTTGGGTGTGGAGCCTGATTATCTTGTTTACTTTGTATCACAACATTGGACCCCTGTACCTTAAATGGGGCGGAAACGCCGCCCGTAATTTAATCGCTGCCGTGGGGGGGTCCAGGGGGCGGCAGCGGTGACTTCATGGAGCCCCCCCCTGGCGGGGGGTTTCGGGGGCAGCGCCTCCGAAGCTAAAAACAAATGTAAAATTGCCTTGTAAAATTATAGTAATTTCCAGTCAATCTGGGCCGTTCATTAGGAAAATGATCTGACGGTAGAAGTTATGTTTAGTTTATGGTTTTTTGCCCTAGAAGGCAACCCCTCGCTTTTATGAGGGTATTACATTGAGGCTGTGTATTGTATGTGTATTCTCGGAGCGAGAAACGGAGAGGGAGGCTGTGAGAGAGAACATAGGATATTATAGTGGATTTGTTGTAGGTTGTGTCTCTTCATTTTGCTGGATAATAGAAAGGAAGGACTGGTTGTTCAGGATGGACGTAGCCAAAACTGGGTGAACCACGTATATTTGTGTCTCTCTGGTTTTATGTGTTTTGTGTGCTTGTATTTTCCGCATATTTTATGTGTTGCATTGCTCCATAATATATAATTTTCTAACAAAAAACCTTAAAAAAATACATGGAATAGGGTTCTAGAGGCATTTATTTATCTTGTTAGACCCAAGGAATACCCTCCAACAGTCAAAAATGTCAAAGGTTATGAAAAATGTGGTAAAATGAACACGCTATGAACACTCCTGAAATTTCCTATACATGACTATTTTAGCATTCAACTTCAACTTCAATATATGACCAAATGAAAATTTATTTTGGAAGTATGAAGGAGGTTTTTCTTCAAAACAAGCCTGTCTACAAAAACCTCTCTCAATTTCTGCAAAGATATTAGGGTTTGGACATTATGAACTCATATTTGAGGCCTATTTTTCAGAATTTTCACTAACCATATTTGTGTAAAATTTGTAAATTTCAACATGGAAGAGGTCCAACTTAGCATGCACATGGCATAATGACAAATCATTAGTCCAGTACACTCAAAAAATTAGTTGGTTGCAGTTTATAAGGGTTATTAAATAGATTTTTTGAGTTATTTAACGAAAGAAGGGTCCTTTTTGTATTCAAACTCTACCAAACAGAAAATATCCCTAGGAAGTCTCCAAGTGATGTAATCCTATTTGAAATTGGTCTCTGAGGTGGGAATTCGAAGCTAGCAAGGTGGAAAATAATTTGTATGAGTCCTCACTCTATAAATGAGAGAGTTTTAGACTTAGAAAGGATTGATTGATGTAATGCTACAAGCTACTTTTGTAAGATTTTTCAGTCAGTATTAGACAATTGTAGAAGGCTTCTATCAGACCTGAGATTCATCATGTGTTCTCATATGTGTTTGTATTATCTATCTATTTGATGTTTATTCACTTATATTTATGTGTAATCACTTGGAATTAATTTTTAATCATGCTCCAATTTCCTATATGCATATGGTTTACTATTCAAGTTGTGTTTTGTTAAGAATACACAATATGCCTCAGCTTCCATGTTAGATATTTTTTCATGTATTTGAGTTCCCTCTGACTCCATGCCCAATGGTAGCCATTTATTTACATCCTTCACCTACACAAAAAACATTCAAAACATATTTAAGAGTTAGCCATCTTGTTTTATCTTTATCTATTGAAGATCATCCTTATCTTGAGATAGCCCTCTTAAGTTGGAAAGGCTAAGTTCCAACCAAAAGTAGGTTTGAAATAGTTACTCTAAATTGAATGTTGAAGCAACCCATCAGCCTGAATTTAGTGATAACATTTTGGTGCGTCTGTCGCGAGTCTGAAGACACATTTTCCTGAAATTTGTGCTCAAACAAAAATACTAAGCTCTTGAAGGTAGCAGGAGAACAAAAAATTCGAAGGTTGTACTTCTACCTTGGTACTCCATTCTTGAAGATTTTAGAAATTCATAGCTTTATGGTAACACTACTGGGAAATGAGAGACATATATGAAACTAAAATTTCTTCGAGGTATGCATGTGTGGACTTTACGGAATTCCAAATATTTTTCTCAAGGATGCATATTTTTTAAGGAATGGTCCAAAATTTAATGGAGAAGATTTGAGTTTGACCTTGAAGCATATATCAATTTTTCGTGACTTTACCGAGCTTCTTAGAGTCATACATGAAGATGTTTTCTTTAGATTGTTTTACGATTCATTTCAAGAGAAATGTAGACAATGGATTGAAAGTTTTTCTGTCATATCTATTAAGTCATTTGCAGATTTTTGGCTTATCTTTCTGGAAACATGGATGGAAAAAACAGATTTTGTGGCAGATTCTCTTTCCATTCAAGGTTTTAAGCAATGGAACGATGAGAAAAATAATGAGGAAGTGGATGAAAAATTTTCTTTAGACTTGTCTTCTTATTTAAAGTCATTTGAGTGCAAGTCAGAAGATAAGATTCTATCTTTGGATGAATTTTCTATTAACATTGATAAAGACATTGAAGTTTTAGAAGATCAAATTCAGTCTTATAGTCTTCATTGTCAATATCAGTCTTTTGAAAGCTTTTTCATGCCAAAATACAAAGAGAAGGTGGTGCTACCATTTTCTTTTGAGATTGAGGAGGAATTTCTTGTTTTTGAAAATGAGTTTGATAACATACTACTGAAATATTATGTTGCTAAAGAAAGCATATATGACTTGTCCAAAACTGAAGAATGTATTGAAAATCACCAAAACAAATATGTCTTCTATGATCCCATAGCTGACTACATGGAAGAGTTATACAGTTAAACTTTTCAATTATGTTTTCACTGTGAAAATCAAACCCATTTTATGTTGCCTTTGTCATTACAGTACCTAGTTTTCTTTTGGTTTAAGCACAATCAAAGAGTTCAGGTATCAGATCATCTCATTGACTGGATTTATTGGAGGTTTCATGTCGCTTGAATCAAGCATGAGTATTTTCGTAGATTAGAGTATCTTTTTACATAAATAAGTTTTCTAAATCAACATTTCAGTTTTCAACATGGTTAGTTTTAGTATCTAGTTTTCAGTTTGCAAGGCTGCACTATTCACTTTTAAGTTTGTATAAGTGGTTTGGTTTCAGAATAAATATAAGTTTGCAAGTTTGGGATCATCCCAATGGATAAGGCACTAGAGATACATGTTCTTTTCTACACCATAGGGGTGCAACATCCCCATTAGAGCCACTATTATCCATGATAAAATTTGGTTAGTCTTAAGTTAATTAGGTTGAGCCACTTGGAGTTGAATAGGGCCTTTTGAATTCAGAATTTTCAAAAAATTAACATATTTGAGGATTCTTATTTATCATCATTCATGTGATAGGAGTCCATGTCAAATAAAAATCCAAAAATATCTCATGCATGAGAAAATCTGGACATTAGAGTGAATTTGACACTTTTACCCAAGTTCATAGCGAAATCAGTGTAAATGAGCTAGAATTCACTATGAACTTGCCTAATTATCTATTTTTCAAGCCTTATGAGTTTGTGATATTTTTGAGGCATTCAACGCATGTAAAGAGGTAACTGAATCATCAAATGAGTTCAATAAATGTCATTAGGCCATTTGTTTAAGGGGGCAACTCAATTGTCAAACTTCATGTGTGTGAAAACTCATCAAGGCAAAAAAGCATGCCAACTCATCAATTGGAAAACTCACCATATCAACCTGAAGTATTTCAATGTCTTAACTCTAGTGTATCAATGGTCAACACCTAAGCATGTCAGTTTGGTTTAATAGAGATGCTACAAGTTGAATTGAAGAAAAAGGGTCTTAAAGTGATTACGCAAGATGTTGATGTTAAAAATGGTAAGCCACACATTTTTGGTCACTTTTTGTCTTAAGCTATCATCAAAAGACATATGCAGGCTGAAAATATGATTTTTTAGCAAAGAAAAGAAATTACAAAAAAATCTGCCAAACTAGGTGAGTTCGTAGCGTGCTCTAGGCTTGAGGTCGAGTTTTCACTATGAACTCGTTGTAGGCTTCCTTAAGCTAAAACACCTTCAAAAAATACATGGAATAGGGTTCTAGAGGAATTTATTTAGCTTATTATACCCAAGGAATACCCTCCAACAACCAGAAATTTCAAAAGTTATGCAAAAGGTGGTGAAATGAAAATGCTACAAACTCTCCTGAAATTTCTTGTATTTGACTATTTTAGAAATCAACTTCAACTTCCTATTCTGACCAAAAGAAACATCATTTTGGAAATATGAAAGGATTTTATTCTTTAGAACAAGCCCATCTACAAAAACCTCTCTCAGTTTCTGAAAAGCCATCAGGTTTTGGAAACTATGCACTCATCTTTGAGGCCTATTTTTCAGAATTTTCACTAACCAAATTTGTGTAAAATTTGTAAAATTTGACTTGGAAGAGGTCCAAATCAGCATCCACGTGGCATAATGACACTTCATCGGTCCAATACACTCAAAAAATTATTTGGTTGTAGTTGATAATGATTATTAAATAGATTTTTTGAGTTATTGAAGGAAAGAAGAGTCCTTTTTGTATTCAAACTCTGCCAAACAGAAAATATCCCTAGGAAGTCTCCAAGTGATGTAATCCTATTTGAAATTGGTCTCTGAGGTGGGAATTTAGAGCTAGAAAGGTGGAAAATCATTTGTACGAGTCCTCACTCTATAAATGAGAGAGTTTTAGATGTAGAAAGGGTTGATTGATGTAATTCTACAAGGTACTTTTGTAAGATTTTTCAGTCAATAATAGACAATTGCAAAAGGCTTCTATCAGACCTGAGATTCATCATGTGTTCTCATATGTGTTTTTCTTATATATATATATATATATATATATATATATATATATATATATATATATATATATATATATATATATATATATATATATATATATATTATGTCTATTCAGTTAGCTTTATGTGTAATCACTTGGATTTCATGTTTAATCATGCTCCAATTACCTATATGCATATGGTTTACTGTTCAAGTTGTGTTTTGATGAGAATACACACATGCCTTAGCTTCCATGTTAGATGTTTTTCATGTAATTGAGTTCCCTCTGACTCCATGCCCAATGGTAGACATTTATTTTCATCCTTCACCTACATGAAAAACATCAAATAATATTTAATATTTAGCCATATTTTTTTATCTTTATCTATTGAATATCATTCTTATCCTTGAGAGATCCCTCTCAAGTTAGAAAGGCTAAGTTCTAGCCAAAAGTAGGTTTGAAATAATTACTCTGAATTGACTGTAGAAGTAGCCCATCCACCTCAATTTAGTGATAACACCTGCCATACTTGACTGGACCTTTCAAAATTCAATGAACTATCTGTAGTTCTAAAAAGGTAAGGTTCTATGAGAGGCTAGTGTTTTGATTTGAAATAGGAGCCACTGCTCCTTAAGGTAAACTGCATAGGAATTTGATGGATATCTATGTTGGATGGCCTCCATGCACAAATTTTCCAAGTTGGACATTTGTTTTTATTTTTTCTGAACCTGATCCTGCAATGCTACATTCTCTACTTGGGCCTTCTAAAGTTGCTCTTTCAGCATGGATTCTCTGAGCCTAGCATCAGAAAAATCCCTTCCCAACTCAGTCAATTTTTCCTCCATGACCCCTATGTCATGCACACATTTGGTTGTGGAAATATTCATCCAATGATGAGGGTGTGCCCTCTCCTCTTACAACTAATATAATAAAGGCATTGTGAACTTCTCAGGAATCAATCTGCCCCCTTCAATAAATGTGTAGTAGGAGTTGATATTTGGCTAAGGGATAGGGTTTGGCACTACTGATACATCCTTGAGGATAGGTTTTAGTGAGGTGGGCTCCTCCTTGTCATCTTTCTCTTTCCCCATTTTTCATCTAGCCCTTCATCTTTTGCCTTTTCCTCAACTTCTTGGATCTCTTGCCCATCCATGGTTGTCTTTTCTCCCTCAACCAAGGATTCTTTCTCTGATTTTGGTTCTGTTGGCGTTTCCTGTAGCAAAGACAAAGTTTCCTATGGAAAACTTTGTTTTTCCTACTAAAGACCCTCTCTTGATTTTTTTTCCCTCTTTCTGTCTTTTCAGGGTGTGCGGGGGTTGTTAGATATGTATGGGATGCCAACCTTGTTGATTGTCTTCTTATGTTGGTCACGGGGGTCCTCATTGGTGAGGTGATGAACCTTTCCTTCTTCTATCCTTATTTAATCATATTTCTTGTGTGAATCCTCAACGTAAATAGGGCTTTTAGTTTAATTATGTGGTTTCCCTTGCCTCACCCTTTGCCTCTTCCCAGTCCTGAAATACATGGGTGTTTTCCTCTTCCTCTTTGTTTTCACTGGTGTGTTCAAAGTGGCTAGGGTAGTGTTGTAGCTCCTAGAGACAACCTTGAGTTGGAAATGACCAGTGCCTAGGACATCTTAAATCGTAGGTTAAGTGTGGACAATTGCATAAATTCCTCTGACAGAATATGGGTCAAGAGAATAATGATTTTGGTGGTTCAAGAAAGGAGAAGATTATTTGAGCCTAATTCATGTGAATTCCCCAAACTGTGAGAGGGCTCAAGAGTCTATGAGGCTAAATGGATTTTAAATGGCCCAAGTATAAAAAAATGAGGAGAGATCATAAAAATATGCAGAGGCGTTGAGAGAGAACGGATAATGAACCCACGTGAGATAGGCTTAAAATATTTAAGAATCCATCTACTGTGAACTCGGAGGAAACATATATGAATGAGATATGGACAACAACAGAGGTTCGTGGAGCATGAATTAAGGGAGTGCAACAAGATTAATACATGAGCGTTAACACCTGAGCATTATGCAGACACGAATTCATGAATAAAATTGCAGACCACCGACAACTACATTACACAAACCATCAAAGCAGAATAGCATGAAATATGATTACACATAAAGAGGAGATTACTGATAATAGAAGGAAACATATACTTACTACTCATTGCTCCATCTGGAATCCAAATATTAGCTATGTATTCATATTAAGTTTAAACAACTCTCCCAAATATGTTTCTTGGGGAACAGGGAGCACAATCATACAAAAATACAACAAAGTTCTTCAAAATTCCTGAACCTTTCTTTCATCTTAGAACCCACTACATATAGAGTTCTCATAGAGGGTTTACAACCGAATATTCTGTCATGATCGACCCACACAGGTGAAAACCAAAATATCCTAACAAACTATCAGAGCATGCACCAAGCAATCACTCCTGCAACAGGAAAATCAAAAAATAATTGGGTAAAATAGGGAATTTACCAGCAAAACATCACTATCTAATCAGTAAAAAGAAAAAACAATTGGCCAAGGAGGCCAAATTCCAGAATCTTCAAAGGAGTGGCAAGGAATGGCTAAGAATAGGTGAATAGTTCGGCCTTCATCATATGATTTCACCTGTTGTTTGAAGACCTCCACTCTCTAATGCTCATGATTTCCACTTCCCGTTGTGGAATAGCCAGTTGTGTTGTGCATGCTGAATATTTAGTGGAGGTTATCATGTGGAAATTAAATAACCATACTGCAAGTTCTACCCAAAATCTCATGATGCGTTTTAAATTGAAAGCCGAAATCGTATTTCGTAGGGGGGCATGAATGGCGGAAGCGGAAATGAATTTAGCGAGACTTTTTATCACTGAAATGGGAAAAAGGTAGGCCTCAGGAGGGCTATTGATGACGTGGCAAGGTGGTGGGACCCGCACCCGCAAATCACAGAGTGCAAGTTTTATGTGGGAGCAAGCGGGGGTTAAACGTTAAAACCTGCGAAGTGCGAAGTGCGAAGTGTGAAGTGTGGGAGTGGGGAAGATGACATGAAAGATGGAGGTGGGGCCCCGATTTTCAATTTAAACAAGATACTTTGCTGGTGCTTAAAAGGTAAGTTACAAACTGTGTGAAGCGCGAAAATTTATAATCACCAATCTGCGAAGTTTATATTTAGTGATGTGTGATGAATGATGGGGAAAAGATGACATGTCAGGGAGAAATGGCCCCACTTTAATCACAATCATGGAATCAGGAAAGCGGATGGTAAGGTTTAATGATTTTTAAGGGAAATAAAATGAAAGGAGGCGTGGCGGGTGAATGGGTCCCACTTCATCACATATCTCATTTCGAAATGTTTGTAGGAGACGAAAATTAAAGGATTTTTTTATTTTGCCGATGCGAAAAGTAATTTGAGTGTGCAGTCATGAAATAAAAGGGAATGAATTGGGGAAAATAAAAATGAAAATGGATAAATGGTATTTAGAGCGTTGGAGTTTAGAATTAGGACAAATGAAGGATAGGAAAGGGGGTAGAAGGAATGAATGAGGGCAGTAAGGATTTCGCTCACCATCACACTTAATCAGTGCACTTTCCTCTTTCAACTAAATTAAAAGGTAGATAGATTCATTTGAAGCTCTTTGACTATTAGGATTTTTCTTCCTTTTTCCTTCTCCACTTTGTGTGCAGTCACAGGCCAACATTGGCTCCATCTGGGGACAATGTGTTGTTCTTAGTGCGTTGAGATCCTGCAGACTTGAATGTCTGTGCTTTATTGGGCTCATGTAGTCACAAATGCATACTGTAAGCCTAAATCGAAACTACAACTGAGTTGTGCACTGCCACCTATCAAAATGGAAATTACTGCCACACCCTGCAAATCTTGAATGTTGAAAACTGAACTATGCTGAAACTGGAAAGATGCTCATAGTACTGAGCTTATTGGCACTCCTACCTACACCTAGTATGGTAAAAATTATCCCATCAAATAATAATCAGACTTCGAATGTAACCAGTCAATCAAATGAGTGATTAACTGAAATTGGCATCCCATTCCTGTAGGTAGAGAAATGGGTTTAAAACGTGGCAACTTATCTCTTCCACTGAATTTCATAACTCCATTGATGAACCTGGAAAATTATTCCTTCCCTAATGGCTACAATATTCTACCCAAAGGATCATGGTAAACATGCAACATGAGTTTTTCTAAAGGATTTGTAACAACAAAGAAAACCTCATTCCAAACTACTGCTTTACTTGCCACTGATTGTCTTCAGGTAACAAGGATGACTCTTATTTCTTCTCCTTTTCCATTATACTCATCTACTTTGTGTGCTCTTCATCATTTCCTTTGTCATACAAAGGCTTGCAGGGGAGCTACAAACTCTCGATCATCTCGGGAAAAGATCTTGATTAATAAAAACATATTGGGTTTCCTCAACATCCCATGAAGAACTTAATGATGAAGAAATTTTCTGAAGGTCTACACACTCAGAAAGAATATTTGGCCGATCTTCAATCAGCAAACCTGATTGGTCTTCTTTTGGAAAGATTTTTTTTGTTCCACTGGGAACACTTGATTGGTGTTCAATCTCTGAATACAACACTACTGGTTAAAGGTGCTCTTGTGGATCTAGACAATTTGTTAGAAAATGATATATTACAGAGAAATGGAACAAATAAATATATATATGCGGAAACACAAACACACAAAACACATGAAACCAGAGAGACACATATATACGTCATTCACCCAGTTTGGGATACGCCCACCCCGAATAGGAGGACTAGGAGGGGTTTGTTCTCTTGATATCGACTCTTCATTTGTTCTTGCCCTGGAGTTCTCTTTCTGGAGAACCTGAGGTCATACTTCTTGTGGAGTTGAGCCTGCATGAAATCCAAAAACTGCCTGCAGTAACTTTCAATCTCTTGATCCTCTGGAGGTAATTCTTCTTCTTCTCATTCCCCTTTTAGGATGGGTTCACCTTCCTCATCATCAGAGTAGGCGATGAATTTATCTTCTTATTTGTCTGTGACTTCCTCAGCCTATTGTAACAACTGTAGAGGGGGCCTCTGATATTGAGTATTAAACCCCTGGTTAGGAATCATTTGGTTGGAATGAGCAGGGGGATTCTGGGCCTCTGATTCAAGCTTAAACAACTTATTTGAGAGGTTCTTGATCATTTCTTCAAGTCTATACTCCTGTAATTCCCTCTCCTGATTTGAGGTAGAAGCCTCCTCCCCCTTCTTTATTCTAGCTTCATGTTTTGTCTTCCCTTTGAATTTACCAGTAGAAGCAAAGTTTTCTTCTACCTCCAATGCATCATTTTGGATTTGATCCAAAGATGTGGATCTTCTTTCGATTAAGGTGAACCCAAAATCAGGCTCGAAAGCTCCTGCAAAAACCACCTTAGCAGCTGCTTGGGGAGGCTTTATTTCAGCGGGGAGGTTATTATAGAGCTTATTGAACCTCTTTATAAATTATGTTACATCCTCATTTTGTCTCTTCTTGAGAGCATTGAGCTCTGTGAGAACATATCCATGGTCCCTCTTTTCTCCCCATTTCAATGTGAAGAAATTTTCCATTTATTTCCAAGTGTGAACTGTGTTGTTGGCTAGAGACTTGAACCATTTCTGGGCTTCGCCCTTCATGGATTGGACGAAAAGCCTTAATACCACATCTAAGTGCTCTACATTTGCATTCTCAACAAAAATGAAAAAGTTTTCAATATGTTTCTGCGTAGAATTACTATCTTCCTTGGTGAACCGAGGAAATCGCTCTAGATAGTCTTGCGGCATATCATTTAGAGGCTGAGGGAGGGCCAAGGGGGCATACTTGTTAAAAAGGAAACTCGGCACAACCATCTAATTTATAGGTGGAGGTAGATGGTGGATCTGAATCTGGTGTGAGGCCTAATGAAAGGCAGGATTACTTCTAATTAGGACTATTTTATAGTGGAGTCACCAAGGTGAGGAATGTGCAACTATCAACCCTTCATGCTGACCTGATTGAAGGGTGAAGATAATGTCGTATCCCAGGGTAAATATTTCTTCATTAATTTCCCTAGAAACAATGCCAAAAATATGTTGTAGCTCCTATAGAAAGCCTTTAGCTGCAAAAGACCAATGCCTAGGACATAAGGACATCTTGAAATCAAAGGTTAAGTGTGGAAATTTTCATAAATGCCTCTGACAGAATATGGGTCAAGAGAATAATTATTTTGGTGGTTCAAGAAAGGAGAAGACCATTTGAGACTAAGTCATGTGAATTCCCCAAACTGTGAGAGGGCTCAGGAGGCTTTGAGGCTTGATGGATTTTAAATGGGCCAAGTATAAAACAATGAGCAGAGATCTTAAAAATATGTAGAGGCATTGAGATAGAATGGAGAAGGAACCCACGAGAAACAGGCTTAAAAGATTTAAGAATCTGTCTACTATGAACTCAGAGGAAACAAATATGAATCAGGTATGAACAACAACATAGGTTAGTGGAGAGCGAATTAAGGGAGTGCAACAAGCTTAATACATGAGCATTAACACTTGAGCGTTATGCAGTCATGAATTCATGAATAAAATTGCAGACCACCGACAACTACATTACATGAACCATCAAAGCAGAATAGCATGGAAGATTATTACACATAAAGAGGATATTATTGATAACAGAAGGAAACATATACATACTACTCATTGCTCCTTCTGGAATCCAAATATTAGCTCTGTATTCATATTAAGTTTAAACAACTCTCCCAAATATGTGTCTCGGGGCACAAGGAGCACAATCATACAAAACTACAGCAAAATTCTTCAAAATTCCTGAACCTTTCTTTCATATTAGAACTCACTACATATAGAGTTCTCCTCGAGGGTTTACGAACGAATATTCTATCATGATCGACCCACACAGATGAAAACCAAAATATCCTAACAAACTATCAAAGAGTGCATCGAGAAATCACTCCTGCAATAGAAAAATCAAAACAGAATTGGGTAAAATCAAGACTTTACCAGCAAAACATCACTATCTAATTAGTAAAAAGAACAAAACAGTTGGCCAGGGAGTCCAAATTCCAGAATATTCAAAGGAGTGGCGAGGAATGGCTGAGAAGAGGTGATTGGTTCGGCCTTCATCATATGATTTCACCTGCTGTTTGAAGACCTCCACTCTATAATGCTCATGATTTCCACTTCCTGTTATGGAATATCTAGTTGTGCTGTGCATGCTGAACTCTTTAGCGGAGGTTATCCTGTGAAAATTGAATAAACCATATTGCAAGTTCCTCCCAAAATCCCATGTTGTGTTTTAAATTGCAAACCAGAACCTGATTTCAGAGGGGGCATGAATGGCTGAAGTGGAAATGAATTTAGCAGGACTTTTTATCACTGAAATGGGCGAAAGATAGGCCACAATAGGGCTATTGATGACGTGGCAAGGCGGTGGGACCCGCGCCCACAATTCACAAAGCGCAAGTTTTATGTGGGAGTAGGCGAGGGTTAAACATTAAAACCTGTGAAGTGTGGGAGTGGGGAAGATGAAGTGGCAGATGGAGGTGGGGCCCTGCATTGCAATTTAGACAAGATACTTTGCGGCTGCTTAAAAGGTAAGTTACAAACTGTGCGAAGCGCAAAAAATTATAATCGCTGATCTGCGAAGTTTATATCTAGTGATGTGCGATGGATTATGGGGAAAAGGTGACGTGTGAGGGAGAAATGGACCCACTTTAATTGCAATCGAAGAATCGGGAAAGCAGATGGTAAGGGTTAATGATTTTTAAGGGAAATGAAATGAAGGGAAGTGTGGCGGGTTAATGGGTCCCACTTAATGACATATCGCATTTCGAAAGGTTTGTAGGAGACGAAAATTAAAGGATTTTGGGATTTGGCCGATGCAAAAAGCAATTTGAGTGTGCGGTCATGAAATAAAAAGGAATGCATTGGGTAAAATAAAAATGAAAAGGGATAAATAGTATTTAGAGAATTGGATTTCAGAATTAGGACAAATGAAGGGTAGGAAGGGGGGTAGATGGAATGAATGAGGGCAGTAAGGATTTCGCTCACCATCTCACTTAATCAGCGACACTTTCCTCTTTCAACTGAATTAAAAGGCAGAAAGATTCATTTGAAGCTCTTTTACAGTTAGGATTTCCCTTCCTTTTTCCTTCTCCACTTTGTGTGCGGTCATAGGCCAACAGGTAGCTGACACTTTCTGATATGTTATGTCTAGTGACATGCTGGTGTCCTGAGGGGAAGTATCACTGCCTAGCATAGGGTCCAAAATTTCCTTCCTCTTTGTATTTTTTTCCTTCTTCCCCTCAAACTCTTCTTTCCTTTCTTCTAATATCTATGTTTTTTCTGTTTCAACTTGCATTTCTTCTTTTTCTTCCTCATCTTCAGCCTCCTCTTCTTATTCTACCTCCCTCTTTCTAAGACTAGAGGCGGAGGTTTGTCCTATTTGGGTGGCTATGAAGGCTTCCATATCCATGTATATGAATGAGGACCAAGATACAGGGAGGTTTAATATTCTCAGAGCATAATTCACTATCAGTTTTATAAGGCCATGATGAGAAAAATGTTGGTATTTCCTTTCCCTCACCTTTTTTCTCATGTATGTTATTGAGTTAAAAAGGAAATGAGGGATTCTTAATATTTGTTCTAGAGAGAGTTCTCCTTGAAACCTAAGCTCATTCAACAACTTGAAATGGTACCCATAGACTACGTTAAGTCTGCCTTAACAAGAAATTAATCTCATAACATGGAATGCTACTTCATCCCAGGGGTATCGAAGGCTTTCTCCTCACTCCATTCTTGTCCTCAATGTATTCTTCTCCTAGCAGAAATAAGCTTTTCTTGGCTATAGTGCTTGGCATCCTTTCTTTAACCCACTTAACTCCTAAGGGAAATGTGGTGACTCTTCTGATTAGTTCAGGTGAAACTATGATGGATAGGCCCCTAACCATAGTGATGGCTCTCTCCTCTGAGTGTGATTAAAGATCCATTGCAAACTCTCAAGCTATATCGTCATCAAAACATTTCAAAAGCTTGAAGAAACCTAGCCATTTGTGGTTTCTGATAATTTCCATTACTTGAGGATGATTTCTTATTCTTTTAATATCAGTGGGATCCCTTCTATTAAATCGCCCTACCATTTTGATGGTTGTGATAGGATGGTAGTAATATTTTTGAGAGTTATGTGAAGAGGTCTTGGATATTATGGTCTCAAACATATGAAAAAAAAAAACCCTTTAATTGGGAAATTATAACTGATTGTGTGTAAATTTCATGGAGAAATTTCAATTCTAGATGGTGGAAACCACTTACCTCTGTCCTCTGGTGCTTTATCTTGGGAGATGGTGGCCTTAAGTAGAAATTTCACCCAAAAGTGACTCTATTTTTCCGTTTTTATCCTTGTTGATCTTCCTATGCAGTTGCCTGTAGCAATTCTCTGTTTCCTGTAGCACAATGGTGCATGCAAGTTCAGATGTTTCTCTCCCTGATAGATCCCACTATTTTTTTTCTCTCAATGTTCTTGAAATGCTTAGCAAAATTAGTATAATGAGGCATAACTCACCTTTATGGTCTTCTCTACCAAATTTGGGTGGGGTGCTAATTCAGACTTAACATGAGTTTTCCTCTTTGAGACCGTTGGTCCCACTCCAGTTAATGATTGTACAACCTCGTAATCACCTCCTCGTATTTTTTCACTCCCTATTCACTTGATTTGACTTGGCCAGGTGGAATGTACCTTTTACTTTTCATTCAGTTTAACTTTACGAAGGTGGCCAAGTTAAATGGCCACCTTTTTTTCCTTTTAAGTCTCTAAACCTCGACAATAAACTATTTTGGTCATTATGAGTGCATAGCGAGAGTTGAAGGGCCATACCTAAGCTTACCTAGTGCTGGTGTGTTGTAGAATGAGCTGGTGCAAGGAGCTAGAGCTTGTGGTTGCATTCATGATCTTCCTCTTGCTTTTTATTTTTTATTTTTTTGTTTATTTTTTGAGTGAGCAACTTGTTTTCTGAGTGAGCTGCTTTTTTTTTGAGTGAGTTGCTTGACCTTTTATTTGTTTTTTTCTTCTTGAAAGTGTTGCATGGAGGTATTTAGGTGCCTTGGTTGGTATGCTCGATATCCTAGAGTATGCTGGTGGTCTTTTGAAGCCAACTAATCTTCATATTTGGTCCTTGTTGTGCCATACACAGAATTGCTAAAGGAAACTTTCCAATTTTCTCTAACAATCTTCTTTTTGCTTCTTGGGGATTCAAATTTCTTAGAAATGAAGGGAAATGGTTTATGTAGGTTTTGAATGGAGTCATGGAATGAGTGGAGTGGTGGATAGGTAAGGGGAGAGGCCTCATGCCAAGCTATATATGATCTAGCTACTAATGGCGCAACATAGGGTTTAGAGAGTGAATCCTTGTGCATGGAGTGAAATGAGTGGTAGGTAAAAGAGAAAATAAATTATCATGCTCTCCTTGAAGTTTATAAATCCTTGAGAGATCTCATTCCTTCATGAATAAGTTTCATATAGCATTTACAGGAGTTTCCTGCAGTGCTACTGGAATCCTGTAGCTGCTAGAATTTACTGTAGCAATTATAGTTAGGAGAAAAAATGGAGTTTCTACCTATTTGAGGGGTGAAATGAATGAATGGGTGCATGATGGAGTGGTTCATGGAGTGTATAAGCAGAGGAGAGGGCGAAGTGAAGAAAATTTGTTCCTCTAGATCTAAAAACCTTCTTTGATCAATAACCTGCAAAACAAAAAAAATGAGTGCATAGGTATTTTCTTTCTCTTTTTCATTTTGTTTCTTTACTTTTTTTCTCTCTCTTTTTCTTAAGGCAAGTGGGCTGCCTCCACAGAGGTTTTCAACCCGCAAACCTGCGTTGGGCACCTCTAGGAGGTTTTCACACAAGCATATTTTTTTTTTCTTTTTTTTTTCTTTTTCTCTTTTTTTTTCCTCCAGGATTGCCTCATGGAGGTTTTCAACCCTAGAGTTGGCCTTGAGAGCCTCAAAAAGGTTTTCACCCATGCCTCTTTATTTTTTATTTATTTCCTCTTTTCTTTTCTAGGAGGGGGGGGGGGTGTTGGAAACTATGGAGTCTCGCATGACATACACCTCCATGTTTGTGGAATTTATAAATATAGCCCTAAACAAGAGCTTTTTGTAACCTTTAAGCCTGTAACCATTGACAAGTAGGGGAATCCCCTCCTCATCTATGGTTCTGATCCGAACTGCGCCATTATCATAAAAAAATTCCACTTTTTAGGGTCCTAGCCATCTTCTCATCAGTTTTCCTTTGAAATCCTTGAACCTTGAGTCACACAGCAGTGCCCAATCTCCTTCTTGAAAGGTCTTCTCCTTAATGTGCTTGTCATTCCATACCTTCCTTTGAAATTGATTCACTTACGTGTGAAGGAGTGCTTTCATCCTAAACTCATCCAATCCATTTAATTGTGAAAACCTTTGTTGGGCCTTTGATATATCTAGGTCTAAATCAACGGCCATCCTTAAGGTGTTGAACTCAATTTAATTGAAAGTAGATCTTTCTTCCCATAGACCAAGTCATAAGGAGTGAACCATGTAGTTGTTTTCCAAGTAGTGTTGTAGGCCAAGGTAGCTTCTACCAATATTTCAGCCCAATATTTTCTGTTGCTGCTCACAACCTTGGTGAGGATATTCTCCAAGGCTCTGTTGGTCACCTCCACTTAGTCATTTTCTTGAGGGTGGTAGTCAGTGGAAGTATTATGCTTTATCTTATGCCTCCTCAGAAGCTTCTCAATGGGATGAGATGTGAATTGTGCCCCCTGATCAATGACTACCTCTTTGGGGTATTCAAATTTGTAGAACACATTCTCTATCAGAAATTTCACTACCTTCTCCTCTATTGTTTCCTTTACATCTATTTTTTCAGCCCACTTTGTCAGGTAGTCAGTGCAGACTATGATATACTTTTCTTGGCTATATGGTGGATCAATGGGTCCAATGAAGTCCATGCCCCACTTTTCAAATGGCTCTAGAGCCACCTGAGCGTGCACAGGCATCTCATCCATCTATGTAGGTTTCCCTATCCTTTGGCACTGGTCACACCTGCTAGTGTATCTTCTGGCATCCTGGTGAAGGGTAGGCCAATAGTAACCTTCTTGAAAAGCTTTGAAGGCTTCATTTTTGCAGAAAAGTGGCCTCCACAAGGATCATGACATGCAGAGAGGATGTCAAAAAAAAATTCCTCCCTCACACATCTTCTGAGAATTTTGTCAGGGCCTATCTTAAAGAGATTACCCCCAATACAGGTGAAAGGGGCACTTTTTCTCAAAATCTTTCTCTTCTCCTTGGATGAGAGGTTATGAGGGAAATTTTCAGCAACCAAGTAGTTAGTTATGCTAGAAAACCATGGAGAGAGTGATGAGATAGCAAAGAGGTGTTCATCTGGGAGCTGATCATCCACCATTCCTTCTTGATATGTAGATAGAACTAACCTGGATAAAAAATCTACAACAACATTCTCCTTTCGAGGTTTATCGACGATGGTTAGGTTAAACAGATGTAGTAGTAACAACTATATAATTATTCTGGCATTAACATAAGGTTTTTTCATTAAATATTTGATGGTTGCATGGTAAGTGTATACAAAGGTCTAATAACCACTGATATAATGTCTAAATTTGTTTAAAGCATGGAAAATGGCTAACGTTTCCTTCTCTGTGACATTATAATTGAGTTTTTCCTTAGAAAAGTTCTTACTAATGAAATAGATTGCATAAGGTAATTTTTCTTCTAACTGCCCCAAGGCTGCCCCCACATATTTGTCTGATGCATCTGTGTGGATGTGGAAAGGAAGAGTCCAAAGGAAAATTATTTGGCCAACAAACCAAATAGTGGTGAAGCCAACTTGCTAAAATATTTGAGAAACCTTCTGTAGTATCCAACCAAACTTAAGAAACTCCTGACATCTCTCTCATTTTGAGGAGTAGTTACCCTTTTGATGATGGTGATTTTTTTCGGGTCCACCTGTATTCCTGCTCAGGAGATACTACTCCTGCTCTTTTCAAGAATTCACACTTTTCTAGGCTCAGGGAGAGATGCATCTCAATGCATCTTCTCAGGAATTTTCCCAAATTGGAGAGAGCTTCCTAGAAGTCATCTCCATAGGGTGTGAAATCATCCATGTAGATTTCAACCGACTCATGGACTAGCTTAGAGAAAATTCTCAAGATAGCTCTTTGGAAGGTAGCCGGGGCATTGCACAACCCAAAGGGTAGGACTCTGTAACCGAATGTACCCCAAGAACATGTCAAAGTAGTCTTGTCCTGGTCTTCAGGGCTAATTTTGAACTGGTTATACCCATTGAACCCATCTAAGAAATAAAATAACTTCTTTCTTGCAAGGCCATCCAGGACTTGATATATAAAGGGAAAAGGGAAATGGTCCTTCTTGGTGGCTTTGTTCAGTTCCCGATAATCAACACAAATTCACCATTTTCCATTCTTCTTTAGGACTAGGACAAGAGGAGATACTCATTCACTGTTCGATATATGATAAAGTAAACCTGCATCCAACAATTTCTATAGTTCTTCCTTGACTATGTCTTTTAGAGCTGGTTTCATCCGCCTTTGGGGTTGGCGCACAGGCTTGCATCCTTATTTAATGTAAATATGATGTATTCACACCGAGGGACGCACCCCTTTCATGTCCTTGTAGTCCAAAGCAAATGCATCTAGTTTTTCTTTCAAAAGCTGGCATAACTACTCTTCTTCTCTATCTGAGAGGGTTGAGTTAATTTTAGAGATTTGGATGGGCCAAATTCCATAGCCTTCATGGTTTCAAAGGTTGAATCAATCGAGTGCAGTTCCATCCAAGGGTGGATTTCGTATTATTTGACTAGGTTTTCAAGCAGGCTATCAGTGGGGGACTGGTTCTGAATGACTTGGTTGATGAGTTCATATTCATCAAGTTTCCCCCCTCTAAGAAAAACATCTATGGTACAAATGGGGTAGGGTGCAGTGTTGTATACTTCGTCTTCTTCTTCATCCTCCAACCATATAGGTAAGTCATGGTCAATTGAAGGTTGGGCTAAGGATATAATACCAATTTTTTAGACAAGGGCCCATTCTTAATAGTCTTGTTTCCGACCCAAAAGCTGATATAAGCATTGGTAGTGGCTAACAAAGGTCTCCCTAAAATGAGAGGATATACATTAAATTTGGTTTTTGGCTGGAGAACCAAGATATATGTACGGTACTCCCAAGAGTCAATTGAAACCATAACATCCTCAACAATTCCTTCAGGAGTTACTGTGGACTAATCTGCAAGTTGCAAAACTGTTGTGTTTTTCCTCGGAGTCCCTTGGAGGTTGAGCTTAAGCATAGTTTCCTTGGTCATTACATTGAAGGCAACACCGAGATCAATTAGAGTATTGGGGACTATGACAACATCTATAGGCACATATACAACTGTACTACAATGGTATAGGTATTTTGGGAAGATCATGCTTCCCAACATTAAGTCGAACATCTATCTTACTACACTAATGGTGGGGGAATATTTCTTCTTTCTCCCAGGTTTCTTGAAGCACTTTTCCTTAATGAGCCTATTGTAAATAGGGACATCCTCAATGGCTTGGAGAAGAGGTATTTTTACACAAAAACTTTACAGTTCTCCCAGAATTACGGTCTCCTCTGGGGTGTGCTGACTGGAGTGGATAAAGCACTCGGGAAAAGGAGGTTGTTGGATATGAGTTTTACTTTATTCCTTTTCCTCCTCAACCTCTATAGGTGGATATGGAGGGTGGTTGTCTGGTATTACTCTTCCCGAACTAATATTAATCTCATGTATCTCCACAACATAAGCTGGATAGGATGTCTCTCCACTGTAAAATTGCTATTCTTGTCTATTGTTTTGGTTTGGATTGGGCTATACAGACATCTGGGGTAGCTTGGATGGAGCAGCATGAGTAAGATGAGGTTGAGGTTGGGGTGGAGGTATCAAAGCAGGTGGTTGATTATGTTGAGGCCTCCACCCATGGGATGGGTTGTTCCACTGAGTTTTTTGAGGAACATACTATTGAAATTGTTGGTTCACAGGCTGAGGATGATATGGAGGGTTGTAAGGCCAAGTAGGAGGTGTAGGCCAGGATGAAGTGGGGGTGTACCAAGATTGCATAGGTGCATTTTGATTGTTGTGATAGTAGGAAGAAGGTGCACCTTTCATACCTTGCCAATATGACCGAGGGCCTTGAGGCCTTCTCTGGTTGATGAAACAGAGTTGCTCTGGTCCTACTTCCCCACCTTGATATACAACTTTGATTCTAGGTAAGGAGGGACACTATTATGTGGCATGATTCTCCTCACAAACTAAGAAAACCACTATGAAATTTAATGGACATTCATTTCAAGACTCTTTTTGCTTCTTCTTGCTCCCTGTTGATCTGCATTATGTCCATTTGTAAGGAAAATGTGTGTAGTATGTCACTCTTGAAGTCCTCAAGAACATTTCCAATCTCATGCTTGATGGGTGGAAGGGGAAGGGGTATTGGTCATACTTTGGCTAGCTCTTATTTTCTTTTTGGCTACCCTAGAATGGTTCTTGAAGACATGTTTGATTGTCTCATAAGGAAGCTAGTAGATATATCCTCCTGATAACATATTGAGGGTTTATATCACCTCCTCCCCGATCCCTCAGAGAAGTACTAGTTTAAGTGATCTGGGATCAAGGGTACAATTATCTCTTTTATAGTTTAACTAGAACCTATCTTCATAGTCCTTTAGGGATTCATCTAGCCCTAGATTCATCCTGAATATTTACTCTTTAGTTTCCTTGGACCTACAGTAGTCCATGTACTTGTTGTTGAAGGCCTCTTGCATCTGTACCCAGGTAGTGATGTTTTTCCCTGGTAGACCCATGAACTAGCGCAAGGTTGTATCCTTAAGGGTATATGGGAATAGCTTCATCTTTTGATCATCTAAATCATAGTCATAGATCCTACAGACAACATCAAATTCAAAAATGAATTTTTCAGGGTCCTCAAATGTAAGTCCATGGAAATGTGGAATGGATGAGGGGTTGATGTTCTTCATTTTAGTTTCCCAATCTACCTCTCTAATGGGAAAATATCCCTGGGCTTTAGTTTCATCCATGGTTTGAATAGGTGAAGCAAGTTCCTCTAGTGAAAAATTTTATTCTTCTTTCCCAATAGGTTCTTCAAAATTTTCAAAAGGCTCACCTATGGTGTGCTCAACCTCACAGTCACTGAAGAAGAGTGGAGGGTGATTATGTTGTGATGTTGGGGTTTTAGGTAAAAAATCTCCTTGAGTATCCCTACTCCTACGAGGCATGAAAATCAGATTTTTTTTGTATTTTTCAATATTTTTGAAACAACAAGTAAAATAAAAGTAGAAAAGAATGCTAAAACAAAATCAAAGCATCTACTAGACACCTCCTCGATAACGGTGCCAAAAAGTGGTGAGCTCTAGTATTGCACCAAGAATGCTGCAACTCCCAGAGGCTACTCTACTTTACTTTATCAACCCGAGGTTCATACAAATTTGGAGGTGAAAGTGCTATATACATAGCAGATTCTTTCTACTCATGTTATCCTCTTTTGAGCTCTATGAAAGGGTGTTATTTCTAGGGTTTCTGAATGAAGTCAGTCACACTTCTGAATTTAGACCTAGGGCTATATGTGATTCAAAGCCATTACTCTATCATCAAGAAAATAAATATTCTATAGTAAGAAAGTACATCTAGATACTTTGCAATGAAATAAATCTACAAATTAAGCTATGGCAAGAAATGGAAGCAAACTAGGAATCTTTTATGAAGTAAATTGCTAAATTGAAATTGCATAAAGAAGACTAACCTAATAACACATTGCTGGGCCAAATGGATAAGCACACTCTGCCTAATTCATGTTCTAACTATCATTCTTTTACTCATGCATCTAATCATGACCTAATTATGCTCTAAATGTATTCTTTTGCAGCTAGGAGGAGAAAGCACTAAGGTGGTTTAGGAAGGGTTTGAACTCATTGGTGAAAGGATGAAGGTATCTGGGTGGTTTTGGCAAGTCTGGATGAGGTGGATGATGGTTTTTGGGCTTAAGGAGAGGCCCAACAGTGCTGCTGCAAGTGCTACTACAGTTTTCCTTTAGTGCTACAAGAATGTCTTGAATTGCTACAGGAAACAATATGAGGGCAATCTGAGGCCAAAAATGGTGGAGAAAAGCTTAGGGGAGGTGGCTTCAAGGTTTTTTTTGGATGAGTGGAGGGTGGCCAACCCCTTCGCCAAGCTCTGAACCCCTTGAGAAGCACATATTGCACTTATATGGTTTTCTCACAGTGTGAAGGTGAAAAATATGAAAACATATTTGATGGCCATTTGATGGAAATAAGGTTGACGATGGGTGAGAAATGAAGCTAAAGGTGCTGGTGAAGTCCTCCTTCATTGTGCTACTTGAAACTGCAAGAAAACTGCCTGTTCATGCAACAAACACTGACAAATTCTTGATGAAGGAAATGCAAAAGATGAGTTGAATTTGGAAAGAAAACCTACTTCAACATTCAAACAAAAATCTAGCTCAGTATTCTAGACATGTTCATGACACTACAATAACCTAACTACTTTTTACAAGAAATAATAAACTAAAAAAAAAAATTAGCCTATGGAGAAGGTATACCCTCCTCAAGCTCCAATGAAAGAGATGAGAGAGGGAGGCTTAACGCATAGCTTTCTGAGTTTTTAAACTATTATACCAACATTTATGCAAGCTTAATCTACAAAAAAGACAAATGGAAGAAAACTAAAAACAATGAATTGAAATGCAATCAAACTAGCTAAAAACTCATAAAGAAAACTAGCTACAATGACATAAAAAGAAGCATGAATATATAAGAGAAACTAAGGCCAATGGATTGGGCCCTAACCCACAAGCCTAGCCCTCTAAAACGAACTCGGTGAATGACAATCTGAATACTCATCTTATTGTAGAAAATAGTCTCATTACATAATCATAAATGTCTCAAAAACCTATTACAAGAGCTAAGAGTCTATTAACTTCCTTCAAAGTTTAAATCCTAATGAGCTCTTGCTCAACCCTATTTAAACTAGATGGTAGCTACCAAAAAATCCCTAAAAATTAGGTGATGTGTCCACTTTTATTGCAAGAGAAGTGGAACTTTGGTGCACTTGATATCCCACTTGCTTGGCTGCTTTTGATTTCAAGTTGTTGGAGGGAATCTCGAGGATCCCTTGGATACCTTTGGGAGTTAAGGAGGTGTGAAATCACCCTAGAATACTTTCTTGCTGTCTACACTAAGCCTTAATTGAAAAATATTCATAAAAAGTGCAATATCTTCGTGATTATCCTGCATTTAACCCATGTTAGGCACTCGAAGTGTGACAAGCCTTAATCACCATCTACACATAATACCATAATATAATTTAAATGTGAGAAAGAGAGACCTTTTTTTTTTGTCGATCAAAGTCTAGATTATATTATCATATCAGAAACAAAATTTACAGTAGGAGCTAGCATGGCTCTATTACATTCAGGAAACCCAGAAGGCATGCAGTTCCTAGAAGGAATAGGGTGCTTACCAAGGCATTCAGTGCTCTTGGTTATTAGCCACACAAAATTAAAAGACAAACATAACAGAGTTTTCACCATGGGGGAGGGTGCGAGGGACCTGCCAAAGGATCCACGAAGAGACGACCTTGATTGTGCATATGGTAGCTGATATCGTCCACTTGGGCCTCTAGAGCTCGCAGGTGGTCGTCAGAGCACCTCAAAAGACAATGCAGACTCTTCAGAGCTTCGAGGGTCTCATTCTACAAGTTTTGAACAACATTAATGTAGGCCACCAATTCATTACGATCATCTTACCTTTTTTCACGCAAGGTGTCCAGGTTGAGCTGGATCTGATGGAGTTGGGGAGAAATTGCTTCAAGGGTGGTTAGAGCCACAACCTGGACTAGTGACTGAGCCGGAGAAACTACCATGGCTGCCACTGAATGTTGAATCTTAGTAGATTCTGAGTGTGAGTTCAAGTCCCCGAGTGCCAGGCGATTTTCCATGCCGTGTCCAAGACCTTCACGCCCTACCCAGCCTCACTCTCACGGCATGCAGTCACCTAACACTCCCTCTCGCTTTGCTGGGTTGTGGCACTAAGTCGTTCTAGGTACAACAACCCCTAAAATCCACGCACCATCCCTGCACCCTTGGCTGAATTTATCACTGACCAAGTTCACTAACCACGTCTTGAGCACCGTGGATGAGAGACAAAATACCGCCACTAGCCACAACACTTCCCTCATATGAGGTGCAGAAGCACCACCACCCGCAAATGGGAATCATAGGAGAGCCTGAGTGCTCAGTAATCCCAAGGCAGAACCACCCTAGGGCTTGGCCAGTGAAGAAACCTTCATGCATAGTCTGTGAACAGCCTTCTGGAACCCAGGGTTGAACACCAGAACAACTCGTCTAGAGACACTCCCTCCATAGCTAATTTACCCCCACCACCTTCATCTGCCTCTTTGTGTAGCGTGATATTTCCATTGTTAGTATTCCTCCTGGCTTCCAGACTCTCTCCACTACTACCCAACTGAACTTGCACCCACCTCATCTCCTTCCGGCAAAGCTCAAGCCAAGGTTTGAGAGTCAAATTATGCTAGTCTATGAAATCCAGAGCACCAACATTCACCATCGCCCGCAGATACAGAATGGCCTGTCTCATGTCCTTCACACCCTTAAATGCATTCATTGTTGTCGTAGGATCACTTTCCTCGAGGCCCATTACCATTCAAGCATGGGAGGGTGGTGAGTCAACGGGCGCGTGTCTAAGGGCCGATCCAGCCTTAACTGCCCACAACCCACTTGTCCCGATGATTGGACACCCCCAGTGGGGGGTGAGAAAGAGAGACTTAATAAGGCTAAAAGGTGACAATTTAACCCCTCCAATTATACCTAGTGATGGAGCTCATCACATTCATCAACCATTCATACATTCATCAAAACATTTCAAGGGCCATAAGTAATATACATCACATAACTGACATATAACTATAAAATAACCAACATAGAAGCATGCAAACTTATCCATAATATCGCCAACATAATCTCAAAAAATGTTTGTTGATCACTATAAGGAAATGTATCATATTAACATAAGAAAATACCAACCAAGTCAAGGGCTTACACGTACCACTTGACCATAGATTGGGCTGAACCAAACCTCTCTTTCAGCCAATCACCCTGCGCCATATTCCACGCATGAATGTGGGATCTCATGGAATAACGAAAAAAAAACCAAAAAAGGGCTTCTAGAGGTGAAATCACCTTAAACATCAACCACAATGATTCCGCCTCCATGGTCGAACATCACTAACACCAACTAGATTGGTCTCTACCCAAGCTATCCAGGGCTCCAGGAACTAGTAACTCAACCCACAACCTTCTGGGGCTCCAAAGCATTTTTCCAATTGGCCTCTAGTGACTAGTAACTCAACCCACTAAGGATTCCAGAGCGTTTGTCCCAACCTAGGCTCCATGACTAGTAACTCAACCCAAGTTGTTCTAGGGCTTCCATAGCATTTGTTAATCCAACCTACAACCATAAGGAATTATGAGCACCAATTATAAAAAAATCAATTGGAAAAACCCACAATTCCATGGCTATCCAAGGAACGACAAGGCAAGGCTAAAACCACTATCAATACAAGAAAATCTCCATGTTAATGACAACACATAACCAAAAATTCACATGCACATACCATGCATCCATAAATCAACAAGGAAATCATAAATGAAACCTATTACCTGTAAATAAATCCAACTTTAGTTTTTGATCCACCTGTTCCCTTGTGCTTTCTTGCTTTCCTTTTCCTCCTTTCTCCAATCCAAGTGAAAAATAGAGTGATCCAAGCATGTTCCAACAATACTCTAAGTGTTCAAGGGTATGAGAGAATGAGAGAATGAATGAGAGAGGAAAATAATGAAATAACAAAAGTTTTGAATTGATCCTTAAAAGCCTTTTTATCATTGAGGCCTATATTTTATTCATTTCCCTTCATTTTCCATTCAATTTCCCTCTCATGCAAATATGTGTCTCTTCACCTTCCTTTCTTCTATTTTCCTTTATTTTCATAAAAAATGCCAATTGGTTCCTATTTTCATTTTCCAATGCCTTTGCTAATTTCCATAGCCATTAATTAATCCCCAGTGATACTGATCACTATTTTTTACATAACATTCAACTTGGAATATGTGTTTAATTACCTTGGTCTTATTTTATTTAAATGAAAATCAACCAGGGGTTGTTACAATTTCAGGGATGGACCATAATTCATATATTTAAGCAACATTGGATTTTGTTGAATATGGATTGATGGAGGGCTAACTTGGGTCTATGTGGCAGTCTCGGTCTTGGTCTTGGGTCTAGGATATCTCACTTTGATCTAATTTTATATGAACAAGATTTGTTTGGGTTTTCCTCCTTGTGGAACTTTTCCCTAGCTTGGAGCCTACATCTTTGTGTTCTCTGTCTTTTGTGATATTCATGTTTTACATTTTGGTAATTTCTTGATGAAGGGGAATATAAATTAATAAGAATCCAACAAATATTCACAAGTAAATATCAAGTTAAAGAGAAATCTACCTCATCTACATGAATTATTATTTCTCAACGCTTTATCACTAAATTTTAGTCCCCATGTGAGACATCATCCCCTTGCCTTTATTTTCACATAATTTCAAGGAAATAATCACCAAAATTGAAGGACATGGGTTTCTTTACTTAGGGTGTTTCTAGGGACATAATTTTGTTTCATGAATAGTCCAACAAAAACATTTGGCCTTTTGTCCTTGCTTCCCTCTCACTTTCCTCTATTAGGTAATCTTGTATTTTATAGCATAGGGTCCCTTCAAAAGGTATTTTAAACAAGAGGGTTTTTAGATTTGATGAATAGAAGGATACCATGCCTTCCAAATTTGGCTGAAAATTGGAACTCAAACTTTCCCAAGAGAAGGCTACTCATGAAATAAACCAATGTAAGTGGAAAATAGTTTTTTGGATCCTTTTTGAAATGGCACCCCAAGGGGGCTTCTGATTTAATTTTCCCTTAATTATCTTAGAAGAGAAATTGTAATTTCATTTCATGACAACCTGTATTAGTTAACTAAATCAGAATGACTGAGTTAGCTTAGGAAATTGGAATTGAGGGTCAAAGAGTAGGCATGACTTAGTTCTAACTAAGTGATGAGCTAGTGAGAGGTCAAGTGAATTAAATCTGATTTAATTCACAAGTAGTGATCAACCAGCTAACTGATAATTCTCTATAAATAGTTGATGCATGTCAGTCATTAGAGACCTTGTGAGGTCTAAAAAGGGCCTCTTAACAAAAATTTACAAAAAAAAAAAAATTATAATAACCAATAGGATTCAAGATGATGATGTCAACCATGGGGGATGATTCACCATTTTTGGGGTAAAAAAGTAAGAATATTAAAAAATAATAAAATAATAAAAATATTTTTTTCAACTTGTATTTTCAACTTATCTCCCTAAGGTTTTACTCAAATTTCGAGTGGGAGTACTCATTGGATGCATAATTTAATTCCTCGACCAAGGAGTACCCATGTTGCATACTTTCGATGGACCATTCTACACGAAAAATGAGAAATACATGAAGAAACATGATTTCAATCACATTTTTCATGTATATCTCAGTTTTCGTTTAGTAGTGCCCATAAAAAGTATGCAACATGGGTACTCCTTGTATGAGGTATCAAAAATTTCATCCAATGATTTTTCTCGCTCAAAATTTGAGTAAACCCATATGGAGATAAATTGAAAATACGAGTTGAAAAATTAATTTTTCTTTTTTCGCTCTATAATTTGATGATGTAATCTAACCTTATTTTATTATTTCCACCATTATTTTATAATTTCCTGAGGCCCATTTTAGACCTCAAAAGTCCCCTAAAGTATAAGGAAGGCTGAGTTGAGACAGATGCTAAAGGGATGATAACTATCAAGTGTATAATTATAAAATTGTACAGGTCAATTATAGAGTCATGTGGAGGGTAAGGAAGAATTGCACAATAAATTAGAATGATTTTCCTATTTAATAGGGATTTAATTCCTCCAAGAATGTGTGAGCAAGCTAGGCTAAGAAAAGGCTGAGAATTGGCTAAGTAATTGGCTGATATTTCCTAGATCGGAGTGAAGAAATTTCTCTGAGAGAGAAAGCATTGTATTGTTTCATGACCTTGAATTTATACAATATACAGATAGTGAGGTTTTAGGCAGTGTGCTTTCCCCAGATAAATATTGTGTTATGCGATTGATTCTCTTTCTCTTACTTGTTATGTGATTGTCTGATCATGTTTTGTCTCCACAAATTGTAGAAAGATTCAGTATCTTGTTTTAGTACATTACAAAATCGGATTGAATAATAGAGTTTGTTTTTATCAGGTTCAAATTTGCATATATATTCTTCAGGATCCAACAGCAGATCAAGATGTGTTTCAATGGATTGAGACTTGAATATGCATTCGAGGGAAATTCAAATTATATTTCCTAGAAGGAAAATATGGAGGCAGTTCTCGAGGACAACAGACTGAAGGCTTTCATAGATATTGATGTCCTGCGACCTGCAGCAGCAGATGCTCAAATTCTTGATGCATGGAAGAAAAATGTAGCAAAGGCAAGAATGATCTTGTTAGAGGGTGTTCGAGACCTTATTGTCTCAAGTAGCCATGGGAAGGCGACTCCATATGCGTTGTGGAAAGCCTTGATAGATCTATATCAGATAACAATGACCACAGGAAGTTGGCGCTGAAAGACAATCTCAGGAAGATCAAAATGGAGAAGGGAAACACGATCAATAAATACTTGAAAAAGCTCACTTAGTGCCAATATGAGCTTGGAAGCGTTGGGATAATTATTTCCTCGGATGATTTGGTGAGCCTAACTCTTCTAGGCCTTCTCAAGATCTGGAATAACTAACAAGAATATATTAATGGGAGGGAGAATTTATCGGATTGGGAGTGACTATGGTCCAATCTCGCACAAGAAGAATTCGGTGGAGCACCAGAGATGGATCCTCATCAAAGAATGATGATGATGAGAATTATGTCTTGGGTGTCAAGGCGAAGAAAGGAAAAGGGAAGAAATCCCATTCCAAATCTGAGACCAGCAACACAAGAAAGAAGCGAGACTTTTCAAAGGTAAAATGTTTAAACTTTCATGAGCATGGACACTATGCCACACATTTTCCACAAAAGAAGGCATCAGGAGGAGGATCAGGGGAAGCATTGGCTTCACAGTTCGAGTTGGAATTCACCCTCATCACATGCATAGTGTCATCGGTGATGGGTTCTGTGTGGTATTTTGAGAGTGGAGCTTCATTCCATATGATCAACAATAAAGAATTCTTCAGTAGCTTGGAGCAGAAAAATCTCTAGATGCAAATCGAGATGGGTGACGACGAGAGGTATAGCGCTACTAGTGTAGGTACAGTTACCTTTAAGAGGGAGTTAGGTAATCCACTCACATTAAAATATGTCATTTATGTTCCTTGTTTAAAGAAGAATTTGGTTTATGTTTCTTTGTTGGAAGATCATGGCTATGATGTGATATTCCGTGAAGGAAAGGCATTCCTTCATCACAAAGCCACGGGACAGGTGAAAAATATTGGGGTTTGAGAAAATAATCTCTATAAACTGGATGTAGGGGACCACACAACACTAAGCATTAAAGTAGAGAAGGTGGAGATATGAGACATCCATGAGTTCTGACACATGAGGTTGGGCCATCTACAACACAACACTTTGAGGATCATGCACCAGATTTCTACAGGACTTCCAAAGGGTGCACTTACGCAGAGAGACACATGCAAAGGGTGTACATTTGGGAAGTATATCAAAGCCAACTTTCATGATAAGGAAAGCCAAGCCAAGGTGATCCTCAAGAGATTTCAATCAGATTTGTGTGAACCGTTCTTAACAACTTCCACAACAAATCACAGGTATTATGTGATTTTTGTTGATGATTTTTCAACAAAGTGTTGGATTTTCTTCATGCAGAAGAAATATCAGAAGTTCTCCAAGTTTTGTGAGTTCAATGCACTTGTTGAGAAAGATACAAGGAAAAAGGTGAAGACCCTGAAGAGCGACAATGGTGGAGAATACATCTCTAATGAATTCAAGAAATTTTGTGCCTCAGAAGGAATTCAAAGAGAATTTATTGCACCTCATAACCCACAACATACTGGGGTTTCAAAAAGAAATAATATAATGATTGTGGGAGAAGAATGAACTATGTTGCATGACCAAGTCCTACCTTTTCATCTGTGGGCGGAAGCATGCAATGCAACAGTATTTTTGCATAACATAAGTCCTCATCAGATACTTGGGATGAGTACACTAGAGGAGGCATTTTCAGGTAAGAGACTAAATGTGTCGTATTTTAAAAAATTTGGTTCATCTTTTTATTGCCCCGTGACCAAATATGTCAAGAAGAAACTAGATCCAAAAACATATTTGGAGATATTTGTGGGGTACATTGATAGACCTCACAATTATCAGGTGTACTTAACAACACACATGATGCCAATGGTAAGAAGAGATGCCAAATTTCATGAAGACAAAGCCATGTGATTGTTCCTTAAGAGGGAGCTCAAGTTGCATGTGGTTGAGGAGCTCTTGGCTCCAAAGGATGAACCTCAAGATGTGGATCAACCACAAGCAGAGGAAAAAAGAGTGGTACAAACCACTCATGCACGACCATCTACCAGATGGAAGGAAGTGCACCAACAAGGCTGACAAATTATTTCTGGATGAGAGAGAGAATGTGGGAGAACCCACATCATAGCACAGGAAGAGAAGATCCCTAGAGTGATAAACTCGATACATGGCTCTTATGAGTGAAGGTATTGAGATATAACCATCCTCTTTCGAGGAAGTAGTGCAACAACTAGTGTGGGTTGATGCCATTGTTGAGGAGTATGACTCCATCATCAGAAACAATGCATGGGAAGTTGTCCCAAGACCAGTGGGGAAGTTAGTTGTAGGATCTAGGCGGGTCTACAAGGTGAATTAGGCAATACATGGGAGTGTGGAGAAACACAAGGCAATATTTGTGGCTAGAGGGTTCTCTTAGGTGGAGGGGATTGACTATGATGATACTTTTGTACCAGTTGCAAGGTACTCATGTATTAGATCCATCCTTTCACTCTTAGTGCATATGGGATGGAAGATACATCAGATGGATGTAAATACAGTCTTTCTCAATGGATTTATTGAGGAATAAGTGTACATTGAGCAACCGGAAGGTTTTGAGACCTTAGACAGGGAGTCGCATGTGTGCAGATTCAAGAGAGCATTGTATAGGCTGAAGTAAGCATCTCATGCTTTGTACACAAGGATTGACAACTATTTCGTCTGGTTGGGCTTCACTAAGAGTGAAGTGCATGAAAAACTATATCATATTGTGGTTGATGGTAAGATTTTGATTATTTCACTTTATGCCAATGATCTGATACTGACAGGTGATAAGAAGCTCATAAAGTCTTGCAAAGATGATCTTGCAAGAGAATTTGAGATGAAGGACATGGGGCTCTTGCAACATTTCCTTGGATTGGAAATATGGAAAAGAGATGGGGAGTTATTTGTATTTCAGGGAAAGTATGCCAAGGAGGTTTTGAGGAAGTTCCACATGGAGGGCAGCAAACCCATGAAGATTCCTTTTTCAAGAAACTAGAGGAAGGAGGATGCTACTTCGGGTGAAGTAGTGGATGCTACTGTTTACAAACATCTTGTGAGTTCACTGGTGTATTTGGTGAATACACGACCCAAGATATGCTATGCAGTTAACCAACTAAGCCAAGCTATGGTTAATCCGACCAAGTTCTTTTGGAAGGTGGGGAAGCATGTGTTGAGATATATCAGAGGCACTACAGAGTATGGATTATGGTACAAATAGATAGAGGGAGTGAAGCTTCAAGGCTTCACCGATGAAAATTGGGCAGGGATTCCATCTATCCAGAAGAGCACATCAGGAGGTATCTTTAGCATAGGATCAACAATAGTTTCTTGGTACAACAAGAAACAAATATCAGTTTCACTCGGTTCAATAGAGGAAAATTACATGGTGGTCAGTCAAGAAGGATATGAGGCCATCTGGTTAAGGAAGATACTTGTTGGTTTGTTTGGTCAAGAGATGGATCCGACGGTGATGCATTGTGATAACAAGAGTTGCATGAAACTCTTGGTTAATACAATATTCCATGACATGTCCAAGCATATTGATATTCGGTATCACCATCTCAGAGATTTTGTTCATAGGTGGATTATGTTATTATATTACATTCCCATGGAGGAGCGGGATGCAAACATCTTGAAGAAGTCGTTTGCAAGAAGAAAATTCAAATTCGACAGAGATATGATCATGGTAGTATATAATCCATTTCTTGTTGAGAGGGAGTCTTGAAATGGAACCCCAAGGAGGCTTATGTTTTAATTTTCCCTTAATTAAATTGGAATATAAATTAAAATCTCATCTCATGACAACTTGTATTAGTTAAATAAGTCAATATGAATGATTTAGCTTAGGAAATTTGAGTTTAGGGTCAGAGAGTAGGCATGTAGAGTTATCCCATGATTTAAGGGAGTCTAGTTACAGTTATTTGTGAGTTTTAATTAGTGAACCCAAGAAATTGAGTTAAAATCAGTTTAAATTCTTCTAACTGAGTGATCAGCTAGTGAGACGCCAAGTGAATTAAATCTGATTTATTTCACAAGTAGTGATCAATCAATTAACTTATAATTCCCTAGAAATAGTTTTTGCATGTCAGTTCTAAGGAAGGCCCAGTTGAGACTGAGGTTAAAGGGGTGATAACTATCAATTTCATAATTAGAAAATTGTATAGGTCAATTATAGAGTCATGTGGAGACCAAGGAAGCATTGCGCAATCAATTAGAAGGATTTTGCCTATTTAATAGGGATTTAATTACTCCGAGAATGTGTGATAAAGGTAGGTTGAGTAGAGGCTGAGAATTGTCTAAGTAATTGGTTTATTTTTCGTAGATCAGAGTGAGACAGTTGGAAGAGTGCAGGAATTCCTCTGAGAGAGAGCACTGTATTGTTTCATGATCTTGACTTTATAAAATATACATATAGCGGGGTTTTAGGCAGTGTGATTTCCCCGGATACATCTTGATTTGTGTGATTTATTGTCTCTTTCTCTTACTTGTTATGTGATTGTGCGATCGTGTTTTGTTTCCACAGATTGTAAAAGGATTCAGTATCTTGTTTTAGTACATTACAAGATCGAATTAAATATTTTTGTTATATTTTCTATATTCCTTATAATATAAGATACCTCAAGGTAAATTTTGACATGAGTAAAGTGTTAGTAAATATGAGGGCCTATGGGGAAGGGCTAAGAAACTTTTCTTGAAGAGACTATTTGGGATGGATTATCTCAATGTGATTTTTATTTTGGAAATGATGGGGCCTAGTTCCCCCATCATAACAAAGTTTGAAAAATTATTCTCATGATGGGAATTTTTCAGTTTAGACTCATAGGGGGGCCTCATGGGGAATCATTACCAAATCCTTATCAAACCTCTTATTCCAAATATTCTATACTACTTTTTTATGGCTTTGTATTAAAGCCTATCGTAAGGAGTTGGATATTTCCTTGTCACAACTCAACCTTTATGGGCCATATGATGGCAAGGAATAGTTCCAGGATAATATATTTTCTTCAAATTATTTTCATTATAATAATCTCATTGTTGGGGGATAGGGGGTGTTGTACCTATTTATTGAAGACAGTTTTTGGTTTGAAAACTGTGCCAAGAAATCAACTCAACCTACTTTAGGGTCAAGTTGGCCCTTGAAATAGAGGGGGCTCCCTTAAATATTACGATTCTAATTGACTATTCATGACATTGAACAATATCCTTTTAAGCACAATGGCCAAATTTAGGGGTTTTTGAGAGGTGGTTCCTGATGATTTAGGCCAGCTGCTTTAGATATGAAGAAATCCCCCCCCCCCCCCCTGTCGCCACATAAGTCCAAGCAAAAGGCCTACTATCAACCCTAATAGACACTTGTCGCTATAAAGAATGAAGGAAAAATACAAGAATATAAAAAGTGAAATTATCACTTAAATCAATATGAACTATCTGCTATAGAAGTGAAGCACATAAAATATCATTCAATGTCTTAACAACAATATAGATAGGAATTGTACAAAAGGCAATAATCTATAAGTGTAGAGGGAATAATACAAAAAAATAGTTTATTTAGTCTAACTAATTAACGAATATAACTTTTCCATGGGATTTAAGGGAGACTCATCCTTAACCAAGCCTCTCCCAATGACCCACACAATCTTAAATGTATGAAGAAAAGACTATGTAACAATAGAAATTACTCACATATGAAACAATATGGAAAATTTTGAGGCAATAATATTCTAATTAAAACCAATGAAAGAAAAATGCTTACAAAATTAAAATTTCTAGTCTTGGCCTCAAAATCCAGTACCTCATACATTAAAAATGCTAATATTTAAAAGTTATTACATCTACAAGCTGTTACATATTTACAAGAATAAAAATCTAACTATAACCCCAAAATAGAATAAGATCTTTGATTTTTTGCAAGGAATCTTGAATGATGGGAAATCCTCTACCTCAAAATCTAAAAATTGATTTGATAATGTTTATCCTCCTCCAAATATGGAATTGATGAAGTTTCCTTCTTAAAAAATATGCACTTGTTCATTAAATGCCTTCAAATATTGAATCGACTATTTAAAATTAAATGCCTTTAATCCTCTTGAAATTTGAGATGATATATAGTTTCTAGGCATTAAAACTATTGTCTTTAAAATCTCTTCTATCTATTACTTAAGTGCTTTAAAATTGCCTCGAGATGCTCTCAAAATATGGAAATGTCCTCAAATATTGAAAATTTGACTCAATGGTTGATGATCCTCATTCTTCTAATTTCCATCTACATTCGAATCTTGACAAATATATGAATCCCCCAAATCTCAAAATTATTCAAAGAGAAATCCGAAGAATATGTTAGACATAGATTACTAAAGGTTTCACAAAATCCACTTTTCCTACTTAACAAATTTCCATGTATGCATAGCACAAAATTTCCCTTCCTCCAAATGCTCTGTCATTTTTGTTAAAAAAAAAAATTCATGTCTCTCATGACTATTTTTCTTCAACATTCCCATATATAGTGGGTGCAATGATGATTTAAACTAGACAATGCCATAAGAAGGCCAAATAACAAGGAAAAAATTGAATGTAGGGGATGAAATATGTAGAGTAATAAAGATAAGAACGTTAACAAGGCATCAATTAAACCAAAATCTATTCAATGATTTCATCCCAAATTAAAATCATAGGGCACATTCCATTCAACCACAAGAAAAATGAAGAATTTGATAGAGGCATGAATGGTGAAGGTTGACATCTAAAACTTGGCCAAACAAGGAATTAATGCGAAAATGCCATGACCTATGTGTTTTGATGATATTTAAGTGTTCTTGGGGCTACTTTCCATAATATTTGACTTTTTGTAGTTGAATTTATCCATACCATATATTTTCCATTTGAAGATCTATTTGATTAGGCTACACAACTGAAATTTGAATTTGTAAAATCTCAAAGTAAGAGCATCCAAAAAATTGATCACCATCTGGAATTTTAGAGAATAATATAGGCATGCCTTCAGAACCAATATAAACATCCCTGAAATTTTCATGTTGGTCCCCAAATAATGTATCTTCAATCATATTTTTCTTAGAATGCAGTTTTACAAAACTATATGAATTTTCATGGCTTATATTCTTTGTAAATACATGCATTTCATCATTGGTGTGCGCTTAATATTTGAGTTGGGAATATCTTACCTTACCTTAAAATTTGTAAAGAAATAAAGCAGGATAAAACTATACACATTTCGTGTTCTTGGAGCGAAACACAACCAATTCTTCGAGTGCACTCAATGGCTTCAAGCCCGAGAAAATAAAGCTCAATGTTCTCATAAACTTTGTTTTGAAAGAATTTAATCAAACAATACTAGAGACATAAACTAATAGAGACAAGGTGGAAAAGTCTTGAAGCTTGAATGTATTATCACACACACTCACTCTCTATACAAAATAATGAGAATGATACAATACTAATACGTCGAGTATGTCTCAATATAGTGCATCTATCTTGGACACTCAGTCACTTTGATTGAGTAAATATCTCAACCATACACTAATCTAGGAGCCTAACTAGTTAGAGAGAATCTCTCAACCAAATATACCTAAACAAACTCCCTAGTTTGAGGAACTAACTCACTCCAGAATAGATAGGTAGGAATGAATCCAAGTTTTATAGGTTTAATTATTTTAAATATTTTGGACTTATTGTTGTTTTTATGAGAGTGTGAGGCTAGCAAATTTGGATTGGCTCCATAGATCCTATTAAATTATGGAATGTTGAGATGATAATATGGATCAAAATGATTCCAAACATACGGTTTGATATTACTTTCCTCCTTTCCTTTTTAGCGATTTTATTGCCTGGAGATTATGTCCAATTTGAGTCCTGGAAAGTACCTCTTTTAATGTTTCTTTTGGGCACATTACTTGTTCCATGTGTTCACTTGGGAAAACTTCTCCTTGGCACATATGTAACATGCCAGTGTTGGTATTTACTTTGTAACACATAGAATCTAACTGGTAGGCTAGGTTGTTGAATAGTCTGACATAGATATTAGGATACCAATATAATATTTTGTAGACAAAACCAAAGCCTGCATATAACTAGGGAATTGTTAAACTTAGAAAAGCTCCATTTATTAATGATACTTTCTAAAAAAATTAGAAACGTAAATTTTTTAACTGTGTCATTTTTCCAAGAAAATGTTACAACATAGACTCCAACTAGGGATTGCTTACCCCTGTGGGATGCAGAGAACTGTAGACCAAGTTCCATGAATCCTTTGGACTGGAGTCATACCAATCCCATCAACGATTTCTAATTTTACTTGTAAAATGTAACATGTAGCTTCAACGTGAAACCTGTAACTTGCAAACTAACCATATACTATAAATCAAATTTTCCATTGTTGTAACCAAACTTTAAAAATCATACTATATCAAATCCACACCCTGTAACTTAAACTGTTGAAACAAATTGAGAACAATTTACCTATTTGAAAAGGAAAAGAAATTAGTTGTAGGCCTTATCCATTGGGCTATGTTGTCATTATTCAACTAATATATTGCACACCAAATGTTCAAAAAATAATCTTATTTAATCAAACACCCCTATTCTATTCAACTAAAACTTTATCCTATTAAGTATAATCATAATTCTAGTATAACCAAATTAGGAGTGGATTATCTGAGAAACCACCTTGCATGCAGTTGAAAATAAGAAAATGATATACAAGATGAAAAAAAATTCCATGAGAAACTTATACTTAGAGATGAAAATCAATTTTTTGTTGGAACATATATAATTCAAGAATTATGTAGACTCCATCTTCTGTTGATATATGGAATTTATCATTAATTTCAAAAGAATAAAAAATAACATCATCATAGCAAAGGATGTTCTTTTCATCTCAAACCAATGGAATCTGTATCCCATGGAATCACCAAATAGAAACAAAGTGGAGCCTCCAAGCAAAAGAAACGTAGTCAATGCCAAATTTCTAATCCTTGTTCACCATCAAGGAGAATAACTAATCATGTCATTCTAAAGGGAAACATCTTCTAATTATTCTAATCCCCACCAATGATGCCAAATTTTGTATCCATTTCTTGAAGACATTTTTTGGTTTGGAAACTATGCTAAGAAATCAACTCAACCTATGTTAGGCTCAAGTTGGCCCTTGAACATGAGGGGGCTCCCTAAAATTTTATGAGGCTAATTAATTGTTCATGGAAATGAACAATAGAATTTTAAGCACAATGACCACATTTAGGGGTTTGTGAGAGGTGGTTGCTGATGATTTAGAATGGTTTCTTTTTATATGAAGAACAATTCCCCTCAGAAGTCCAAAAAAAAAGGCATACTCTCAACCCTAATAGATACTCATTGTTGTAAATAATGAAGGAAGACTACAAGAATATAACAAACTAATTTCTCACTCAAATCGATTATATCAATTATTTTCTATAGAAATAAAGCACATAGAATATCATTCAATGGCTCAACAACAATACATATAAGAATTCTATAAAAGGCAACAATCTATAAGTGAGATGGACTAATACAAACAAATAGTTTATTTCATATAACTTAGTAATGAATATAGATTTTCCATGGGATTTAAGAGAGACTAATCCTTAGCCAAGCCTCTCCCAGTGATCCACACAATCTTAAATGTACGAAGAAAAGACTATGTAACACAAGAAACCACTCACATATGAAACAATATTCCAAATGCTGAGGCAAGAATATTTTGATTAAAGTCACTTAAATAAAAATGCTTACAAAATACAGATTTCTAGTCTTGGCCTCAAAATCTGACCCTCATAAATTAAAAATGCTAATATTTATAAGCTATTACATCTAAAATAAATTACAAATTTACAGTAATAAAAATCTAGCTATAAATCCAAAATAGAATAATATCTCTGATTTGTTGCAAGGAATCTTGAATGTTGGGAAATCCTCTACCTCAAAATCTAGAAATTGATATGATAATGTTGATCCTCCTTGTTCGTATCTAGAACAGATGAAGCTTATTTCTTAAAACTTTACCACTTGTTCACTAAATTCCTTCAAATATAGAATCGACTATTTAAAATTAAGTGCCTTTAATCCTCTTGAAATGAAAGATGATCTGTCACTACTAGGTGTTACAAATTTTTCTTTAAATGTTATTCTACCTATTGTTTAAGTGCTTCAAAACTACCTTGAGATGCTCTGAAAATATGGAAATTTTTTCAAATCTTGCAATGATTCAAGGGATAATGATCCTCATTCTTCTAGTTTCCACCTACATTCAAATCTTGACAAATATGTGAATCCCCCAAATCTCAAAATACTTAAAAGAGAACTCCAGATAATATGTTAGACACATATTATCAAATGTTTCAAAAAATCCACTTGTCCTACTTAACAAGTCTCCATGTATGCATAACACAAAATTTACCCTTCCTCCAAATTCTCTATCATTTTTGAAAAAATTAAAAATGTGTTACATGTTTCTCATGAGTGATTTTCTTCAACATTACCATATATAGTGGGTGGAATGATGATTCAAACCAAAAAATGCCATAAGTGGGCCAAATAATAATGCCAAAATTGAATGTAGGGGATGAAATATGCAGAATAATAAATACAGAAGCATTAACAAGGCATCAATTAAACCAAATCTATTTGATGATATCATCCCAAAGTAAATCCATAGTGAACATTCCATTCAACCACGAGATAAATCAATAATTTGATAGAAGCATGAATGGTGAAGCTCGACATCTAAAACTTTCCCAAACAAGGAATGATTGAAAAAATACCATTACCTATGTGTTTTGGTGATATTTAAGTGTTATCGGGGCTTCTTTCTATAATATTCAACTTTTTGTAACCACATTTATCCATACCGTATGTTTTCCCTTTTCAAGATCGATTTGATTAGGCTGCATATTTAGATTTGATTTTGTAAAGTCTTAAAGTAAGGGCATCCATAAAATTGATCACCATATGGAATTTTAGAGAATGATATAGTTATGTATCCAGAACCAATATAAAAATCCCTGAAATTTTCACGTTGGTACCCAAATAATGTATCTTGAATCATGCTTTTCTTAGAATCCAGTTTTACGAAACTATATGAATTTTCAAAGTTTGTAGTCTTTATCAAGGCATGCATTTCTATTGAGAAATATGGAGGATTATGAATTAGGGTAGATTTCTTTGTCATGATAATTACTTGTGAATTGTTGGCTTTTTTATTAAATTTATGTTTTCTTAAGAAATTACCAAAATTATATAACATTAAGATCACAAAAGAAAAAAGAACACAAATATGTAGGCTCTAAGCCAGGGTAAAAACCCATAAAATATATTCTTATAAAATAAAATCAAAATGATAAATCCAAGACCCGTGACTAATGATAATTCAACCTCCAAGATGCCAAGTCAAGCTCTCCAAATTCATCATCTTAGTCCTAGGAAATAGCATCAATTTTAGTCATAGTAACTTCCATTAAACTCAGTTCATGTGCCAAAGGAGACTTGCTTTATTTAAAATCATCTACAAGGAAATTCACATAGATCATCATAGGAAACTTGCATATGCTTCAGATCCTTGACACACAAAAACACACATACACATATTCTCGACCTTTTGTTATAAAGAGGTATCATATTTAGCCTAGGAAAATTGCATCAAATTCAAAAATTTAACCTCAAGAAGCTCGCATCATTTCAACTCTCTAGTCTTCAGGAAACTCGTATCATTTCAGCTCAAAAATCATCATACATAAGCACCAAATGATTACCAATTTGGAGGAGGGTGCATGCCAATATATAATTGTTCTCAAATGCAAAAAGAGACATCCTTTGATTGATCCGACTTGACAACCAGAAGGGTCGACTTGGATTCTTGAGGTGAATTAACCAAAATTTTATTTTCTTCTTTGTATTATTTTTCATTTTTACATAAAATGTAGAATGACACAAGTAAAATTATGAAGACCAAACCTAGTTACATTTTCCAACACTCCCTCTTAACTAGGGAGGTATTCATAATTCCATAATCAGTACAAGGATACTCCTGAATTGAAATATTCTCATAGCAAGGGTCAGATTGATAAGCCACCATCAAGCATCAACATCATGACCAACATTGGAAAATTGAAATACAGCAAGGCCTTAACTAACAAGATCTAACTCTCCACTAGATTAGAGAAGAATGTTGGGATGCATTCATTTGGACACAAATACCACAACCTTTGAAGGCACATACCCCATCCAGATGTTCACTAGGTATGTCCTTAGTAGACTATTCTTATGTTGGATTCCCAATACTCAAATAATATTGGTCCTCTTTGACTACTCTTATCTTGGATACCCTATCTTATGTTGAAAGAGTATTGGTTCATGGGACTACTTCCTATCCTGGATTCCAAATCCTTAAGGAGTATCGATCTGAGATGGCTATCCAATTTTCCATTCTCCCTACCAGTGCCTTCACTAGGCTTAGCACTATTAGTATTAGCCTACTGCATGACACATGGAGAATACGATGTCCCACATTAGTCCCTCTTAATCAAGGAGGTAGTCCTTACTCCCTCTAAAACAAGGAGGATATTCATTACTCCCTCTCAACCAGGGAGACATCACCACAATCCTTAGCTTATCTCATACTTCATCAATACATAAACAAATTGTTTTTCCATGGAGATATAGTTGTAGCTATAGAGCTCCTTTCACATTACATCATACCTGAGCTTCAACCTTTCTGGATGTCAAACATTTTACGGAGACAAAATATTTCACTCTATCTTCATGATAGGGTTTCTCGACTCAAAATCATTGTATCATGTCAAACTTTGAGCTTCCTAAATATTTGAAAATATTAATGCAATTTTGTCATAAATTGGTTTATCTTTCATCTTCAATGAGCCAAAATTCCTTAAAACTTGTAGCACATGCCTTCCATATTTTCATAAAAATATTTGGTCTTCATGCTCCTCCAAGCCATCATTAGTTCCATCCACTAAATCCATGTGCACCCAAATTGAATCAAACAACAACCGGTATAATGTCATAAAACAAGCTATCTTTCCAACCTCTTTACATACTTTTGTAATAAGTCCTTTCAGGAATCCAAACCATATCCCAACATTATCGGTGTTACAAAAACTTTTAGTCAAGATGTGGGATTCGTCAAAAAATTGTTGCTTGATCCCTATGAGGTCGACATTCCTTTGCATGGTCTATATTCAAATTACAATAGAGTTCTAATTCATGCTCTACAACTTTCAACCATCAATCAATATTTTCTTGGAATGAACCAATCAACAAGATTCAATATCATATCCATTAGGGTCTTTAAAAATTCCTTATTTGATCTGAGGTAAGTGAAATCCATGTCCTCTTCCTTGATGCAAGCTTCAAATTGTTTTCTTCTTGTTCATGATTTTCAATGTTCTTCCACTTCTTCCTTTTGATAGTCAATCTTTAGAAAGAACTTATATTGACCTACAACCTTTATTAGAATATAAAAAGGAAAAGGCATAAAGATAACAAACAAAGAGATATAAAGTACTTATATTTTGAAGATAAACAACCCCTTAATCCATGGACTTTATGCATTCACTTTGTCAGCTTCATCCTACAATCTAGTAAGACAACATTATTCACATCATCATTTATAGGTTAGGGTTTATGTTAGTAGAAGCAATTAATCCTAGGGTATACACCCTAGATCCATTTAGTTCAACTCTTGGATAAGGTTTATACAACATTATTTTCAAATAATCAAGACCTTGACTTTCATGTTTCTCTCAACAGACTAGGGTTCAAGATTCTTAATTAGAAATTCTAGCCCAAATAACAAAATCCCATATTCTATGTTCAACCAATATATAAAATTGACATCATAAACGTTAAGAAATCAAGCTTAAATATCAATAGTAAATAAAGAGAGGAAATACTTATCCTTTCAAGAGAAACCAACTCCCTCTTAAACTTGAGCTACATGATAATTTTGCATATCTTCCATTCCGAAGAGATAGGAATTATTCAATGACACTGGCGATTTCCTAAATCATACTTTGCAAGGATCAATATTTTTCTCCCGATAACCTGTCAATATGTCATACTTGAAAGCTCTACAAGAATGCATATGTTAGTTACAATTTCCAAAAATTGTTGACCATATGCATTCTATGGAGCTTCACCAAAGTTTTGGATTCACAAGAGAGAATACTCTTATCCATTACAAACCCTCATCCTTCAACAACTCTCCAACAATATAACCAAATATTCTTAACCATGCCTATATTTTGAATAATGAAAAACAAGATACATACCTTGTCAATTTTTTACATGATCATACCTTTAGCAAATGTATGACATCTTTCTTTACCAGATGCACCTCAAACTTTCAGCTATTGGACCAGAGAAAAATTCCTTCAAGCTGCTAGCAGAGTTTTTCTTGGTTCACATGGTTGCATGAACTTTGTCATATCAAGATGACATTCATCACATCTCAGAGATGTGCTTCAAGTACTTCATATTTAGTGATAATATTGGGTTCTTTCTCAGAGTTCCAGTCCCTTCTAAACTAGTCAAATTCATGGTGAATACATCAATCTTAAAGAAACGAAATATCATGACTGCTTACGAACATGTTAAAGAACGTAATCTCAACCACCTGCTAGGTGTTGAAATCATCCGTACAAGTGTCTTAGTTCAGTTTCAGTTAGTTGAGTTTAGTCCAGTTACACTACAGTTATTTATTGTTGATGTTCCCAATGTAATCCTATTTAACTAATTCGTAATATTGGGATGAGCAATCCTCTTCTCCACTTCTTTTTAGTTTTTTAATTCTTGTCATGGTATCAGAGCTAGCTTGCATAAGCCTCCCCAGAGAGCAGCAACACAGCCAAGTTGGAGTAGTAGAGAAGAGAGGCGAGCCTACATAAGACTCATTGAAGAGCAGTAGAAGTTTGAAGAAGAACGCCTCCTGCGAAGAAGCAGAAGAAGAAGAAATTTGAAGGCGAAATGAATTACAGAAATTCGAAGGCTATTCGAGAAGAAAGCCGAAATCTTTTCTCAAAAAAATTTGATGTAATAACGCACTGTTTTGAAGGAAGATCAGCGTTATAATAACGCACTGGTCGTTAAGAACCTCCGCGTTAGAATGCAGGAGCCAAGAGCATCAACTGCGTTAGTTCCAGCAACTTCAACTACCGCGGAAAACACGGGGCCAAAGTGCGGGGCCAAAGTTAATTTGTTGCCTTAAGGGAAACGCGGTTCTGCTGAGGAGAATATGCGTTAAGGTGAATTTGGCATTAAATTTTATGAAAATCGTTTTTGATTAAAATGATTCAAAGTAAAGTTTAAAAAAAAAAAACAAAACTTCAAAATTTAGAAAGATTTGAGAAAAGGAAAAAGGGGCTTGTAAAAAGAAAGGAATTTTAATTTCTTTTTGGCATGAATTTTTTTTAAAAAGGGAGCATATGTGAAAGGATTTTATGGCATGAGAAGAAATTTTTTTTGAAGGTTTTTTTTTATTTTAAAAAAAAAAAAAAAAAAAAACAACAACAACAACAACAACTTAAAATTGTTCGTGTGAAAGCCTTGTAAAAGTGGATCCGTAGAAAGATTTTTTTTTGAAGAAGAATAGAATATTTTAGAAACAAGGTCATTGGAAAAGCCAAGAGGCTAAAGGAAAAACAGAAGATGTTCGAGATATTTTTAGATCTAGAAATAAGAAGGCAAAAAGGTGCCTATGCATTAAGATGCATAAAACAATCAATCGATGAAAGTATACTTCCCTTGATTTCAGATGCCAAGACAGCCAAAGAGGCATGGGAAACCCTTAAGAGATGTTTTGGTGCAAAGGGGAGCGTTGAAGTTGAAGGTGAAGGTGGATTTGTAGCACCAGATCTACAGCCAGATGAAGAGTCAGAAGAAGCAGAGAGAGAGCACAAAGATGCTCGTGAACCCCACTGTGCATGGCCACAAGTGGATGAAGAGATTCCAGCAAAAGAGATTGCTGACGAAGTTTTCATGATACCAACAACAGAGCTTGCTGATGAAATGGTAAATCCAATGATTGATATGGTTGATGTTAACTTTGATAATGATTTTTTGGCTAATGATGACTGGTTGCAGATGATGCAACGAAAACAAGATATTGACATGATGCTATTTGGTCAGATAATCCCACTCTAGTTAGTGGAAGACAACCTGTATGAAGCATCATAGGTTATTGAAGAAGAGACAGAGACAGAGACAAAGCCAGAAACAGAGAAAGAAGCAGAGACAGAAGCAAAGAAAGAAGTCTACAAAGGGAATGCAGAAACAGAGATAGAGACAGAAACAAAAAAGGAAAAACAACAAAATAAAGCTCTCACTGCAGAGCAGAAATACCAGAACGAATGTCGTTCTACAAATATTTTTAATTCTAACATTTTTTTTCAGTGTACACAGATTGATTATGAAGAAGATTTAAATTTTATTGAAACATGGCTTGCAACACCATGTCTGGATGAGATCTACACAGAAGATGTAGATATGAATGATGAAGATGACATGCATGATGAACATGTCAATGAAATTTTCAGTTATTGGAGTTTTCAAGAAATAAGATATTATTCTAATCTTATGTTGCAGCATATTGGTTATGAAAAACGCACTACAGAAGACAATATGTGGCAACAGCCCACATTTTTTGAAGATGTCCAGAACATGCTTAGACATCCTGGAACAATAGAAGACCTGCACCAACAAATGAAGAAACAGAGTTCTCAAGGATACAAAAAAGCCAAAAATATAAAACAATTTAGAGGCTACAAAATATGGAAAAAGAGAAGAAGAAAACCAAATCTAGTTGAAGTCAATTTTTTTTTAAATTGTAAGCCTCGCTGAGACATAGACCAGCAGGAATTTGAATTAAATTTTTATGTGGTTGAAATTAAAGGGGAGTGTTAAAGAACGTAATCTCAACCACCTGCTAGGTGTCAAAACCATCCGTACAAGTGTCTTAGTTCAGTTTTAGTTAGTTGAGTTTAGTCTAGTTACACTACAGTTATTTATTGTTTATGTTCCCAATGTAATCCTATTTAACTAATTCGTAATATTGAGATGAGCAATCCTCTGCTCCACTTCTTTTCAGTTTTTCAATTCTTGTCAGAACACTTAAACATGGTATCACAAGTATTTTTTCATACGTATATACTACTATCATTGTGAGAATCCTTCTAGCATACGACAAGATTACTATTACTGTAATCCATTGGAGTTAATTTTATGCGATGGTGTCAAAGATCATTATATTACTAGGGTTACTGCAAAACTTCATTAGATCACTTATATAATGAGGATACTTTTCATGTATGCTTGTAACGTAACTTAATCATGCTATCATTGTTATATCGATCATTGTCTAACTAAAAGGTTACTGTGCATACTTCAAATGTGTGGTACAAAGAAAAATGTGACCTTCAAAAAATGTAAGTAATTGTGTATAGAATAAGAGTCACTGTTGTGAGCCACAGGAGATATAAGCCTTTGTGAATCAATGTGAGCCAGAGCCACTGTGTTATAGCGTGAGCCACTTATGAAGCAAGAGTCATAATCAAGTGATGCTACAAAGAATGTAATTAATAAGCGATGCCACAGTCACAAAGAATATAATTATGATTGTGATTCAAGCCATTGAGTATAATAACCATTTTTCCCACATAATATAAAATGTGTGCAGAGAGTATAGAGTGAGATCATGTATCAAAGATATGTGATGTGATGTTATTCCTCTTCAATGTATAGAGAATGAGCCATTGAGCCATAGAAACATGTATGCTCCAAGTCAGGAAAAAACCTCACAAGGGGGAAAACCCTTAAAATATTTTTTTATAGAATCAAATTAAAATGAGAAATCCAAGACTCAAGACTAAAAAAATTCAAAAATTCAACCTCCAAGATGTCAAGTCAAACCCTCCAAATTCATCATCTTAGTCTCAAGAAATAACATCGATTTCAGTGATAGTAACTTTGATTAAACTTAGTTCATGTTCCACGTGAGACTTTCTTTTATTTCAGATCATTTGCAAAGAAATTTTCATAGATCATCATAGCAAACTCGCATATGATTTATATCCTTTATAGAGGACACGCACCTAATCTTTTGTCAAGAAAAGTTCACATATTTAGCCCAGGAAACTTGCAATATTTTAAGAAGTTTAACCTCAAGAAGCTCACATCCTTTCAACTCTCTAGTCTTAAGGAAACTCCATAATTCATCGCAGAGAAGCATTGAATGCTTGCTAAATTTGAGGAGGACGCATGCCAATATATATTTGTTCTCACATGCCAAAAGACACATCCTTCAATGAGCCGACCTAGCTTCTTGACGTGAATTAACCAAACTTAAGTTTCTAAAATTATTTTTCTTTTCCCTTGAGAAATCCAAGTAAGACTTTGATTCATTGAATCCTAGAAGCATGAAGAACATGCTTATCTAATGAAATAAAATTTATTTTTCTTCTTTATCTTTATTTTTTTTCATTTTACATCAAATATACAATAACACTAACACTAGTACAATTATAAAGACCTAAACTAATTACATTTTCTAACAATTTCATCATTTTTATGCTTGTAATCTTTGAGTGGAAATATCTATTGTTGCCTTAAAATCTATAAATAAATCAAGCATGACAGAACTCTGCACAGTTCGAGTTCTTGGAGAAAAATACAACCAGTTATTCGAGTGCACTCAATGGCTTCGAGCACGTGAAAATAAATCTCCATGTTCTCATACGTTTCATTTGAATTGGCTCCATAACTCTCATTAAATTCTGGAATGTTGAGATGACAATAGGGATCGAAATGATTTCAAAAAAAAGATCTGTTATTACTTTACTCCTTTCCTTTTTAGCGATTTTATTTCCTGGAGATATTGTCCAATTTGAGCATTGGAAATTTCTCTCTTTTCAAGAAATGACACCACTTGAGAATTGATCCTCAAAACCTCTGAGAAAATCAACTGAAGTACTTTTAATGTAACTTCTTATAGAGCTATGTATAAACCATTTTTTCCTAAACCCAACCACTGAGATAGAAATTTCAAGTCCACGTTTGTCTTTATCATATATTTTTTATTAACCAATTCAATGCCCTTCATGATGATACTCAGGAAGATATCCAATTCCCTTCATAAATGAGGTTATGATATTTTTGGGTTGTCGACAATTCAACAAATAAATATGAAATATCACACTATTTCTTGGAATACCTAATTTGTTCTCCCTTCAATATCTAGTTGCTCTACTTATATGAAGTTGGCATAATTATGGGCCAACCTTACCAGCTCTACTGTAAGATCAAACCCATTCAAATTTTTTGTACCTAGAGAAATGATATGGTTGCCTCTAATGGGTCTCAAAAGGATTTTATTGGTCTCTATCTCATCATTTTATTTTATAAAGTATTTACTTATATAAGTCTTGGGTCAAAAATTTGTGCCATTTGGATCATTTTCCAATTTTATGGAGTTGGGAAGATGATATTTGAAACCAAGTGCACCTTTTAAGTACAATCTATCAAGGTCTAAAGAGGAGGATTTTCACAATTTGATTTGAGACAAATGACATAAATATTAGTTAGATCTAGGTGTGATGGATATCATACAGTTAGACTCTAGCCTTTGGGTGATAAAATAAAAAGTAGTTTTTTGGTCAAGCGAAGGAAAATATGACAAAGTCCAAGCTCTAAGAGAAAATGAATATAAATTTCTGGTTCTTTATATGGTTCATAAAGGAGGATAGGTGACCTAAAAAAATATGCACAAATTTCACTCTTTGGAGGTTCTTTTTGCTAAGTTGTTATTCGATCAAGAAAAACAATGGAAGATTAGGACTTGGGCACTATGGATTTGCTACATGGGATCAAAATAATAGGTTACACTAAAAGGTTGCAAACTATTAAAATAAATTAACACCATTTGGGAGTTGGATGATACTCAAGGTATTAAGATAAGGGGTTTCTATATTTGGCTAGCCTAGGGATAAAATATTTTAATGGTATTTTTAGGGAAACATAGTACTTAGGCTAAAATAGGGAGAAATACTCAAAAAAATTCCATATTTTTCGATGTTGGTAGAGAAGGAAGATAAGTATGCCATATACAGTCTGTTGCCTACTGAGGAACTCTTCGCAATCATAAGAATGTTCCAAAAAGAAAATTCCTAGTCTATATGGTTGGATAATTGAATTTTATGATGATATTTTGATATCATAGGAGATGACCTTCTATAAGTGGTGGTGAAGATATGTCAATTTGGAAAAATATCAAGTAGTTAAAATTCAACTTGAAATAACCCCTGGTTGATTTTCCATGTAAAAATAAAAGGCCAAGGTAATGGGACACATATTCCAAGATGAATGGTGGGAAAAACATCCTAGTGGGGATCATTTTTGGTTTATTTATGGCTATGGAAATTGGCAAAGGCATTGGTGAAGGAAAATGGGCATTAATTGGAGTTTATTTATGAGAAATAAAGGAAAATAGGAGAAAAGGAAGGTGAAGAGACACATATTTGCATGAGAGGGAAATTGAAGAAAAATATGAAGGAAAATGAATAAAATAGAGGCCTCAATGATAAAAAGGCTTTTGAGGATCAATTGATAGCTTTTGTTAGTGGAGATTTTGGTAGTTTATCCTTTTGTCAGTTTAGTTTTGGAGCTCTCATTCTCTCATACCCTTGCACACTTATAGAATCATTGGAGCATGCTTGGAGCACTATAATATTCACTTGGATTGGAGAAAGAAGTCAAATGAAAGATGGAAAGTGCAAGGAAACAATTGGATCAACAACTATAGATATATTTCTTTGTAGGTAATAAGTTTCATGTGTGATTTCCTTGTTGATTTTTGGGTGCATGGTACATGCATGTGATTTTATGGTTATTTTCTACCATTGGCATGGAGATTAAACCGGAGTGACAATGGCTTTAGCCTTGCCTTACCATTTCCTAGATAGCCATGGTATTGTGGGTTTTTACACTTGATTGTTTTGTTGATTGGTGCTCATCTTCCTTATGGATGTGGGTTGGAACAAACATTGTGGAAGCCCTGAAACAACTTGGGTTGAGTTACTAGTCTTGGATCTTAGGTTGGGACAAACACTTTGGAGCCCTTGGTGGGTTTATTTACAAGTCCCTCGAGCCGGGTCTGAAAAATTCTTTGGAGACTTGGAAGGTTGTGGGTTGAGTTACTAGTTCTTGGAGCCATGGAAAACTTGGGTAGAGACTGATCTGGTTGGTGTTAGTGATGTTCGAACATGGACGTGGAATCACAGTGGTTGAGGGTTGAGGGGGTTTGGCCTTCAAAATCCCTGGTTGGTTTGTCTTGGTTTATTCCATGATATCCCACATTTATGCTTGGAATATGGCATAGGGGTGATTGGATGTAAGAGGGATTTGGTTCATTCCACTCTATGGTAAGGTGGTACATGGAAGTCCCTGACTTGGCTGGAATTTACATATGTTAATATGAGATGCTTTCCTATTGTGATCTATGAGCACTTGTAGTGATTATTTTGGTGATATTATGGTTGAGTTTCCATGGTTTCTATGCTAGTTATTTGTTGGTTATATGCTGGTTATATGATGTATGCTATCTATGCCTCTTTTCATGATTTGTTAAGTTATTGAATGGTTGATGTATATATGGACTAATAAATGTTCTTGTAGCTCTGGGTGCTTCTGTATAAAATTCTCATCCTCCCATGTAGAATCTTCAGTGGGTAAGTTCTTCCACTTGATGAGATACTCTGAAATGTATCGATTTCGTAGATGTCGAGTTCTTGTTTTCGTGACTGCTTCAGGTTCCAATATGATTTTTCCTTCCTCATCAAGTTCTGGAAATATTGTTTGAACTAGAATATTTTCACCTATAACCTTCTTTAAGCATGAAACATGGAAAACTAGATGCACTAGTGAAGAAGCAGGAAGCTCCAATTCATATGCCATAGTACCAAACTTTTGCAACACCTTGTAAGGACCATAGTACTTTGGTGATAATTTATTATCCTTCTTAGCTTGCTTGAGGGACATTACTTTGTATGGTTGTAGCCATAAAAATACCCAGTCTCCTACATCAAAACTTCTCTCATTGCGATGTTGATCTGCCTGTTGTTTCATTCGATTTTGTGCCAAATTCAGGTTATCCTTTAAGAGTTGGAGAAATTATTGTTGATGCTCGATGTGATCTTCCACTACTTGAACCTTCAAATTTTCTCTTAAAGATGATGTGATGGGCAGTGGATGATATCCATAAAGTGCCATAAATGGGGTCATTTTTGCTGCAGTATGGAAGGAAGTGTTATACCACCATTCAGCGAGAGGTAACCACTTGACCCATTGTGTTTGTTTATTAGATACAAAACAACGAATATATCCTTCCAAACATTTATTTACTATCTCAGTTTGACCATCGGATTGGGGATGATAAGATGAGCTATGAGCTAATTGAGTACCCAAACAAGAAAATAACTCCGTCCAAAAAATTCCAATAAAAATGGGATCTCTGTCACTCATAATAACCCTCGGGTTTCCATGTAGCTTTTTAATTTTGTCCACAAATGTAGTAGCAAATTTACTTGCCTTAAATGGATGAGATAATGCACAAGTGTGCATACTTGGTAATTCTATCAACTACCACCATGATGACACTCTTTCCTTCAGACTTAGGTAAACTTGTGATAAAATCCATTGAAATCTCCTCCCAACGTTGACTCGGAATGGATAAAGGTTGTAGAAGACCCGGGTCTTAATTGTCTCAACTTTATTCTACTGGAAAATCAAACATTCCGCCACAAAATTTTGAATATCAGATTTAAGGCCATCCCAAAAAAATTCTTTCTTCACCCTGTAGTAAGTTTTTAAAAATCCTGAGTGTCCTCCTAAAGGATAAGTGTGAAATTCCAAAATAATCTTTTGTTTTAGCTGGGAATTCTTACAATGTTATAAGTGATATTTGTACCATAATTAATCATTTTTCCAACTAAATGTATCAGATGTACTAGGATCTTGCTGCAACTTTTGAATGAGTGTCCACACTTCTTCGTCCTTCTTCCATTCATCCCTTGCTTCAGTTATCCAATCTGGTTGGATAATAGAAATGGCACAAAGCAATGCTTCCACCTCTTCATTCTTTCTTGAGAGTGCATCTGCAACCACATTTAGCTTCCCTTTTTTGTAGATTATTTAAAAGTCATAACCCAACATCTTTGTGACCCATTTTTGCTTCTCTTCTGAAGATAGTCTTTGTTCCAAAAAGTGTTTAATACTATCATGATTAATTTTTACCTTGAAGTGTCTTCCCATTAGGTAAGTTCGCCATTTCTTTAGTGCATGATGTATTGCTAACATTTATTTCTCATAAATAGCTTTCTGTAAATACTTTCCTTTGATTGGACGACTTTCAAAAGAAATGGGTCTTCCTTCTTGCATTAAAACAACACCAATTCCATTTCCTAAGGCATCACATTCCACAATAAAGGTTTTTGTGAAGTCTAGCATAGCTAAGACCGGTGCTAGGCACATTGACTCTTTAAGATGTTCAAAGGCCTTTGTTGCTTTAGGAGTCCATGAAAATGCATCTTTCTTCAATAATGTTGTTAGAGGTGCTGCTATTCTCCCATAATTCTTAACAAACTTGTGATAATACCCTTTTAACTTGAGAAATCCTCGCAACTGCTTTATGGTTGTGAGGACTTTCCATTCTTTAATGGCTTTAATTTTGTTAGGGTCTACCTTAACACCCTCGTGATATACAATATGACCCAGATATTCCACCTCTTGTACTCCAAAGAAACATTTGGATGTTTTTGCATATAATTGTTTCTCCTACAATAGTTCGAGCACCCTGTCAACATGTTGAACATGATCCTTCCAAGACCTGTTGTAGATTAGTATATCATCAAAAAATACTAGCACAAATTTTCTAAGGAAGGTTTTGAAAATGGAATTCATCAAGCCTTGAATGTAGAAGGTGCATTAGTAAGGCCAAAAGGCATGACCAAAAATTCATAATGACCCTCATGAGTTTGAAATGTTGTTTTTGGAATATCTTCAGCCTTCGTTCTAATTTGATGATATCCTGAATGAAGATCCAACTTGGTAAAATAAATTTCTCCATGTAATTCATCCAATAATTCATCAATCACAGGAATGGGAAATTTATCTTTAATGGTGATCTTATTGAGCTCCCTATAATCTGGACACATGCACCATGATCCATCCTTCTTGTGTACCAATACTACAGGAGCAGAGAAAGAACTTTGACTAGGTTGAATTATACTAGCCTCTACCATTTCTGCAATCATATGTTCAATTTCACTCTTTTGGACATAAGGATATCTATAAGGCCTAATGTTTGGAGGAACACGTCATGGAATCAAATGAATACCATGATCATGATCACGAATAGGTGGGAATCCTTTGGGAGTTTCAAAAACCTTGGAATGGTTGTCTAAGATTTTTTGGAGATCTGCAGAAATAGATGATTTTTATGTTGGAACTTCTAGTGAGCATAATTGTGCAATTACGCCTCGTTGTTCTTCCTTTAGAAGCTTTTTCATGACATTAGAGCTTATTATCTTTCCCGGCTTGCCTGCAATACCCCGTAATTCGACTTCCTTTCCTTCTAAAAAAAATTTCAAGAAAAGTTCTTGAAAATTAAAAGCTACTGTCCCCAAAGATTGTAACCATTGTACTCCTAGTACAACATCAGCACCTTCCATAGGAATGGAAAGCATTGGAATATTCAATACATATTCCCCCATGGTTAGCTTGATATTATGGCATTTTCCAGAGCAATTCATAGTTCCTCCATTTGCAACCATCACTTGACATTCTGGTGCTGGGTATAGGAAACAATTCAATTCCTTGGCTACCTTACAATGAATAAAATTATGGGTACTACCTGAATCAATCAACACTATTAATTTTTTATTCTTGATATGTCCTTCTATCTTGAGAGTTTGAGGAGTGGTAATTTCTGCCAATGCATTACACGATATGGTTGGACTCATTTCTTCCTCTTCTAGGGTCGGTTCCTAGTGTATATCTTCTTCTTGTTCATTTTCTTCTTCCTCTTCACAATCTATGTAAAATAATTTCTTCTCAGCACACTTATGACCTTTAGTGTATTTGCTATCACAATTGTAGCAAAGCCCTTTTTCTCTTTTTTCTTCCAATCATTGTGGTGTCAACCTTGTAGGTTGTGGAAATCTAGGAGTAGAACCACTTCCCTCTTTATATAAGTGATTGGTAGACTTCCTTGTCGCCATAATTTTACATTCAATTTTTCTTGCCAACCTGAATGCCTTCTCCAATGAATCAGGTTCCAAAACATGAACTTCATGTTGGATGTTATCCTTTAAAGTACCTATGAAGAAATCAATCATGTGTTCCTCTGGAATATCGGTTACCCTTATATTCAATTTTTGGAAGTCCTCAATGTGCTCCCCCATTAAACCCTTTTGTTTGAGATTTATCAATTGGCTAAAGAAGGTGTTGCTCTTTGTATCCTCATAATGTGCTATCATTTCCTCTGTAAAAATTGATCAAGTGACAATTTTTTTACGGGAGTAAAGCCATCGATACCATACAAATGTATTTTGTTCTAAATGTAAAGTTGCAATGCGTACCTTTTGTGTGTTTTGCACATTATTGAGATCAAAATATTGCTCCATCTGTAGTATCCATGTTACGGGATCCTTGCCATCAAACTTCCTCATATCCATCTTTGGAATATGGTGGTTCTTCCTACCAACATTAGAGTTTATGAAATCACGATTATCATTTATTTTGTTCTCATCATGAGTTTCCTCTACTATATTTTCACCATTAGGAAACATTTGTTGTATCAACTTTGTCAAACCTTCCATGTCTGCTTTTATATCATTCTTCATGTTTTCCATTTTTTCATCGATCTTAGCTTCCATTTCATCATCTTAGATTCCATGCCATATTTCATGCCATCTATCTTAGCTTCCATGCCATTCTTCAAACCATCCATCTTAGATTCCACGCCTTTCTTCAAACCATCCATCTTAGTTTCCCCGCCTTTCTTCAAAACTTCCATGTCATTTTTTGTTGCTCTTTGCAAGAGAGAAATTTGTTACACTTGCTCTTGTAAATTTGATATGTCATGTTGCCCTTCTTCGTCTTCATGATTCATAGTAGAGCCTTCTAAAGGCTTAATGGGTGTTGAATTATTTTTTGGGGCCATTTTAGAATCCAATACTAATATATATTCTACAATATGCCCTTGGCACTACAAGAAAAAGACCCTCTAGCAGATGTTTTTGAGGAACCACAAATAAAAATACCCCATACATCCGTTTCTAGCAGAGGTTACTAGAGGAGGTTGGTGGGCGGAGGGTTTTGTGGAGTTTTCCTATCGGTGCTCTTATCGTTGCAACTCGCCTCGGTGTGGAAAAAATCATTGGCACACCAAACACCGTGCACTCCATACACACACGCCCAGTGCATCATAATATAATAGAGCACCGGTGCCTCACAACACGTTCGCACCGGTGCATTATAAAACACAACGCCAACACCGAAACCACCCGGTGCGGTAGAAAGCAACCGCACCGATGCATCATAAAAAATGTGCCAAAACACAAACCGACTTGTGCGTTTGTAGCAAACAGTACCCGTGTGCCTATAAAAAACGCACACTGGTAAAGGGTTAAACTAAAAAAATATTCACGACAAAAAACTCGGATTTTTCAGTTTTTCAGTGCTCTTGAGCTATCAATTATCGGTGCGCATGATACCACATAACGCACCGGTGCGTACCGAACATTGGCACACCGGACAGCGTGCACAAAGTACACACCGTCGAGGCATCCAATTACTGTAACGCACCGGGGCGTCAATACTCTTCCGCGCTAGTGGATCATAAAACACCATGCCAAAACAAGAACGAGCCAGTGCGTTCTTCGCTAATAGCACCGGTGTGCCCGAAACCACACGCACTGAAATAGCGTTATATAAAAAAAAAATAAGGCCAAAAAACAGTGCTTTGCAACTATTACGCACCGGTGCTTTACATTTACGCCGCCTCGATGCATCATCAAATTTTCGTGCCAAAACTGAAACATCTCGGTGTGGTTTTGTTTAACAACACAGGTGTGCTTAGAAAACCCCGTGCACCGAAACAGGGTTAATTAAAAAAAAAATTACAGCCAAAAAACATCGTTATTCACTTTCTTCAGTGCTCCAGAGCTCTCAAGCCCCGGTGCTATTTCCTTATTTCTGAGCCGCCCTGATATCGGTGCTCTCATTGCACCCATTACACGCACTGCTGCTCTGCATTTGCCACCAATCTCCAGCTTGCATTTTGAAAAACAACGGGCAAATTTTATTTTCCAAATTTTACAACCAATATGCCTCCTCGACGGAAAAATGTACAGGTAATTTTCTAGTTTTTCTATAATTAAGCCTTTTAGCGAATTAGAAATTGAAATAAACTTAAAAATAGCCATTAAAAAAAAAAAATTGTCCCGCGATGCGCTCGAGCTGTTCGGCTCGCACTAACTAGTGGGCTACATGTAAAATTTACAGGCAGCACCGCTACCGGTGCTAACGGTAACCGCACCATTTCCAGGGCGGTGCCGGAAAGCGCCCCCATAAATTTTAAACTAAAAATAAAAAATAAAAAATACGGTGTGCTCATTTATCCAGGCACACCATTGACCCCGGCAATCACAATGCGGTGCGTTGACTGCATTTTCCACCTCGGTTTATGTCAGTGCACCACATTTTGCATTCCAAGAGGGTCAATGGTGTGGCCGGGTAAAAGACTGCACCGTCAACTATGTCATTGTCATGAATTCGGTGCGCTGACACGACTATACGCGTCGGGGCGTATATTTTAGTCAGCGCACCACTATTCTGAATTATCTACAGTCCACGGTGCTTGAAAAATAGATAATAGCACCGACTATGGTGCGTTTTGTTTCATTAAGGGCCTTGGGGATGGTGCGCTAAAATATTAGAACGCACCGGAACCGGCTCGTGTCTGTTTTTATGGAGCACCGACTTGTATGTTTATTTTTTTGTCAAAAAAATTATATATGTATATTTATAAATACATTTCTGTTTTAATAAAAAAAAAAAATTAATATGGCAATGATTCAGAGAGAACAGGAGCAACAACAGCAACAACAAGCAGAACAACATGACATGATTCGCCAATGGGAGGCGAGAGAGAGGGAGAGAGATGGATGCCCTCACCCTATTACTATAAATACCCAGGAGATCCTTAAGCAGGTAGGCCTCCTCAAGTTCTATGAGGAGGCTATTTCCGACCTAAAGGCCCATAGTGTGCTTTTGAGACATCTTATCGGTGAGTGGAATGCCCACCGACAGGCTTTTCAGGTTGGTCCTAACCAGTGGTGCACACCCACTGAGGAGGACATTTATTTTATTACAGGACTATCGAGGAGAGGGGTGGATTTTCCCTCATTCCCAAGCGTGCCACCTGGTTGTGTAGCAAGGAGTCAGTTAGTTTACTCCCAGAGATACATTGGAGCATATGTATTGTCTCCTTCAGAGTTTTAGGTACCTGGAGGTCAGTTACGTATAGACGCTTTTGGTAGATAGGATGTGCAGTGCCTCTCTATTATCGCTTCGATCATTTCGCACAACTTCAGTGATGGGAAATGCATTAGTTTCTCAATTTTATATTACGTTGATTCTTTAGTACTGCAGCCACGACTTGTTAGGTGGTCTGCAATTTTTTTGCGACAGTTTTGTACAGCCTTACATAGATGTCGTGCTCATGCACAAGGGAGGGTCAACTTCCCTTTTGCTTCAGAGCTGTTTTGTTTATTTTTTGAGAGGTTTCTAGAGATGAGACCCAGTTTTGTTCGACAGCCTCATAGGCCGATGTTGGAGGCCTCGATGCGCATGTGGGGGTAGATGATGCCCAAGAGGGGAGACACTATGTTTCCAGTGAGGATATCACATGATTCGCTAGACTTACTAGCCAGCGTTGGCGGGCTGCATCCCTTCATTATGGTCCCATGTCCTTATGCTGGACTAGATTGGTGAGGGTGTCCCAACATCCTCTTCACTCCTGATGAGCCACCAGATGATAGAGGTAATATTATTGTTTTATTTATATTTATTCTAACATGTTCTTTAACTTGCTTTTATTAAATTGTGTAATGAAATTGTGTAATTATTGTTGTGTACTTGTATATATTTTGCAGAAATTGGGTCTTTTGATGGCAATGAGATGCCGGATCCACCACATGATCCAAGTGTCGATCCCGATGATTATGATCAGGAGAGGGATGATGCGCCAAATCAGGATGAGGCCGGTGGCGCAACAGAGAGACGTGTTGATCCTCATGTGCCTCATGGTGCACCGGTACCGCCTTTTGTTAGGCGTGGTCGACCAGAGACCAGATACCGAATGGAGTTAGGCAGCCAACTCTGTGGATTGATTTTAGATGCGAGCATCAGGCTCTCTCATTACAGAGAGATACAGGGCAATGATAGATTGATACGGATGTGGGGAGGCATTCCGCGTGACATGTACGACTTGATGCGGCATTTCTTAGGAGCTACGACAGTTGTTACGTGATTGAGGAGGATTGTCCGTAGCTATAGGCATAGTCGAGCTGCAGCACGTGATGATGGACAGTCTGCCAGTAGCCACTCAGATGCATCTCGTGATTTTTCACCTCGTGGCACGCCTGATGATCAATATGAGGCTCCACTGCCAACATCTAACACTAGCCATCATGGAGATGAGGTTGGACCATCGGCCACGTCCAATCAGCAGCCTGCAGCATCCATCATGAGTACTAGTCACGATCATCATGAGCAGGCTGGACCATCAACTGCCGAGGTTGCAGTACTATTGAATGAGCAGGCCGCCTCCACTACTACTGCGCCTCCTATTGATCATGTTGTACTACCACCAGTGGATGCATCCATCAGTACTAGTGATCATCATGATCATGAGCAGGCTAGTCGACCATCGACTGTCGAGGCTGCACCCAACTTTACTAAGAAGGCCACATCCACTTCTACTAGTGTTATTGATGTTGTTATACTACCACCAGTGCTTGATCCATGACATGATTTATATTACAGTTGTATATTTTTAACATTATTCAGTTATATATATATATATATATATATATATATGGTCCATGTATTTTATGTTCATGTTGCAGTTGTACTTAATTTTCATGTTGATGATCATCATGATGTGGTGCATATTGTTAGTCATGTTAGATATGTTCATTTAATGTTTAGCTTGTAGATAGATGCGTATATGTGATAGGCGCATGAGTTATTTGACATTATATGGAGATGTATATTTGATGTTTGTGTTGTGATGATGTTAATATATAATGTTAATTTGATGTTAATTGAATGTGTTTATTAGTCGAATATGATGTTTGTACGATGATTATCATGATTGTGATGATGTTTATTAATTAATTTAATATTATTAAATGAACATGATATTTATTAAATAATATGTCGTGAATGCAATTGTAATTTAAATTTTAATTCTATGTAAAATTGTATTTGTATTTGTACTAATTGTAATTTTAAGTGTAATTGTATGTAAAATATTTATTAATGTAAATTTTTTTTTTTTTCTCATTTAGACTAATCCTAATCTTTCCATTTTTTCTCCTCCCATCCCACCCACGGGTTTCGAACCGGTGACCTTACAGAACGGAGTGCCTTAATAGTGCACCCCATCACCGACTGTTCTACACCACGTGGGCTATTAATGTAAAATTTTAATTGTAATTGTAATATTTAATTTATTCTGAAATGATTGTAATTGTATATATGAAAAATTGTAAAATTGTAATTCTAATTCTAATTGTATGTAAATTTCACAAATTGTAATTGTATTTGTAATTGTAATTTTAATTGAATTGTATGTAAAATATTTGTAAAATTGTAATTGTAATTGTAATTGTAATTCTATGTAAAATTGTAAATGTAATTGTATTTGTAACTGTAATTTTAATTGAGTTGTCTGTAAAATATTTGTAAAATTGTAATTGTGATTATATGTAAAATTGTAAATGTAATTGTATGTAAAATTAAAATTCTAATTCTAATTCTAATCATAATTCATGTATGTGAAATTAATGTAAAATTGTAATTGTAATTTTGATTATAATTGTAATTGTAATTTTAATTAATGTAATTGTATGTAAAATTTTAATTTGTAAAATTTTAATTCTATTAATGTGAAAATTTTATTTGTATTAATGTGAAATTATTTTATTAAAATATTTAAATTTGAAATTTTGAAAATAATTGTAAAATAACAAATCTAGAATAATACGAATTTTTGTAACATAAAGTTTAGACAATAATGAAAATAAATTCATGTATTTTATAATTATCATTATTTTATTATGATCTTACATATATAAAGTTTAGAAAATAATGAAAATAAATTCATGTACTTTATAATTGTCATTATTTTACTATGATCTTACATACAACAAAAAAAAAAATCTTTAAAAAGTCCAGTGCGCTTATCATCCTAACAGGCCCCGGTGCGTCGTATTAATACAACGCACCGGTGCATCACATTTCCGCGCACCGAAAACGAATAAACGCAAATAAAAAAAACACAACTCTGTTTTGTTTAAGTTAAAAAAAAAGCGGCAATTTGAAAAATGGGCGGCAAAATATTTTCAAAAATCTAATTTGATAAAATAATTCTTTAAATACTAAACACTGTTCATTATTTCACTATTTTTGCTAAAAAATTTCAGTCAAATTTTTGTAGGAGAGCATGAGGACACTGTGGATGGCGAAATACGTTCGAACAGAAGTATTCAGACAATCAAAAACAAAAACTCTGGTGATTCAAGCCCTTTATCATAGAATTTCAAACCATTTCGTGATTAAATTTAATTCTTTTTTTTACTTTTCTCTGTAGTTTTTTATTTTTTCTTGCAGTTTTATCCATTTTTACCCTGAACCCTTCATTTTTTTGTTTTTACCCTTTCTTCTCCCTGTTTTTGTGATTTCAGAATTAGGGTTTTTCATTTTAGATTGATGTCCAACCCACGGGATGACTTGCAAGTCAGATCCCAATCCATTCGGCCATTGCATGAATTTTTGAAAAAATGGATATTTCTTTATCGGTGCGCCCTGCGTATGCCACTGCACCGGTGCTCTGTATTATTACAACACACCGGAAAGTTCTGTGTCGTAAAAAAGTGAAATTTTTTTTTCAAATCTGTGCACTAAATCTAAAATAGGACACCGGTGCTCTGTTTAACTAGGAAAGCACCGTATGGTGTATTACACTGTTTTGGCGGTGCATTTATAATACCACACGCACCGTTAGGTCTATTGCACTGTTTTTGCAGTGCGTTTATAATATCTAATGCACCGTACGGTGTATTATATTGTTTTACGGTGCGTTGTTAATATATCCATGCACCGGCGGCGATGCGGATTTCATGAGAAGCGCACCGGTGTCTCAAGATTTATTTTCTACCTGAAAAGATGAGAATTTATTTATAAATATACTAATGAATGATATGCTACAGGTTTCAGATTGATAAAGAAATTACAGATAATATTATCAAGTAACAAAAATATTGTTAACACATCAAGAAAAGCAAAAAAGGCAAGTTCTTTGTAAATTCTTTATAAAAAATATTATTTTTGAACTATATGTAACTTTAACAAATATGTATTGCTTACTGTGTATCATGCAGAGCCACAAAATTATAAAGCTAGATATGATTATTTCTGATCTATGACCAGAAGACGTAAAAGTTTAATGGAAAAATTACAAAAAGATGAATCAGGTGAATGAAACAATACTATCGATCCAATATGAGTTTCTTTTTTTAATTATCATTAATAATATACTTAAAATTTTTAGATAACATTTGTCAAACAGTCTACTAATTCACATCTGTTTAATGTTCTACAGGGACCAACAACTTAGAAAATGAATGTTGTTCTAAGAAAAGAAAAAAAATAGAACATGCAAATGAAAATTAATTGCTCCTTGGCTCATCTGGAGTGGCGCTGGAAGGTAACGGAAGGGGGAAAAAAAATTACAAAAGTTTGAGGGATCTAGTGGAACGAATACAACAACATGCTTCAAATGTAATATGTAATCATTGAACTTTTCGATCATTAGGTACAATAAATAAATAATGTAGCATTAAATATTAATTTTCAATAATTTTCTTGCAGAAAAGAAAAGAAAATGGAACCCATTCAGCACATAAAACATGATGAAAAGGAATAAAATGGTTGATCTCTAAGTTTGTGAGTAATTGTTACTTATAACAACTTAACTAGATTTCATTTTTGTATTTTTTAGGTTGTTTTACAAAAATCATCATTGAATGTCTTCATACAAAGAAGAACCATCAGACGAATTGATTGAAATTGGGTTAAATATGGGTTGTGAGTATATGTTGGCATATCAGAATTTAATTGTGGAATTTGTAAGCATCTATCGATCTTGTTTTAATTAGCTCCTTTTATAATTAATAGAACAAAAACATCTTTTATATTAAATATATGATTTGTTATGGGGTATAAAACTTGCAGGAAACAAAGTATGGAACTGTGCCAACAGATGAAATTTTGAAAGATGGCATGGTACATGGTTTTGAAAAAATGTGCATAGTTTATGAGTCAATTGTTGCTATGGTACGTCATTTTTCTTTTCGATTTACATTAATGTATATTATTTAATATTGGAATTTTCATTATTCTCACCAATGTATATACACTCATTTCAGTTTATTTTTATGTTTGTAGATGGAAAGTGAAGAAGAAGAAAACAATCAACGTCGTGAACACAACATTGCTGAAAATAATCCAAGTCATGGAAGTAGCTCTAGCAGTGACAGCAGTTCAAGCGAAGAATGATGATCACTATGTAATTTGGATATCAAAGCAAGGCGTTTTATTTTTTGAAATATGTCTGTGAAATCAAACATTTTGTTTAATGTAATGGACATAATGTCCCAATTGAAAGACAAAGGGATATGAATAATTGTCCCATTTTGTATGATAAAGACTGTCTTATATATATGTGTGTGTGTGTGTGTGTGTGTGTTTTAATTTATTCTATTGCATTCTCCATTGTCATTCTCAAATGCACTAATAAAAATTTAATTCATATGAATATTGTTATAAGATTATATATATGTGTTGACTTTTGATAAATAATGAATTTTAAAAAACCACAATAATTTTGATATGATATAACAAATTAATCCAAATAGCATATTCAAATGCATTAATAAAAATGTAATTAATATGAATATTGTTATAAGATGTGTCGAATTTTGATGAATAATGAATTTAAAACAATCACAATAATTGGACTGTTAGAGGTGGATGTTTCTAAAAAAACAAAATGAAAATCGGTGCGTTTGTGTGTCTATACGCACCGGTGCGTTTATGATTCTATGGGCACAACACTAATACCGATTCTAGTTATAAATATCAGTGTGTTTGTGTGATAATGCGCACCGGAGCGTTTATGTATCTATAAGCACTGGTGAATTTGTAGATGCCATGTGCACTGCATGAATACCAATACCAATTATAAATCTCAGTTTCTTTCTGTGATACGAAGCACTGGTGCCTCATAAAGATACACGCATCGGTGCACTTATACGACCTATGGGCACTGCTCAAATCCCAAGACCAATTAAAATAGCCCTGTGTGTTGTATCACCAACACCAAGCCCATTGTTGTTGTTTTCCTTAACGGCCCAATGCATTCTCCTTAGATCGCCCTGGTGTGCTGTCTACCGATACGCACTGGTGCGTTAAAACCTGATAAGAGCACCGATGAAAAAACATCTGTAATAACCTCCGGCCACCCTTTTTTTTTTAGTTGTGTTGAATTTCCGTTAAAAGCTCTCCCAAAACCTCTGTTACCATAAACGGATGTGGTAGCATATGTTTTTTTGACAATTTTGGCCAATTTTATAACACTAAAAATATCCTTTATAACGTCCGCTAGAGGTTCTTTTCCTTGTAGTGTGGAATCAATTCAACTTGATTCTTCAAACAAGACTTATGCAATTCAGGAAAAAAAATACACACCTTTTACTTGCTTTTGAGGAGCTCTATAGTGGAATTGAATTATCTCTGTAATTGCAGACCCTGAATATTTGAAATTTGGCCTTGTAATAGCCCTCTGAAGCTTCTTTCAAATGTTACAGGTCTGACCTGATTTGAATTCTTCAAGGCAAAGTTATGTCCAATCTCCCACAATGACCCAATTATGGACTGGTTTAGTAGAGCAAACTTGCACGACTTGCCACGTGTCACAGTTTCCTCCTTTGGCTCTAAAATTTATAGAAAAGAAACTACAATCCGTGTACTTGTGGCCACTTTTTACAGCATTCCAATCCGATGCTCAGAGAGAGAGTTATGAAGATTTTCCCACAATAACCTCTTTGAGATGAAATTCGAGAGCCTAAAAAAGACCTAACTACCACATATCATATCTCTGAAAATATTGCGAACCAAGCTCTGAAAGTTTGCGATGTTGTTCCTCAGGATTTTGGCTTCGCTCTCTAAAAATTTCAGCTTCTGAAACTTTGTAGAAACAAAGTTATAGCGCAAATTCCGCGATGACTTGTTTAGGTTAACTTCAGGAGCCTACAAAAAGCCCTAACTTCCACAGATCATATCTCCGAAAATATTGTGAACCAAGATCTGAAATTTTGCGACGATGTTCCTCAGGATTTTGGCTTCACACTCTAAAAATTTCATCTTCTGAACCTTCGTAGAAAACAAATTATAGAGAAAACGCCACAATGACCGGTTTGGAACAACGAAAACCCTAGAATCCAAAGCTCTGATACCAAATGTTGTGAAACCAACTCCAAAAATAGAAGAAAAGAGATATTGATGCCTAGAAATAAGCCACTTCGAGGGGGAAACCTCCAATACATTACATGAATGAACAATTCTTGGATGCCACAAATTACAAAACCTCCTTTCTATATATAGGAGTCCATGGGGCCACAATGTAATCTGAGTCAACCTAACAATAATAATTTAAGGGCACAATAATAACAATATGAGGGTTACAGGGGTACAATAATAACAATAAGGGGGTTACACTAACAACAATAAGGACTATACTAGTAATATAGGGACCTAACATAGTAATTGATATAAACCAACATTTTGTTTCTTTCCTTTGACAAATTTTGTACTTATCCACAAAATTGTTGACATCATATCTCATTCTTGGTTAGAAATAAAAAGAACTTAGTTGAGCATAAGTTTTATCATGGCCAAAGTGACCAACTATTCCTCCACAATGTTTTTATTTTGGCAAGTTATCTCTCATTGATCAATTTTGAATGAACAATTGGTCACCCTTGAACAACAATCCCTCTTGAATCATATATTCGATCCAAGGAGTTTTATCCCTCAACACTATATTCTCGCATCCTTTATAAGATTCTCTAAAATATTGGTCGTCGTAAATTTCTTTGAGATGTTCAAATACCAAAGTACCCACTTGGAATTCTTGCAAAACTAAGCACCTCATGCTCAAACCATTGTTAACGTGGGATTTTGAACCTTATGTCAAGAAAGGGGATGCGGCCCAGAGTGAAGTTCTTCACTTAACCCAAGCCATTTGAATATCCACTCCTGATGGGTTTAGAGCTTCGTTAGCCTATGATCTCTTCCTCTTGTGAAGAAAATAGAATTTAAAATGTTTTGCTTCCCGAAAGAGACTTCGTTTAAGCTCAACTGAGTTCCTAAAAGAAGGTAAAACTAAAACTAATCTAATCTGATCCAATAACTATAAATGTACAAATATATAATCACAAGAAGAAGAGTAACAAAATAAAACCTTATCCTGTAGGAGCAAAACAATCTAAAATCAATGGAGTTTATGCGTGTAGATAAACAACCAAAAGTGTTAAAGTATTTCTAAGATCATTAAATATTTTTCATATACATCAAATATAATTCATTACCATCACAAAATACTTTTAATCTTGTATAAACTTAATCAATTTATAGTTAAATAGATCAAAGTTTAAAGGTAATACTAATCTTTAGAAAACAGTTTTAAAAGTACTATTATCATGAAGATTAAATGATGAACTGAAAGCAAAGTCGAAAATTCATCCAAAGTCGTAGAAAATAGTAATAAATAAAGCTGAGTATGTCTTTTATTACTCTATATAAATAGTTCATACAAAGTTTTTGAGGTTAGTCCCTCAAATTAACTCATCATTGCTTTATTAAAGATGTTGATCTATCAACTGCTAGTAAAACCTATGCTCGTATTCCTCTGAAAAACATAATTAACTGACTAAGGAAATAAGAAAAACCAAAAAGATGTAATTCATACTTTGGAAATATGAACAGTCATGATTCTTTTTTAATTTGGACAGTTGGAATTCATAGTTGGAAAGGTCTTCGCGGACTTTGGTTTTGATCAATTCTGAAATATTAACAAAGCCCCAAATATTTAGATCAATATCCTTTCACATGATCAGATCTCGGATCGAAGATCACTAACTCAATTTGACGATTCGTTGGCCTCTACAGGGTTTACACCTTGAGGCGTTCTTGTACATGACGAATATTAAACGAAAAAAATGAACAAATAAAAATATTTAGATTCATAAAACCATCAAATTCATGTCAATTCTTTGTAGCAAGTGACGTGGTGTAGCGTGGTTGGCAGGTGTAATGACGTGGCGTTATACTGAGAACCAGGTGAGCGCTTCCATGCGAAACATGCGTAAGGGTTTGATAAAATATAGAACATGCATGGAATAAATGGTTTTCACGTGGTCGGTGGTGTCAAAGTTTTATATTTATTTTTGTCAAATATCCATTGCCTCAGGTGCAAGGTAACGTGTCAGTCGGTGTATCCAAACTTCACGTTGAACGCAGTTTAGATATATAATTGCGGTTGATCACTCAAATTCACGTTCTAAAACAATTCGGTAGAGTTAGCCAATAGTTTTTTTTTTTAAGTTTAAATATAGTTAAATTAAAGAAAAATATAATAAAAATAATAATAAAATAAAGTATTTAGTTATTGTGTGTAAAATTGACACATTTTATTTAGAGACTCTATTGTATAATTGAGTGTATTATTGAATTTATTAGTATGAGTAGATAAGGTAGATTGACTATTGTGGTATGAAATTGGTTCATTTTAATGTCTATTCTGGTGCAGTGAACTATACCATAGATGTATTTTGAGTTGTCTTTAATGCGATTTTTTGGAGACTTTTCCAGTGGATTTTTTCGATCAAATTTCTTTAAAATCTGTCCAGAATTCATTTGATGGGGAACCTTGCACATTCCAAGTGTCTTTGGGGTTTTTTAGGGTACTAAATCCATATATATAGTAAAAAAAAACTAATTTAAATAACAGAAATCAAGATTTCACATCAAATTTTTCTACCAGATTCGGACACTGGAAATTTCAAAAAGTTACACTAAAAACAACTCTGATGTATTCCTGAAAGTGATTAATTTTTTCGTGAAGTTATTCAATGCCCTTTGCATTAAATGATTTTATTGGGCAGTTGCTTTTATTGTCATTGAATTATTTTATAACAATACGGACTGTGTGAGTTGGAGGTTAGATGTACAATTGAATAATTAAGGAATCTGTGGACAACTCCTAAGATTGCTTGACATATAATGAGCAATACGAAAGAGATCTTACACGATCTTGCAAGTGCACAATCTAACGAGTTGGAGGTTAGATGTACAATTGAATAATTAAGGAATCTGTGGACAACTCCTAAGATTGCTTGACATATAATGAGCAATACGAAAGAGATCTTACACGATCTTGCAAGTGCACAATCTAACGACAACTGGCAATAAAACCATCATTACAAAATAGCATAAGAAGCCTCAAATAACAATTATAACATGTATAGTACATGTCACACTAAATCATCACAATAATAAACAAGATTACCATATATAAGATGTGTCACACTAAATTATTAGAATAACAGACATGAATACAAGTTTACATTATAGTATATATTCACAATTCAGGAGATTTGCAAACTCAACAAAACTTAAACCCTAAACCCTAATAAGTTACTCAAAAAGTGCTACCCAACATAACTAGTCCTATCATCCCTATAACGTTAAAATCAACGTAATTGAAAGTTTCTGATACAAACCCAATTCTTGAAACTAGTGTAGCTCTCGCTTTGTACATTTTAAGGAGGGAAACTTAAATAAAGCCTTGAAATAGAATACGGAAGACCCCTATGCATTAAGCATGGCTATAATATTGTCATGTTTATCATCCAATAAAACATGTTCAAAAATATATTAAATGTGTTTAACCAAAAGTCTAGAATTATTCTTTGGGCCCAACAACTCTCATTCAATTACATCACATTGAATTTTAACATCACAGTTGATTTTGGTTTAGAGTCGTATCAATCGGAAAAACAAGAATAACAAAATAATGTTTTTATATTGTCATGATTTTAATGTAGAATAACAAATTAATGTTTTTATATTGTCATGATTTTTCACTGGGAAACATGAATGTTTGAAAAAGTCATTGTAAAATAGCCTTAACAAAAACCTCAAATAAAACTATGTAATCTTTATTGAAAATTAGTAATGAGACATCTTCTCATTTAAAAAGAGAGCTGTCGTCTTCATGAGCTACACAAGTTTAAATCTTATTTATCTTAATTAATGTGTTTGATGTGTATCAAAATGGAGTTGTATAGCAAGTGCATTAAATAATCACCTTAGTTATAATGTCACAAAGGTTATTTTCAATACAACTAGAGTTATGAAACTATATTATATAAATGAAAGGTGATTTCAACCGATGAAAACAACTCTTGAAAATTGAGGAATTTCGTCAATAAAGGGAACATGCTTGTCAATAAAATCATGTCGGACAACTCACCAAAATCACGAAGAGGGCCCACGTGGCGTTTCCTTTTAACAAAAAGAGGTTAAATCTTTTTTTTTTGAAAACGCATTATACTTATGACGGTTGTCACTCGCGCTTCGAGTCTCCATCTACCGAACAAAAGTCTCCATCTGTTCTTCCAATTGATGCTACTACTTATAATTATAATATCTTTGTATAATTGATTTTTGCACATTTTGAAAAATTTGTCCTCCCCTCAAGAATTTCAGAACAATTGACTGACTTAAACCGGAATTGAAGAAGAATTTAACAGTAGAACATCAAATTTCTTCAGCCAGTGGTAGCGATGTAGACAAAGCGGCTCACAGCAAGTAGGTGGGTTACCTCGTGCTCACGCTACGCGGACAACTTTATGTTGGAGACGTCTTATTAACGGCTGGGGCGGCACAACGGCCAGTCAGAAAATTAGGAAAGGTTGAAAAGCGAGCGCATCGAAATAGGCCATGTGCCCATATCTGTGTTGCGATGATCAAATTTGAACGGCTAGTTTAAATTTTGTTAGGAAGGGTATATATTCATCCGAGCATGGAGTGAGGCATGGATTTTTTTTATTTTTATTTTGGGTGTGGTTATTAGACATTTTGTCCATATTTGCAGGGTGGAATATGTTGATGTTTGTTTTTTAAGAAAGGATGGAAAACGTCATTTTGATGTTTATTTTTTATTTATCAGCATTTTTTTTCAAATTTTCATTTATTAGTTGTTTCTTAAATTTGATTCTCTATGCAATTGCAATTATATTCAAACATTAAGGGAAAGTATGCAATTATTCAGACATTAATGGAAACAGAAAATTGATAATTGATATTTAAATTTGCTTTGCGCTGTCAAATTCCAATTATAGAGACACTGTCTTATTTCCAAAAAGGAATAAAGCCCATGGCCAGCCTTCAACGAAAGGATTCAGTCTCAATCGTGAGCCGTGATCTGCCATCATATCAATGCTTTAGCCAGCAAAGGCAGGCTGCAAGGGTGAATCGGGCTCTCTTACCGTGAATAATCGAAGAGGGGCCCACCGCCTCGTAAGTTCAACACATTGCGTTCTCAATGCTTGGTTTCATTCTAGTTTCTATGTAGTTTGGTTCTCATGCTCCATAACTTAATTTTCATAGTCCAAGTTATAAGGATTGAACATTAGAAATCAGAATGTAAAGCCTTCATGAAGGATTTTTTTGATCAATGTTAGCATATCAAAAATCTCTAGCGAGTGATTCCATAACCATTTTAGGCAATTGCAACCCAACATGTGAATTACATAATCTCTAATCTCACCACAAATTGGATAACGGATTTCTCAATTGACAATGAGTGGCTCAAGTTGCTAAAATTTCTTGTTCAGTAAAAGGCCTTTTGGGCCCAGTCTCCAACAAGATGAAACTTTTCTTGGTCGGACATTCTTCACCAAATCCATTGCCACTTAACCTGGAATTAGGTTCTGAATTTTAGATAAATATTCACATACTATTCGCAAATTGTCAAGGAGGTAGGGTGATCTTTCCATCTCAGTCTTCTTTTTGAAAGCAACGAATTAAAAATTGGTAGGGGTGCTGACAGAAGATATTGTATGAGCACCACCTCAACCATGAAAGTTATGCACTTATTTTTTTCCAAAAGTGAGTGGGGTAAAATAAGTATTTGTTTATGATGAAACCAAATATCATGAGCAAATAGTGATATGATGAAATGATACAAAATTTTGAACAGAATTAGTAATCTTTATATTCAAACTAAGTGGGGTAGGATAATAAATATTTGTTTAGGATGAAACCAAATATCATGAACAAATAGTGGTATGATAAAATGATACAAAATTTTAAAGAGAATTACTGATCTTTATATTCTCATAAAGAGACTTCCACAAAGAAAATCCTTCTCTAAAACTTTGGATAGAACAAGGGCTTGTAACTTTGTGGGTCACTCTCACCCTCAATACAAGGTTGCTGAGCATCTAGTTCTCAGGCACGGTCTAAGAATGGAAAACATACCGTGCAAAGTTTAGTCTTTTTGGAGATGCAGGACGGTGTATGGGATAGTGTTTTTTTGGAGAATGGAGCTAATCTTTAGAGCTTGGAAGGCCAAACCATTCTCTCAGAAGATTATGGGGAGATCTTACATATATTTCTCCTTGTTTTTATTGGGTTGTATCCGCTTTTTCGGATTTTTGATTGATTATTTTTTCATGAACACTTTGTTCTGCAATCCTCTTATATTTGGGTTAAGATGTTGTTGCAATGTGATTTGGGGATGTTAACAAATTTCAAAAATTTTCATTTTTTTCAATATCTTAGATGTGTTTTTGACAATAGAAAATGTTATGTAATTTTGATTTATTATTTTAATTTATGTGTGAATTTAACCATACATTAATTTTTCAAAATATTTTTTATTCACAATTCTCTTGAACTGTTATGAATTGTGGAAATTGCAATTTAATAAAAAATAAATTGTAATTTAAAAAATTCAGTAAACCATGCATTGCCTATCAACTTTATATCAAATATTTTCCAATGTACATATTTTTTTTACTAGCTAGTTTTTTCTACATCTATTTTTTTTTCATTTCATTTAATATTATGTTAAATGAAGAGATTGGAGAAGACTAGATTTATAGGGTTATAAATAGTTGTTTTCTTACATCATTTTTCTTTTCCCAATGAATGAAAGTGTGCAAAGATTTGAGTTTAGTTTTGGATTTTGGTTGGTATTGGAAAACTGGTCATGTTGTTTTAAACCTGGTAGATGATGTGATTTTCTCGACACAAACTAGACTCTAACCATATCCCTGCAAGTTGAATCTAGATGGTAGGTGGTCTCTATTTTTTACGTTTAATTTTACTTATCTAGACGAAATATGGTACATTTAATAGTTTCTTTTTTAACTTGGTGGATGAGTTTTTCCCTTATTTTAAAAACCAAACACATGGTGGAAATTTCTTCCAGTAAAATTTGGGCTCTCTATTTATATCATTTAGAAATTTTCTTCTTGTGTTTTTTTATTTATTATAAGTGCAGTTTATTTTTCAAAATAATTTCAATTCTCTTTTCATTTCAACACAAACTCTCCTTTTAATTAAAAGTTAACTTTGTTTTTTTAGTTGTTACAACGTTTATGATTTGTCAAATTAATTCATAACTATGCTATTGGAGCGTAATTTTTTAATCAAACCTTTTATTATTGAAGGGTTAATTTATTATGAGAACATCACTAATCAAGGGAAATTTTTTAAAGATAATGTTTCTTGAAGGGAAGCATAATGACCCAAAACATTAAAAAATAAAATTGTGACGGGTAAGGAGAAATCCAAATTCCAACCCTGATCGGAGTAGTTTATTCACGCCGCATTTTAACCTAGAAATTCTACCTGTCAGACAACCTTTGTTGCCTATCCACAGAGACTTAACCTCTTTTCACGTATTGCGCTTGGGGATCACCGCATGACCCTATCAGAGTTGAAAAGGATAACTGCATACATCACGTTGTCAAACCGACGTCCACCATTAACCGCCGCTCCAAAATGGATGCATCGCGCGCCCAGCTAAAATTCAGATTTTCCAGCCTATTGCTCCAAAATCGAAATAGAACAGGGCTTCTGTTACAACCATTTCCCCTGTTTTCGATCATTTGGTTTTCAAATGCCTCATTGATAATTTCGATCGAACAATTCAGGATTGGTAGAGCATGGATTCTAGGAGAGCGTGGATTCTTCATTGTATTTCCTAATAATCCTCTCCTGTACTGCTAAAATATAAAAATTATGATCGCAATGATTCAGATGGAAAATCTAGCATTCTACTTGGTTGAGTTGTGTTTGCTTCATTACAAAATGATCAAATACAATCCATCAATGCTTGTTGCTTCTGCTTCCTACAATGCTCAATGCACCTTAAAGAAGGATCCATGTTGGAGTAAAACCCTTGTTGTTCACACAACCTACTCTAAAGAAGATCTCAAGTAAGTCTTCTAGTTCTCAAGGCACCATGCTTCTAATGAGTTTATCCTTCTAAAGGATGATTACTCCTAAATAACTTAGGCATTTCAATGAATTAACCAATTTGTAGATTATATATCCAAAACATAGTGGACTGACTACAGCACTAATTTACTTGCAACCTGTCTGAAATTGTATCTAATTCTAGATATGGGAAAGATTGACGAATGTGCACCTTTAGCTAACCCTTTACACTGTTAAGGAATAACATTTGATTTACTTGTTCCAGGGAATGTGCACACGTCATGGTTGACTTCCACTTAGGTGCAGGAGGAAATGAGCTGAGAGTTGTTTAGGAGAAGTATTCAGATCCATGTCTTGGCTATGTTTCCTTTTTAAGCCTTGCCAACTTACCTTATGATGATAGTTGCACCACTAGCAATGACATTGTCATTTGTATCAGTGATAGCATAGACTCAAGTGCACAAGAAGGGAGATTAGAAATACCTAGCCAACTGAAAGCAAGGAAACACATTGCACCATCATTGAGTGCAATGCTAACAACTCAAAGTGAGGTTTTTTTCACTCTCTTATACTTTTTGCGTTTTGTACTGGTTCAAAAACTATACACAAACCAAAGAGCATCCATGTCCACTCCAAATTACTAGCAAGTTTTATAGCCTTAAGATAGTTGTGTTTAATCATGTTGTAAGTGAAAATGATTAATTGTCTTGATAGCCTCAAGATAGTGTTGTGTTTATTTATGATGTGAGTTGGTTGAAAATGATTAATAATCTTGATAAGGGTATTTCAGGATGCATTTAGGTATTTCCATCAGGTGCTCCCTAGCATTGATGATGGAAACATTCAAAACCAATTGGCAGTTATTGAATAGGTTGAAGATATATACACATTATACAAGACAATTGAGGTATGTTTCTCTATCAATGATTGCAATTTCTTGTGAGTGTGAAGGTAAAATTTAATTTTCCTTGACTAAAATTTGGTATTCATGTATGCCCAGGACATGAGTTGTGTACCTCTAGATTACATGAGAAATCAGGTTAAAATCAACGCAAAGAAGAGGGAAATCGTGATTATTTGGTTGATGGAGGTACAACTTTTTTCATATGCTAGTTCCAGTTGTTGTCAAACATAGGTGTAAAAGAGGTTTATATGGACCATCTCTTAGGCCTAACGTCAAAATTTTAAAATTTTCAGGTGCATCTAAAATTTTAACTAATGCCAGAGACGTTGTATCTCACTATGAACATCATTGATAGATACCTTTATGTTCAGTGTGCTGCAAGGAGGAATTTTCCATTAGTGGGTATCACTGCATTGTTTATAGCTAGCAAATATGAAGAATTCTAGCCTCCAAAGGTAGGATAAGTTAGTGGCATATGTAAAGTAAGGGTGGGTGTAAGGAAACCTTTAATGTATATATCTAATTAATAGAAGACCTTGTTGGTTGTTGAAAAGTACATACACTACAACAATATTTATAAAATGGGAATGAGTGGAACTTTGATCACTTGCCGTGAAAGATCAATCCCTTTCGGATCATATATATGGGCTTAAGCTGAATCGTATATTATTTGTTGTATAGTAAGCCCATGTTCTCACCCTAGTTTGTGCACATGAAAATACAGGTTTTAGACCTTCCAGATATGAGCAGGGGCTGAAGTTTGGCAAGCTCAAGATATTACATGTATCAAGCTTCCAACTAGATATATATTGGAGTAGGTTCCAATGCCTCTTTTGCATTAGTTTCATCAGAGGATGAGTATGATTCGAGTGAAGAAGAGTTTCCCTCTATTGTTTTCCCCTCTCCAATGTTTAGTCCCTTATTAGATAGGGTTGACCCAGGGTGGATAAAATACAAGTTTAATGTTTAGTCCATTATAAGATAGGGTTGAACCAGGGTGGATAAATTACAAGTTTAATTCAAGTAAGGAGAAATACTATTTGGGAACTAGCAAGTAGATGGTTGCCATTTTCTATGTGTTTGGGTACGTAGTGATTTGAGAAAAGATACTATGTTCACTATATATTTGTTTTTAGTGCTTCTGCTCCAACTATTATTTGGATAGCTTGCTGCAATTTTTTTAATTTCATTCTAAAATTATGTCTATGCACTAAATTATAAATAAAAACCATTTTCCAAATAATTGTATTTTCATTCTAAAATTATGTCTATGTGCTAAATTACAAAGAAAAACAATTTCCCAAACATAGAACTAAGCCCTGATTCATTCTTGATTGAAATAATTCTGCACAACACTAGGATAAATTTGCACAAAGAAGCATCTTGACTAGCTAAACAAAACATCTCCTCATATTGCATCTCATAGGACAATGTCAAAAGCTACCCTGAATATTGATATGTAACAATTAACTGCCCAAGTGCTAATTACTGTGCTCAAGTGCTAAAGATATTTTCTACTCTCCTACTTAGTAAAATGTGAAGAACTTAAGCTAACATGGAAATTTTATGAAGCCCATTAGGAATTGTTTTTTGAGGAGCCAATGGTGCCATGGATAGCCTGGTAGGTTGATAACGGGAAAAATGAAACCCCTACTGTGTAGGAAGTTGCTTTCTAGATCTTAATGGAATAAAGGCTGATTTTAACTCCTACTACTACTTGGAATTGGAATTTTGTTGTGACTTTGGTCATCTACTTATTGTATTAATTTATATTCTAAATTTTCAGCATTCCCTCCAAATTTTCACTCCTCTTCAACATTTTAGGTGGCTGCATATTTTTTGAGTTTCCTTTTCCCAATTTTTCATTATTCAAAACTGTAAACAATTTCAACTTGACTGATCCTTATTTAATATGAATTCCAACTTTAAAATTCAATTCCAAGGTATCCTCCTTAGCCTAACCATTTAACTTATAAAGTCTAAGGAAATATTCATTATTCAAACGTGTTATTAGTATTAGATCTTTATTATTTAGTATGGAATCCGACTTAAAAATTAATTCCAACTTAATAGCATTAAAATATAAATTTTATTATTTAATATGAATTCTAAATTTAACTTTTTGTTATACAAATTCTATCACAGGAAAATTACAATGGGGTGAAATCTCTAAATTCAGTCACTACCCAAAAGAATTAAAATGAAATTTTACTATTAAGAATGAATCCAAGTTTAACATTTTATTATAGAAATTTATTAAAATGGTGTAAGAGATTCGCTGATTGTAAGAAAAAGAATTTTACTATTGAGAATGAATCCAAGTTTAACATTTTATGATGAGGGTGAAATCTCTAAGTCAATCATTACCCAAAAAAATCACTACCCAAAAGAATTAAAATGAAATTTTACTATTGAAAATGAATCCAAGTTTAATATTTTATCATAGAATTTTATTAAAATGGGGTAGGAGATTGAGTGATTGTGAAAAAAAAAAATTTACTATTGAGAATGAATCCAAGTTTAACATTTTATTATAGAAATTTATTAAGATGGTGTATGAGATTTCTAGTGATTGTGAGGAAAATATTCTTCTTAATTCAACTTGATAAAATTTAGTTACAGGAAACAAGTACTTTTAAGTATTCTTAACCATTAAGCTGAGGTAAAGTAAAAAGCAATAAATATTTTTAACTACTAATATTTAATGAAAGGAAACACATAAAAATTTATTGAAAAGAAAAAAATAATCTTATCCATTAAGACTTGATAAAATTTATTTACAAGAAACAAGTACTCTTAAGTGCTCTTAACCTAGTAAGCCTAGGTAAAGTAAAATAAAATATGTATTTTTAACTATTAATATTTACCCCATGCTCTTAGCCATTAGAATTACTTAAACACATTCAAAAGTTTAAATTTTAAGTCATTAACTCTATATAAGATATAATCCATGCTCTTAGTCATTAGACTTAAACAAATTCAAAAGTTTAAATTTTACCCAGAGTTTACCTAGAGAAATCGGCTGCTCTTAACCATTAATTCTTGAACAAATTCAAAAGTTTAAATTTATCTTAACCATTAATTCATAAATTCTATTAACCATTAGACTTAAACATCAATCCTACATCACTAAAATATTAACACTTCAACATAAACCCTACTTCCTACATCACTGAAACATTAACACAGAGTAGTCATATTACTTCTTGCATCAACACACAAACATTAACACAATAGTCAACTACTTCCTACATCAACACACAATACACTAAAATCAATGAAAATAATGAAGCCAGTGAAATGTAAATGTGTTAATCATTTTTGTATAATGAGTAAAAACTAAATTGAAAAAAAGATTGATGAAGGCACTGAAGCTCATGAGATATAAATGTTTTAAATGAATAATGCAAAAATCAAAACCAAATTTTTAGAATCAAGATTCTCATGCCCCTTTGAAACCTTATATTTTGATGAATCAAAAGTCTATCTTTTTTGAAACCTAGATCCTTGGTGCTTGATAAATCTTCACATGTCAAAAGTGTGTGTCTCTTTTGAAAGTGTGTGTCTCTTTTGAAACCTGGGAACCTAGATCCTGGGTGCTTAATAAATATTCATAGATCCTTGGGAATAGACCCTCAAATCCCCTGCTAAGATGTATTTATGCAATGCTTGGTTATGAATATAGATCCTCAAATCATTGGTTATTATTAAACAACTAGGGTTCATACTTAATCATTTTCTTATGAAAATTTAGCAGGGTCCATGATTACTCATTTTTCTATGTAAATTTAGCAGAGTTCATACTTAATCATTTTCTTATGTAAATTTAGCAAGGTCCATAATTACTCATTTTTCTATGTAAATTTAGCAGGGTTCATAATTAAGCATTTTATTATGTATATTTAGAGATAACATTACACAAAACAAAATGCATATCAGTTTACATTATAATTTTTTTATGGCCACACAAAATTACATAAATAGATGCTAAATCTTATCCAATCTTCTACTCTTTATTTTACAATCTTCTCCTTCTAGTGTTACAATTTTTGGTAAGATTATGATTTTGTATTATTTAAAAGGTGTTTCTAAATAGATAAATGGATTTTGCACTCTGAAAAATCTTCTCAATTCACACACTTAATATTATCAAGATTTTACAACTCAAACTTGTGATTCCAGCGAATGCTTATCAAATTTCAACAAATTTACCAATACAATAAATTGAGGATCTAAATCAATGAAAAATACAACTACTCACTACCCACAAGATTAAACATTCCTATGAAACAAAGATATGGTTTAATCAAACAAGCAATGAATTAGAAAATATGGTCGTAATTATCAGTGGGAAGAATCCATTTAATGTTATAAATTAAATCCTTTAAGAAAATAAGTAAAATTTCATGATGGAGCACTTTTTCCCATTTAATTTCCATTCATCCAGCAAAATTTTGAACCAAAATTGAAAAATATCAATAGAGAACATGAAAAAAAGTTATAAATTTCATGGGGAGAAAACACAAATAATTTTCATCTGACATATATCCATTGACATCAAGATCCACTATAGGTTGTATATACTCATGTCTTTCATAACTAAATATTAGGAATCTACGAATTTTATAACTTATCTGGAAGGTCTAAAACCTATATTCTCATGTGCCCAAACTAGGGTGAGAATATGTTATGTGCTTAATATACAACACACAATATATGATTCAGGATAAGCCCATATATCTAACCCTAAAGGCATCGATATTTCAAGGCAAGTGATCAAAGTTCCAACCATTCCCATTTTATAGTGGGTTACTATATCATCTTGATGCAAACTTGGAACCAGTGAAACATATCTTCAGCCGCAGGACCTATCATGTATAGACAATAAGACAGAGATTAGAACAAAATATATGACTAGCATATTGTGAAACTAATCTTTTTTGATATCAAATTACCTCTCAGAAAAAAATTCAATCATAATAAGAATGAATTCAAGATATTAATTCAAACATTGATCCCTCTACATAATGGTTAAAACTTAAGACCCAATGCCCATGGATAGACATACAATCCTCCAATATACTAGCAATAGAACCATCACTAATGAATGGACAATAAACATTAAAATCCCTATGAAACAATCAATACACAGTTAGTCACCCTTCACAAAGGAAAATTATATTTGACCTCATCATAGGATATTTTCTTATAGGGAAAATTATATAGGATTTGTGTTGAATTTTTCCCTAATAGTGTAATTGGGGTCCCTCTTTCAAGACAATCATACAATAAACAAGGGAATTGCATTCACATTGGACATGTACAATGGACACTAGACATGATTAGCACAAAAATATCTCATTTCTTAACATGTTCAACTTCACCAAGTGAATCGTGTAAATCTCAATTTCAAAAATGATTCCAGCCTCATTCATTTTCATGGATACAATCTGATTCAATGACCCCACAACATTATATGACAATCATTCCTGAGTGAAAGGAAACTATCAAGTTATCAACTATAGTAAGCAAGCTTCCTCCATGATTATAAGTAAAACAACCTACTCAACTATAATTTCCGATTTATATAGTTACCCTTTTATAAATTCCACATTTGCATTGAAATTGATATTTTTTTTCATGCAAAGACTCCACTGGATTGAAATAATGATAATACTGAAACAAATTCAGATTTAGGTTGCTATAGATTAGTATCATTGAAGATATATTTTGAGTGTGCATGCAATGAATTAAAAAGACATGAATTATCACTATGATCTATCTCTAGATGTTTATCAGGTGAGGCTGCAAGTGCCTGACTTGTTTTCATGCAAAAGTATGTAAAAATTTTTACACTTTGAAGGCACCAAGCCAATCCTAGTTCGTTTAGTCTACTACAAATTGCAGCAATACTTCTTACAAGTAGCTCCACTAAAAGCCCAAGGGATTAGCTCAACTAGTTGTCACTTGTTGAGCATTTGGATGGTACGAGCAACTAACTAGTTTAATCCCCTAGATTAGGCTTACTGGTCTACATCAATGGGTTTACAAGAGATGTCATGTAAAAAATATAGGAATCATCCCTTGGTTCTCCCAACAGGATTTTCCAAGAGAAGCTCAAAATCTAATGAAGCTTCCTTATCTGTTTGTCCACCTCTATGTAGCCCTTTAGTATTCTTCTGGATGAAACCCATCTTCATTGTTGTTGTAATGTTTTTCAGGACTTATGTGAAACTCACTCAAAGAGTTTCTAAGCACAAATCTATAATTCCATTTGATTTGTGGAACCATAAAACAATTTATACTAAATTTGATCACCCCATCACTTGAGTTTTAACAATATAAATTCCAAAACTAGATTCTAATGACTATCATGAAGCAGTATTCTCCTCGCTTGACCAAATTCAAGAATTTCTAAATAATCAAAGAAAAATTTAAGTTCTAACCCCAAGATTAATGCACATGATTAAAAAAATTTTAAAGGCCTTGTAAATTCCCACATCCATATTTGAGCATTGCCAATAGTTGTATTCCACATTCAGCACAAATTGAAGGCCTTTTTAGGTACCAAAAATCATGTTTGAGGGGAAACCACAATTACAGTCAAAATTCTTAGCAAACTCATGGATCTTTATAGTACAAAAATCAGACCCTAAGGGCTCTGGAAATGTGATGATACACAAATGAATCCAACATATATAGATAGAATCTACCTAATCCATTAAGAAAATTTTGATACAACAAAAAATTCTCTTCTACCATTCATGCACAACACAACACATTGTAATCCATATGGATGTTGAGAAGCAACAAAAGAAGTCAATATATGGTAAAACAATTCATTTTTTGAAAAAAGAATGGTGTAGAGTAGAGAATAGCAATTACTCAAGTTAGTTTCTTACTGGAAGATGAAATGAAAAAAATATCCCACCCATTGGCCAAAATTAAAAACCTACAAAATTTTTGTAGGAATTACGCAAAGTATACAATTTAAAACACAAAACAAAAGATAAAATAGAGATGCTACAAATTCCATGAACTTGGATAATTATTCAAACTACACCAAACATGTGACCATATTAAGACTATTTTACCTTTCAAACCAAATAAATGAAAGAACCATATACAAGTTACCTATGCATTTAATTGGGTCATCGCTTAAGAAAGTACATGCATACACTCTTTGGAAAGTACATACCTATTGTTTGTGCCTAGCATATTGATTCCCACTAGAGTTGAAGTCATTCCATGGATGTTCAACCATTGTAGAAAAGATGATGCTTCTCCACCTGTTCCATAGTTACCTAACAAATTGTCATTTGTTAGCACAATGGAATTTGTTAAAGCATCAAGGTATATGTGCAAACATAATTGTATTGAGTGGATGTGAGGGAAAAACTATAGGAATGCCTAAATGTTGAGTAGATGGTATTTTTGTAATAGATTTATCATTTTTGTCATTTGCATTATTTAGGATCTAGTTAGATGCACATTCATTCAAATGTACCTAGCATGGTAGGAAAGGTTGGATGGTCTTGCATCTTCCTTTGGTCTTGGTTTATTGCCATAGCTATGGATTGTTACATCGCTGTAAAAATAAACATATCACATGTTAAAGAATGATGATGAATAAATACACAAATCTAAAACCATCACTATATTCAATACATGAAACAAACCTGGAACCAAAGACAATGCATTATTTGATTGAGGACCTCCTCGCCTATTGAGGTATTGAAACTCAAATGGTTCATATTCTGATGGATGGACATTTAAATCAATTTCAAAACCATTGTTTTTTTTTCTCCTTTGTTTCTTTGTATGGGTAAGGAAACTTTTCTTCCTCTTCAAATACGAATCAAGAGAACCCAACCCAGGTGTGAATTCAAAATCCATAATGTGCAAGTTGTCGGCCTCATCCAACATTTTTTTAACTAGACTAAGCAATTGTTTTGCCTTTGTCAAAGTAGTAGGAGGGTTATATAGAATGAAATGTATGTTTTTAAACAACTCCTCTTTTACCAAATGAAGTGCTCCAACATCTGCACCAACAATATTTGTGGCCATAGGAGTGGCATCAACATCTACATCATGGCTCTGGGTATCTATATTGATCTCATAAGAGCCATTGAATATGTTATCCATTGCATGTTGATAAAGTAATGGATATGGGTTATCTGAGTGGAGATACAACAAATTAACCTTTATGGAAAGCTTGCAAATGTTGCCACGAGTAGATCATGGGCATTCACACGTTATAAAATCCATGCGATACCATTTGACAAGGTACTTATTTTCTCGATCTATTTGACTTCTCACCCAGTAAGAATTGGTTATGCTCTCATGAGGAGAAAAATCACTATTCATAATTTTTCTTGCTCTTTCCATTGATGATTCATTTGTTTCACTTTCTTGTAGTTGTTTAGAAATCCTTCTTCTTACAATATTTCCTTGAACCGATAACAAGGTTCAATGATTGTTAGCAGCATATACAACAACCAATCCATTCGACGAGAACATTTTTTTCTTCTATCGGATAATTTTTTTGTTTTCAAATAGAAATTATATGAATCAACAACATTGTTTGTCTCCTTATTTACATGAGCAAACTACCGACAACCTTTCACCCACATCCCTAAGTGCAAAGAGAATTAATTTAGTCTAAATATATCACTTTTATAGAAGACAAACATGGATACAATACAAAGAGTTTGTTAACTTATGAATCTTATCACCAATTGTTACACAGTAATTTGTCACCGTCCTTGCAATCCCTCGTCCTGCACATTGGAGGGCCTTTTCCGTGACCTGTGAGCAGTGAAAGAACCTAAAACCACTTTCATGACATCCCCCTTGACAAGGACAATAATTCCTCTGAAGACAGTTTCTTGTGAAAAACCTTAAAGATAGACCTTTTGGCCTTGGCGTGACCAGCCAGTTCAGCCCTCGCGCCAATGGGGGAAATCTACCAAAGAGGGTGCGCCAACTGGCACTCTGTCCCAGTGTATTACTCGCACCAAGATTAATAAGGATTGTTTTTTAAAAATAAATGGCGGAAGTTTGATTCCAACCAACTCCTGAACGAGTCTCTAAAATGAGTTGGGAGGTTTGGCTCTGGATCTCCATGTAGGGGAAGTGGTTTTCCACCTATCATGGAAACTTCCTTGAGGACAGGGCCAATCCCACCATTGTAGGGATCCCAACTCCCCTTCCACCATTTATATAAGCTTGCCATTTTCCCTTTGCAAGCTAGCCTTAATGGTCATAGAACTAAGAGCTGAATCTGTAGCAAGGAGACTATTGCCAGACAGCCTTTGAGAGCCAGGCTGAAGAGAGAGAGCTTTGTCCCATTCCCAACGAGCTTCATTGAGATGTGCTCCACTGTCGACCCCACCGAAGGAAGATCCAGCATCAAAGCTTAGTATCATTCCTTCGTTTTATTAATGATAAGCGACTTTGATTATGGTTTCACTCGTGTATCTTTATCTTTGATGCAATGAGTTACATCTTCTCTGACTGATGTTTAGTTATAAGATTTAGATTCTATGTTGTATATCGTCGTGTCTCTTCGCATGTGTGCAGGTGTTCAGACGCACCAAGCGAAAGGATCGTGATCTGCCGAAGCGGAGGACTAGAAGCATCATCCTTCTTTTGACGACCATCGCATAGGACCTGAGGTAGGAAACTTATCATTTCTTGTCGTTTTGTAACTAGAGACATGCGTCTTAGCGTTACTTGATTGTTGCTAGACCCGATCTGGGCTAGTAGGGATCGCCTCTGTCCACAGAGGGGATTTACCTCTCCAACAAACTGGTGACTTCGCTAGGGATTTGATTGGAGTTTGTCTTGTCTCTTTTGGTCGCTTTTGGATTTTGTCTGCTTGATTTGCTCATCTGGTCTGTCTCTTTCTGGTGTAAAGCCTCTGTTCAGCTCCCACCATACCTAATCTGCTCCCTATTTGCTCTTTTTTATTTTTGTCATTAGTAAACTCGACTGGCGCGCTTTTTGACCTGACAGTCATGCCAACTAGCGCTTGTTGCTAGTTAGGCCCCCACGCCAATCCTGTTCTGGCGCTAGTTGCAGCCAGACAGTCGCGCCAATCATGTGTGGTGCTAGGGTTTGCTTGTTTCTGAGCCTTTTGAGCTTGATTTATGGTTTTGGTGTCATTTTTTCGACTGCCTGAGTGCCCTGAAGTCTTGGTTGACTTTGTGTGACCTCCATCCTTCGGTTGTTTGCCCTCTACTATCATTTTTACATTCTAGCCCTAGGGCATCTAGGTGCTATAGTGTGTTGAGCCTCCTGTGGGAGTTTTTTGTTTTCGTTTGTTTAGTCAACTTCGTTTTTACTTCCTTGCATTCGTTTGGTGGTTCTCCATTTTTTTATTTCATTATTTGAGTGATTGCTCTCTTTCTCATTCAAGTTTCTCTTTGTCTCGTTTCGAGCCTAGATCAGACGGTTTGTATGAGTTTTGTTGGGATTTCTCTTTGATTTGAAGGATTTCTCCGTCAGTTTGAGGTCTGATTGTGTGTTGAGTGAACTTGCTTGTCCTTACTCTTTCGCTATCACTTCTCAAATTGTTCTCTTTATTAGTTTTCATTTCTTTTAGTGCATCTTTCTCTTAAACATTGAAAATACAAAAACAAGTCTTTTGCTTTGATTAGTTAGTGTAAATTGAAAACTTTTCTGCATTATTAGTGTTATATAACTCTAAAGGAAAAGCTTTTAGTTTCATTAGCGTGCATTAGAGACACTAGTGGTTGTTTTGTGATCATTTTTTTATTGTTTGAAAAGCTCTCAACCTTCACGTAGTTAGCTATTCATCGAACAAAGTGATATACTGTGGCATGTAGTGTGCATTTAGAGGATTTTTGAGACATAACATTCGGTAGGGCCTGAAATTGAAACATAATTGAAGATCAACTCTAAAATTTATTCAATTTACCTTAAGGAAGCATTGAAACATTAACGAAATATCTAGAGTTCTAAGCTAGTGACGTGTTTTAGCGTCGTTAAACCTAGTAGTTGTCGTTCACCTCTTGGCTTTAGATAGCGCTAGTATGGACTTGTGCTCCCCGTACCATCGTGTATATAAAGGGAGACCCCACTAGGTTGCTATCCTTTATCCGTAGGAAGCTGAGTGTGTCGCCTTATACCCATGATACACCGGACACAACATTCAAGGAGATTACCTGCACGTACATCAAGTCCTTGGTTGATTTTTTTTTCATTTTTTAACCAAGGTGTATATGGTAATTCACAGATATCTGGTACACCCATCTGCCTAGATTACCAGAACAATCATTTTGATATTTTCTGACTCATAAATTTGAAAATATCATCAAGCGCTTGTCCTTTCACGCTTGTTTCCAATTTGAAAGCAATAGAGTCAACTTTTGCCTGTTTCTCGACTCTTAAAAGATGAAAAGGTAGAGTTTCTTTTCAATGTTTTAAAAATTAACTGCCCACGAAATATTCTTGGTTAAAATTAGTTTCCTTCGGGTGTTGTTCTAAAGTTGTTTTCAATGGCAACTTTTTTGAAGTGCACCAACCAAGGAATCCCCTCTGATGGGAATCCGGGTCCTTTTCCTCCTTTTGGAAATTTTGGCCCTCCTTATATGGCAACGTTGTCCCTTCCTGGGTTAACTGTTGGGTTGCCTGTTTGGTTGTTTTCAACCTCTGTGGTCTCGAATGTCCCGATTACTGTTCAATCAATTCCTCCGCCTGAACAACGCCATGTTGATTCCAAGGTGGACCTCTCCCCTTCTTCGCCTATTTCTGCGTCCTCCTCTCCTACTTCGCCTGGTGAAAGTCTGGATTCGAGTAACCAGGTGGCTAAGAAGAAGAATAAGAAGACAAAGAAGAAGGATTCCAATAAGAGAGAGGCTAAGGCTGTAGTTACCGCTCCTAAAACTTCCTCTCTTGATAAAACTTCCAACCCTCCGCGGAAAGTTAAGTTCCCTTGCATGATATGCCAAGGAAACCATCTTCTTTGAGATTTCCCTAGCATTCCCAAGGTGCTCGAAGCATGGTCCAATGGTCGTCCGCCATTGCCTTTGGCTTCTGGGAGTCAGGTTGGGGGCATGTCTTTAGCTAGTGCTGGTAAAACTCTTAAGAAGCAAGGTAAGCTTTCCAATCCCTATAAGTTGTGTGGGTGGCAGCATGCCATTCACCTTTGTTCGTATATGGATGAAGCCAAGTGAGTTTTGGACAACTCAATTGTTTCTGCATTGTTCCTTCTGGCTGGTTACAAACAGCTTTCTTTGAGTCCTCCACCAGCTGATCCTACGATTGGTCAAGAGTCATCCTTGGTCAATCCCGCTCCCTCGGAAATTCAAATTCAGGAATCCATCCCCGACCAACCATTGGTCGTGGGATCGGTTGAACTGGCCCCGTCTACGGTGCACCAGGTATTTTCCATTGAGAGTGGACCTCACATCCCTCAGGTTCTTCTTGTTTCTTCAGATTCCTTGAACTTGGAGAAAGATTCTCCTGTCCCTATATCTCAAGAAGCTGCTCCTCTGCCTCTCGTGATGGAGGTCCTGGAGGATAATCCTCCCATCTTCAAGATGGAGGTCGTGGAGGATACTCTTTCTTCTTCCGTAACACCAGGGGAAGACCATCTTAGTTCCATGGTAGCCCCTCCAAGTAGTTTGGTCGCTTCCTTTGACAGGAGGCGATTTGCAGGATACTGCCTTCCGTCTTATGTGCCTTTTGAGATAATGGTACAAACCTCTGGTCTAGTCATACCTAGCACTGTTATAGATGAAGGTGCGTCAGTTAGTATTTTATCCTCAACTACTTGGCAAGCTTTTGGTTCGCCGCTGCTTGTGCCTGTTACGCAGAATCTGTTGGTGTTTAACAGAGGAACTAGTCAACCGTTAGGGATCCTTCTGATGTTGCATGTTACTTTGGGAGGGAAAACCGTCCATATGGATGTGATGGTTTTTCCTGGCCCCTTGGAATTTAATTTACTCTTGGGCAGCGATTATACTTATGCCATGGGAGCGCTTGTCTCCTACCTTTTCCGTATGGTCTGTTTTCCACATGAAGGACAGATCGTGACCATTGATCAACTTTCGTTCTTTGGTCCTGATGTGGCAACTGGCCTACCATCATCCCTTCCCGGTTTTTATCCACCTGTTCTATCTGCCCCACTACAGGTCAACTATGTGGCTACCTATCCCGTGCCTGTACTCAGTGATAATGCCATTGTACATCGCGTGCTGGGGGCATTGGGTCCTGATTTCCGAGGTGTTGTTCTCCCATCTGGTGTATAACTCTTGGAAGCCATGACTTCTTGTTCATCATGATGAGTTTTCCTAAGAGTAAAGTTCATTTTCTTGTGTCAAGCTCCTTAAAAAATGAAACAAACTCTTCAGAGCATGGTTCCTTTCCTGTGTCAAGCTCCTTAAAAAAATGAAACCAAGTTTTCGGAGCATGGTTCCTTTCCTATGTCAAGCTCCTTAAAGATAAAACCAGGTTCTCAGAGCAGAGTTTGTTTTCTTGTGTCAAGCTCGTTAAAAAATGAAACAAGGTGTTTTGGAGCACAGTTCGTTTCCTTGTGTCAAGCTCCCTAAAAAATGAAACAAGATGTTTTGAGGATAATTCTTTTAATGTGTCAACCTCGTTAAAACAATGAAACACTTTCCTGTTCAATTTGAGTCTTTGATAAGATCTCATAAAATCACAATCGAGTCTTTCTCTTGATCTCATAACTTTAACCTTCACTCCATCTGCCTTTCATATGGATTGAAGCTTGGGGGGCATGTACATCGAATTGAGTCACCATGCTGGGGGCATGCTTAAATTTTTTCAAGCACAGTTTGTTTCTGTTTCAAGCTTGTGTAAAAATGAAACCAGTTTCAAGGAGATTTTCCTGATTTAAAGCTTGTGTAAAAATGAAACCATTCCCATTTTACCTCTCGTGATTTCCATTTTATCAGCCTGTTATGCCAGATGAGCCTTGGTTTTCCCACTCCATTGTCACTATGTACTTGGCCAATCATATGCCTTCCTTGGTTGATTCACCCAATCCTGAGGAACCACTGCGATGAGTGGTCTTGTTAGCCATCCTCTTAACCTTTACTTGTTTTGAGCAGTTCCACAATTATCGAAACCAGTTGCTACCCTTTATACCACTCGTTCCTCCAGGAGGAGTCACCTTTTAGCTCTTTTCTGACTCTCTAAACATGAAAATATTGTTGAGTCGCTTGTCATTTTGATCTCGTTAAATTGGCTACGAAAGGACATCTACCCAGTATACGTTTACCCCTTTTTCGGGCTAGGATAGATTATTTACGAAAAAGGAATACCCTAGCCGATCGTGACTAGGAGGTTTTCTCAGACATAGTTTTCTACCTTTTTGGATCTGAGGAACTACCTACGAAAAGGGACTGTTGGAGTTTACTTTTCCGTTGTCTTTTCAAACTCTCTAAACATGAACATACGCCGAGTTATTCCTTTGTCAGACTCGTTAAAACCTGATGACATCAGATTCTGTCGTAATGACGATACTCGAGTTCCTCCTTCCTAGGGCTCGTTAAATGTTCTAGGTTGGATTTTTCCGAAGGACGAACTTATATTGCAAGCATATGCTATCCCCTTCAAGCTTGTTTTCAAAAATAATTGGGGTACTCACCAGAAATGGTGGGGGGGAAATGAAACCAGTATCATCATCGTGTCGGAAGTATCTCGCTCTTGAACATGGCACTTGTCCGCATTCGTGTCGGGTTGGGGACATCTCATCTCGTTCTCTGCTTGCCTCCATGGGTTTGGGTAATCCCTTTTGACTGCTCATCTACTCTTTGCCTCACCATCATGACCTCAAATATTTTGATGTCAAATACTGCCAAATCCATTTTCGTGCCACCGGTATGTTCAAGAGAAGTTGACCTCTGCAGTTTTTAACCCTCCTCTGATTCTCATCTGATCCTGATTCACAAATATTATGTTCCTCTGTCTCATGTCGATGATGTGAGAAATATTATGGCCCACCTTTGATCAAGGTCACTTCCTGTCGACTTCAGCTCATTATATAGGAAGCTGATCTAGATACTCCCTTCATGTACCTTGGAGCCTGCATGCCTCAATGGCAGGTTCTTTGCATTCGACGTAAGGTTTTCATCATTGACCTTCGATCGGATGATTCTACAGGTGTTCGACACCATCTCACTGTTCACATTCTGTGGATTGTACCTATAGTACCTTAAGGGCCATTGTCATTATTGGTGGTTCCTCTCACGTCTGTTAACAAATTTCATCATTGGCTTGTAATCAGACGATGTTCTTGCATGTTAGACTTCAGCTCACTTATTCACATGCTAGAACTTGTACTCTGTTCGGGTCGAGATGGAGGGCAAGACCCTGGGTTTTGTCTGATGGAATCTAGGCTATGGATTTTGTGGATTACCATGATTGGTTACATGACTCATTGATTGGATGGTTGTGACCATACCTGAGTCTATTTATTGATCCTTACTGGATGGCTGCGCCCATACCTTGGATCCTGACTATTGTATACTCTATTATGGATGGCTGCGCCCATACCACATATCATGTATTTGAGATATCAGTTGTACTTGTCTATGCAGGTTTTCTGATGGCAATGTTTTCAGTTGGGCATGTTCTCATAAAGCATTTGAATCACCCCTCTCTCTCTCTCTCGGGCCTCATGCTTTAGGGGGCATCTGTTACACAGTAATTTGTCACCGTCCCTGCAATCCCCCGTCACGCACATTGGAGGGCCTTTTCCGTGATCTGTGAGCAGTGACACAACCTAAAACCACTTTCATGGCATCCCCCTTGAAAAGGACAACAATTCCTCTAAAGACAATTTCCTATGAAAAACCCTAAAGATAGACCTTTTGGCCTTGGCGCGACCAGCTAGTTCAGCCCTCACGCCAATGGGGGAAATCCACCAAAGAGGGCGCGCCAACTAGCGCTTTGTCCCATTGTATTACTTGCGCCAAGCTTAATAAGGATTGTTTTTAAAAAATAAATGGCGAAATTTTGATTCCAACCAACTCCTGAACGAGTCTCTAAAATGAGTTAGGAGGTTTGGCTCTAGATCTCCATGTATGGGAAGTGGTTTTCCACCTTTCATGGAAGCTTCCTTGAGGATAGGGCCAATCCCACCATTGTAGGGATCCCAACTCCCCTTCCACCATCTATATAAGCTTGCCATTTTCCCTTTGCAAGCTAACCTTAATGGTCATAACACTAAGAGCTAAATATGTAGCAAGGAGACTATCGCTAGACAGCCTTTGAGAGCCAAGCTGAAGAGAGAAAGCTTTGTCCCATTCATGATGAGTTTCATTGAGACGAGCTCTATTGTCGACCCCGCCGAAGGAAGATCCGGCGTCAAAGCTTAAGGTTGTATCGTTCCTTTGTTTTATTAATGATAAGCGACTTTGATTATGGTTTCATTCATGTATCTTTATCTTTGATGCAATGAATTACATCTTCTTTGACTGATGTATAGTTACAAGATTTAGATTCTATGATGTGTATCGTCGTGTTTCTTCGCATGTGTGCAGGTGTTCGGATGTGCTAAGTGGAAGGATCGTGATATGCCAAAGTGGAGAACGGGAAGCGTCATCCTTCTTTTGACGACCATCGCGTAGGACCTGAGGTAGGCAACATGTCATTACTTTTCATTTTGTAACTAGAGACCTGCGTCTTAGCATGAATTGATTGTTGCTAGACCCAATCTGGGCTAATACAGATTGCCTCTGTCTGTAGAGGGGATTTACCTCTCCAACACCAACAATCCAATTATTATGGAAATAATCTAAGAACTTCTCTTCATCTGCAAATTTGATAAAAAATCGATTGATTCCATCATCCACTTCAGTAGTGTGTTTCATGATAAAACCTAAATCACTGAATATCTCATTGGCTTTTATGGAATTAGTGGTCAACTGATTCATGTTTTTTAACCAAGCTCTCCGTACATGCCAAACACATAAGATCACATCACAACCTGTGATACTTCTGCCATATTCAATGCATTTTAGTGAAAATTTTTTATAGAAAATGAACCTTGATTATATGATGACAATATTAAAGTTACCTCAAGGCAATGATTTCAGCCAATGCATCATCGACCATGAATGCATTGAATTTCCAATCAAGACGGATTTGGAAACACTTGTGCATGAGCTTCTCCAACCATAGTGCAATATCATCTTATGTGTTTCATGATGCTACGACCCATGCAATTGGTACCCCACTTTTTTTGTCATCAAATGCCACAAGTATATACCAATGATATTGTCATATTCAACGTTACCTAAAGTAAAATACACGTTGTTAATCATATTTAATGTCTACAACTTAAATATGTATATTAAATTAATAATCATTTCCATCCAACTTACGCCATATTTATTTGTATTAAATGTTGAATCCATGGCTATTAAGATATTGTGTGATAGCTTGACCATTGTCTCCAACATCCACCTTTTTTGAATCCATATTATATAAGGGACTTCCACACCATTGGGTTTTTGGTAAAAGAAAAAATCTTCCTGGTGCTTTTGATACCAAATTTGTACACTCATTTCATTCTTTTTGTGGAGTTGATAATTTCCGTTTGCCAACCTGTTATATATTTTTACAATATCTTTCCTGCATAAGAAGAAGTCTCTATCTTGAGTTGTCACATCCATTTCAACATGTCTCTTAATGTGGGTTATATACACCATATCAATAGACACTCCCAAAAAGAAACAACTCTCAACATAAGCAACGCCGTCCCTTGAAATATTTAGCCTATGCAAGGCCCTAGCCTCACCTGAATTTTCATGTTGTCCATGACAAGGCCAACCTTCTCCATCTTCATGTTCATACATATTGAAAGTCAATATTTCTATATGAGGAGTTTCCTTCATAACTTTCACAGTAAAGTGGCATTAACAACCCCTCTTCTGCATAAATGAGGTTCTTTTTTTAGTTGAAGGCTCTCTTCTTTTACCCTCTGGGCCAAATCAACAATAATATCTACACCAAAATTCTTGAAATTTCAATACATACAAAGAATGATAAATGTGGTTTTAAAGGACCTAAACAATCCATTTTGAAATACTTACACTTCATATTGTGATCTAGCAGTAGCTCTTTGTCTTGGTTCTTTTTTATGTCTCCGTATGAAATTACATGGAGGAATATGATTTTCTTCCTCCCCCTTGATAAAGTCAGAAACATTTTTTAAAAGGATTAAAGCAACCCGATCAACGTTGTTGTTATTTCAATTTATTTCAGTACAAACTAAGTCTTTACCAGAAAATTTCATTTTGTCTTTGAGGTCTTGCACCTCAAGATCCATGATATGCTTCCATTTTGCACGCTTGCCCATTTTGAACTGTTCTTGTTAGAAAATATGCGAACACATCAAATAAATGGCCTATGAAAAAACATGTTAGCAACAAATATATCCATTCTAGAGCATAACAACAAAATAAAATTGATGATCGAAAGTTGACCATTCTTCATTTTTAACTGTAAGTTATAGTTTCATGCCACATGATTGAGTTACATTTAGTGAACAGTTCTCTCTCACGTGTATGTTATTGAACACATGTATGTTATGTTCACTAAATGTAACTCATTCATTGAGGTCCAAAAGGTTGTTTGTTAAGGGGAATGTATAGGCATTATTTTATTTTTGTTAAGGTTTCTAGTTATGGGTTGAGAAATAAAGTTTAGAAATAGAATTAAGGATTAATGGTTAAAAATAAAAGCTACCAAACCAAGGATAAGGGTTAATTTCTCACAATAAAAAATTTTACATTTTTGGAGGGTAAGTAATAAGGCACAGCTACATGTTAATGGTTAACAATAAATATTTAACATTATAAGAAATCATATTAGAAAATAAGGGCTAAGGATTTAATGATCAATAATATGAGGCCTAGAGTTAAGGGTTGATGTTTAAGGATTTAAAATTGAAATAATTTGTGTTATTAATAATTATTGGTAAATAGCCAATGTTTAATGGATAAAGGTATAAGGCTGAAGTCATAAAATATTAAGACTAAGGATTTGGTGCTATGGATCTAAGGTTGAGGAGCTAAGGTCTAAGGTTAAGGGGTTAAGAGATAAATGTACAAAGTTAAGGGATGATGATTTAGGATTAAGGGTCATTGATCTAAGCTTAAGGGTAAAGGGTTAAGTGTACACGGTTAAGAAATGAGGATTGAAGGATAAGAGTTATGGATCTAGGGTTAACGAACAAGAGTTATGAGTTAAGGTTTAATATTACAATTAAAAATTAATGTTAGGATAAGGAGTAAAGGATGGGAGGAAGGGAAGGATATTTTATAGTCATGGAAATTATTCCAATATGCTAAGAGATAAGGATACGATTGTTAATAAATAATGGGTAAGGATCAAGAAGTACATGTTGAGGGGTAAAGGAAAAAATGAGGTAATTCCTAATGATTGAGGATTTATGAGTAAGAGATAATGATTAAGGACTTAAGAATAAATAATTTAGGGTTTAAGTTATGGGTTATGAATTAAAACTAAAAACTAGAGTGTTAAATTTTTTAATTACTAAAAAATAAATATTATGGATTATAACTTCCTATGATACTTTAAGAATAAATACACAATAACTTTCACATATAATATTAAAATATTTATGAAAAAAATATAAGCACATTTTCCTTAACAATTTCACCTGAGAAGGTGAAGAACCCTAGATGTCAAACTGAGGAATGACACAACATGACATGTGATTCTGCTACGGAGATTGCAGTACCCCCAAGCAACGCTTTTGACTTTTTCTCAATGATTCCTCCCTCAGGAGGGGTGGGAATATCCCCCCCTCCTCTCAATACTCCATCCACTGTCTATACTGCCACTGCAGTCAAAATGGCGGACTTAGGACAAAAACCGCCCTCCGACTCTGACCAAGTCCCAGCAATAAACAATACAGGTGATGCAGTCACAGGTAATGAAGTCCCAAAGGACACCAGCACTGATAAGGAAGCCTCTGCGACTCTGCAAAAATCTTCCTCAGCCACATGCATCCCAAAAGCAGCAGAGCGAGTTAAAATCGACCTCCCCAGTCATCGCATAAATGGCCACATTCAGTACATGAAGGATCATGCCCTCATCAGCAAGTTCATTGGACTATGGTCGACAGAAAAAGCGCTGCAAGGTTGGATAATCGCCAAATGGAAGCCCAAGGGAAAAGTGACTCTGAAGCTCGGCCCCAAAGGATTTTTTACAACTATCTTCAACTGCCTAGAGGACAGGAATCGCATCTTCGAGGGTGGTCCATACTTCTTTAACTTTGCAGGCCTGTATCTACGAGACTGGATAGAAAGATTCAATCTGGACAAGGAGGACTTCAACTGGGCTCCCGTATGGATCCATATGTACTCATTACCACTAGAATACTGGGATGAAGAGACTTTAAAAGACATAAGCAATGGATTGGGAGAATTTATAAAGGTTGCAGAGGAAAAAAAACTCAGATGATACACCTCTTATGCAAGGATCTGCGTTTACATGCACCTAGCCAAAGCTCTTATGGATTCGGTAAGTCTTTTTCATGATGACTTTGAATGGATTCAAACCATTGATTATGAGCATGTACCCTTCCGTTGTAGAAAATTTCATGAGCATGGACACTTATACCGTGATTTCCCTCTAAACCAACCGTCCAAAACCCCCTCCTCTGAGAACGGGAAAGATGCAGAAGGCTTTACTAAAGTAACCAACAAAAAGAAACATTCCAAGAAAACCCTTGTTACCCCCATTGCTCCCAACAAACCAGAAACGAGCAACAACTTTGAAGTATTAGCCACTCACGATACCCAGGAAGGCCAACAAGCCCAAACCTTTGTTTCTGACCAGCCCTCTAAAACCTCCATCTCTCAACCTAACCCCTCGACTTTTGAATCGGTCAAAATGGTCCCTCTCGTATTTTCCTCTTATTCCGACCCAGACAAAGCCATTGTCCTCAAGGATTCACAAATGGAGATCGACGACACTCTAGCACTTGTTTCTCATCAAGATGCCGACAAAGCAGAACATAATATGCCGACTCACATGGACGAAGAACCAGAAAGCATAGATATGGGGGATCTGGATATTCTGGCCCTGGAAACAGCCTGTCGCTAGATAGCATACGACAATATACCCACTCAAAAAATTGATAGTCTGGAAGTTGTACTTTTCAAAGCACAACAAAGCAACTCTCTAGGCATTCAGGCGGGTAGTCTATGGGATGGAAAGAAAATTTTGAAAGAAACAAAAAAACGAGGGCGTAAAACAGATTTGCAGAGAACTATCATTGTTGGAGAAATTCTTGTGGAATCTGGCAGGTATCCCAAGCTGACCAAATTCTACAAGGCGCTACCCCATGGTTCCTCATGAAGCTCATCTCTTGGAATGTGAGAGGGCTCAATAGCCCCTCAAAACACAGAATGCTCAAAAATATGGTACAACAAGTTAAACCATCAATATTTTATCTTCAGGAAACTAAATGCAACAACAAAGCTCTTGAAAACATTTTGGCTAAATCCTGGGCGGGTAGCCGATCTGTATCTGTAGATGCCTCTGGAGCTTCAGGGGGGCTAGCAATAATCTGGAATCCTCAAGTTCTCTCACTTTATGAATTTCATGCTTCGCATCACTTCATACAAACCACTTTCCATCTAGTGGGCTCCAACACTCACGGTCATCTCACTAATGTTTATTTCCTGCAAGAAATCCAGGAAAAAATGGAACTGCTAGCCACTCTAATAGAAATCAACTCTTCCAGACGCTTTCCCCTTTGGATTTGTGGTGGAGAATTCAACATGATTACCGCCCTAGAGGAAAAAACTAGTGGCAGAAATCGGTTAGAGTTGGATAGTATTGGCTTCAAAGAATTCATACAAAGCAACCTGCTCATGGATCTTCCGACCTCTAATGGAATACACACTTGGACCAATAAGCGAAGGGGAACTCACATATTGCATCTCGACTAGATCGCTTCCTAATGTTTGACAATGCTATTCAAATGGGAGGGGACTTTCATACCTCCATCATGCCTCTAGCAGGGTCAGATCACTGGCCAATCCTAATGCAATGGTCCCATCCTGGATCTCGTTGCAACAGGCCGTTCCGATTTGAATCATTTTTGTTCAATCACCGTGATTTCAAAGAAGTCGTCATTAATGCTTGGCACAATTGTACACCTCCAGTAGGCTCCAAGATGTACCAGTTCCAACAAAAGCTAAAGCATCTTAAGAACACACTTAAAACATGGAACCGCACTCAGTTTGGCAACATCTTCGCCCATCAGAAAGAGTTAGAGCAACAAATGAGCACACTACAACAACGCATAATCTCTGAAGGCCGAACGGACGAGTATGCCAGTCAGGAAAACGACCTCCTCTCCAAAATAGAAGAGTGAAGGAAATAGGAGGAGACACTATGGCGTCAGAAATCCAGAGTCAGATGGCTACAAGATGGGGAGAAAAATACAAAAAATTTCCACAGATCCACCATCCAAAGAAGAATGCACAATAACATAGCTTTCCTCAACAACAATCAAGGAGATCGTTTAGAGATTTATGAAGACATTGAAAAAGAACTCAGAGAGTATTTTCATAATATACTTCAAGAACCTAAGGGCAACAGGCACCAAGCCATTTAGGCCATCATGCAACACATACCAAAAATTATAAATGATGACCACAATACCATGCTTCTCAATCTTTTCACTCTCCATGAAGTGGAGCAGGCTATTGCCCAGCTCAAAGATGGAAAAGCGTCTGGTCCTAATGGCTTCACGACCAATTTCTTTCACTCATTCTGGGAGCAGATCAAATTGGAAGTATGGGCTCTAGTGGAAGAATTATGCACAATGCACTGGATTCTCCCATCTCTTAACACAAAATTCCTAGCTCTAATACCTGAGGATAATTCCAGCACACCAGATAAATACAGGCCCACCACTCTTTGTAATGTCATCTACAAACTCATATCCAAAGTCATTGCAAACAGGATCAAACCTCTTCTCCCCTTACTTATATCGCTGGAGAAAACAAGTTATGTGGAAGGGCGCCAAATCTTGGATGGCATTATCCTTTCTCATGAGGTTATCCACTCTCTAAAGCACCTCAAGAAAGCAGGTATGCTCCTCAAGTTAGATCTATCTAAAGCATTTGATAAATTAAGCTGGAACTACATTAATAAAATGCTCTTAACCTTTGGATTCAGCGGCGCTTGGACTAGATGGATTATGAACCTTATTTCTACCCCTAGCTTTTCCATCCTCCTAAATGGCTCACCCTCTCAACTGTTTCGTCCCTCGCGCAGAATCCGTCAGGGAAATCCCCTATCCCCTTTCTTATTTGTTCTCATGGCAGAAGGCCTCAACTATCTAATTCATCATGCTGCCACCACCAACTCCATAAAAGGCATCTCTTTGCATAATAGTCCCCCCAATACACACCAACATTTTGTTGATGACAATATGATATTTGGCCATCCTTCAGTCCAAGAAGCCCTCGCGTATAAAACCATGCTAGACACCTTCTCTGATGCTCCTAGCACCACCATCAATGCTGATAAATCCCAAATATTCTTCTTCAACAAGCCCATCATCACTCAACACAATATAGCAAGGATCCTAGGATTCTCAATAGTGGTGCTTCCTTCCAAGTATCTTGGGGCTCCTCTCATCGATTCAACAATCAAACACACCTCTTGGAGAGCCCTCCTCGACAAGCTGGAAGCAAGACTTTCCTCATGGACGTACAGATCGCTCAACATTGCAAGCAAACTCATTCTGGTCAACCCTGTTCTTCAGGCAATGCCATTGTACCTCTTGTCAATCTTGGCTGCACCTAAATGGGTCTTAAAACAAATCCGTAATTTACAAAGAAATTTTCTATGGGGATCTACAAACCTCAACAAAAAATGGGCGCTTGTAAAATGGACCAATGTCTGCCTCCCTAAATCAGCAGGAGGGCTAGGTATAAGAGATCCTCAGCATAGCAATACCATTATGGGTGCTCGCATTTGGTGTAACTGGATCTCTAAGCCACATACACCTTGGGCACGTTTATGGCAGACTAAATATGTACCAGGCAGACTTTAGGAGGATCTCATTCGAATCAACACGGATACCCCAGGATCGCTGATCTGGAATGTAGCAAAACAACACAGTGCTTTCATTCAAGCACATCATTTTTGGGAGATCCACTCGGGAGCCACAACTAGACTATGGGAGGACTCTTAGCAACAATTACCGAAACTAGCTACGCTGTTTCACAAGCCAAAGTGGCAAACAAATCTTTAGAAATCTGCCCACAATCAGGTCATTCATTTTTGGCAACAACAACCTATACATGGATTCCAACAATGGCTGCCAGCAGGAATTTGGCAAGAAAACTAGCAGGAGGAGACATATGAGGACATCGACCATGAGCTCAGTCTCAGGAGAATCAAAGTATCAGATCAAGTGGACAAGTTGAGATGGGGTTATACACCTAGAGGAAGCTTCACCACAAAAGAAGCTTACCAACTGCTATTTTTCCCTGTGAAGGTTCAAAAGGATCGCATATGGGATCATGTCTGGCAGCCTGGCATTTGGCCAAAAATTTCCTCCTTCCTCTGGCTCCTTAGAAAAAAGAGGCTTCTCACTTGGGATAATATTCAAGAAAATAGGTTTCATTGGCCCATCTCGATGCCCCAACTGCATCTCTCAAACTGAGACAATCTTGCACCTCTTGGACACCTACCCATTGACCTATAAACTATAGGAGAAATCTGCAATATGAAACAAAAGAACAGGAAGGCACATAGGAGACATAATCAATACCATCCGGTATTGGCTTTCTGAGCCTTTCCAAAGCCACCTACTCAACTCCATCTGGGCCCTGCTCCTAGGCTTCATATACTGGACTGGCTGGAAGGAATGCAACAAGAGGATCTTCAAAAATGAGAGCACTCCTATTGACATTCTTTGGTCCAATCTAAAATGAAATTTCCAAGAAACCTTAGCCCTTTGTCACTGGCAGGACTCAAAAATGCCTTCCTCCCTTCCTAAACGACTCATTTTGGAAAGCTGGAACCTTAACATCAAGCATACAGCTTTGCCCAAGCCGAATTCCTCAATCCATCCTGATTCTCCCCTCTTATGGACACCTCCTACAGATAACACCTTCAAAATGAACTTTGATGGAGCGGCCAAGGGAAACCCAGGTAAAGCTGGATATGGAGGCATATTCAGAACTGCTGTAGGCAACACTTTTCACATCTACTATGGCTCTCTAGGAAGAGACTCAAACAATTCTGTAGAGCTAGAAGGCTTATGGCAGGGGCTTCACATTGTAGAGAAAGAAAATTTCTTCCCTCTAGAGGTAGAAGGGGATTCCAGATTCTAATAGAGGCCGCAATACGCATCCACTCAAGCACTACAGCAGCTAAAGTGGCTTCGAGTTGGAGACTTCTGAGCAAATTGGAACAACTAGAACACTGGCTTAAAGTTCCAAGAGCCATCTCCTTAAGCACATCAGGCGCACTGCTAATAAGGTAGCAGACCGACTAGCTAACAAAGGCACTGATCAGTATCTTCCTTTCTTCGAGGGTCCTTTGAATAGTTCTGATGATGTTAAACTCATACAAGATTGCACTCTCATGGTGCACCAAGATCTCCATCCCTCGGATGCGAGTGGTTAATTCCATGTGTATGTTGTATCTGTTTTGGAATGGCGCGTGGATTCACCACACTGCCACCCAAACTCATGCGTCGCTGCTATTAACTCCTCTTACCATCCTCCGTTTACCTGCATTAATGTAGCATGTAGGCCAAGACTTTCCTGCTTCTATTCCAAGGATGGAGTACTCTAGCCATTTCATTCCTGCTCTGAATCCTTTGCAATCTAGCTGCTCCCCTGTTGTTGTAGAGCCCAGCTCTCGAACTAACACTGAGAGATGTTGTTCCATTGTTTGTTGTTAAGAAATTGAGCCCAGTATTCACATTTCGCAGAGCCCTCTCTGCAATCTGTGGCTCGATTTGCATACTGAGGCTTCCTCCACTCTGATAGCTCACCCCCCGTATACCCTTCAGACGCCCTTGTTCTCAGATACTGCCACAGCTCTTGCCTATTCTGCCTCCAATATTTCTGCTGTCCATAAGCTCCATTCTGCTCGGAGGAACATGCTGCACCTTCGCCAGCGAATGCACTGTCGGAGAGGCAGCAGTCGTGGCCAATTCTCGAGCCAGCCCTCCATGTCCATTACTGACTCTTCCTCCCCCTCTTCTGATAACTACATTGGTCGCTATCCTACAACTAACAACGGTCGAGGGCAAGGGCGCCTTGGGCATTTTCAATTTGAGGTGGGCTCTCCCCATATACCGGCCTCCCATGCCAACATCCCATCTCATTACCAAACCGCCCAACTTCATTTTCCTTGCTCTTTGAATAGGCCTATTGTCATTGCTACCATCACTGTCGAGTTCAAGGAAGAGCCACCTTGTTCGGACGCTGAGAAGATAGGTGATGGTCAGGAGATAAACACTATCAACAAGCAAGGCACTCCTCAAAGTGCAATTATGAAGAGGAAAGTTCCTAGTTGCAGTGAGAACCATGACACAGGACATGAAGATAACCAGGACTGCTCCAAGCGAGGTTGCCTCAACGACAAAGAAGACAAGCAGGCTGAGGACGTTGATATGGACGCCTATGGGTGCCCAGTTGTTGAAGAACCTCCCTCCACTTCTCATGACGCCTAAACTATTCAGAATTTGTAGGTTTTTTCTTTACAGTCTTTCGGTTGGGTTTAACTCTATGTTTTTCCTGATATTTAGTCAATCGCTTCTGAATTTTGGTCATGTGTTAATGTTCCAAGGCCGGTTTCTCTTGCGTGGGCGGAATGTTTTGGTATGTCTGGTAAACAAACTTCATCTAGTTTTTCAGTGTGAGAATGTCTCATTTCTAGGCAAGTTACACTGAGGCCAGTGCCTCACTGTAATATTTTTGTTATATTAATAGATTTAGTCAAATTTAGAAAAAAAATATTCAAATATTTACCTCAGAAAAATATAAACTTACCATTGCAATAAACACGAAAAACAAAAAATTTAGTTCACATCGAAATATTTATCTCATAAAAATATAAACCGACCATTGCAATAAACGAGTTGAATTTTGCAATGGATCCTGTCTCCCTATGCAATCAATATTATAAGAAAATAATATAAAATGTTGTTTTGGCAATGAAAATATTATGGATTGAAAGAAAATTAACAGCACTGATATGGAAAAATCAAGCCTTGACGAAAGGTGGGATGTTTCAAATAACAATATGCATAAGTTCAAAAAGACTTTCGAAGAAAGAAGTCTTGAAAAGAGAAAATTCTGTGCCATGGAATATTACATGGATGTTCATTCAATTCAGTATTCTCTTGGTGCATAACGGTATTCTATTGATTACGAGGTGCAGAACAAATCAACTCTTTGAAGCAAATATATAAGCGATACTTCAATTCAAGGGTTTTTCCAACTTTAAGGGAAAAGCAAGGTGAGGAGATGGTCCCAGTTGTATCAAACCTATTCAGTTTTTCGGAAACTATCATTTTGAGAAAAACGAAAAAAAAGCGTTCAGTTTCAGAAGTTGCAGGCAAGTATTTTCGTAAATTTTTGTTCGATGAAATGGGGGTCCATGTAAGGGATGCAGTGATTACTCGGATTTGTGAAGACCACCGAGGAGTGCAGATCAACCGCACTTTACTGAAATACATTTTGGGTATTTTGTAGAAATTGGAATAGGAATGAAATTGGATGTGTATGGGAATGAAATTGAAGTGCCCTTGTTGGAAGATACAGTAGTTTACTATGCTCAAAGATCTAGTTCAAGGAGTTTAGGAGAGAATTCATGTATGGATTATCTGTTGAAGGCTGGAGAGTGTATGCAAAGTGAGGAGGACATAATTGTCCATTATTTGCACACTAAAAAACAATCCCACATACATGTGAGAGAGAACTGTTCACGAAGCCCACAAAATCATCTGTCGGAATGACTTATCGATCAAAAGTTGCAGGGCCAGAGCATGAGGGAACAAAGCAGAGAAATTGTGAATCTTCCCAAAGGGGGGATTGAGGAAATCTGTTGTGATGAACATTAAGAAATCGAAGTCCAATTTTAAGTTAATCTCGGTTTTCCTCTTCTTGAAAATTTTCCTTTCTTTATGAATATTCTCTTAGTAATTGAAGCAATAATGGATGTTTAACTGTAATTTGTCAATAAAAAAAACTGTCCTTTTTCTATTGCAGGACTGGTTTGACATATAAAACAAAATTGTAAAATATAATCACAGTGAAGACGTGTGAAGGAATTTTTGAAGGAATACCTATGAAGCTTGCGATCCTCTGTTTTGTTTTGCATCAAGTTGTGCGATGGCCACAAAGCAATAGTCTGCACACCTCTGTTTTGTTTTGTTCTGCGTAGTTGTGCAATGTCTTTTTGGTCTCTGCTCTGTTTCGATTTTGAAACTCTGCTTTGTTTCCATTTTAGAACAAAATGATGAAAAGTGCGCGGCAGATGTGAGTAAATTCACCCACCTATCTGCCACCGTAAGAATTAACTAGTCTCCGCCCAAAGAATCAACTTTGATAGGGTCATGTGGTGATCCCCAGGCATAGTCGGTGACATGAAAATGATGTCAAGTCTCTATTGATGGGCAACATATGTTTTATGACTGGCAGGATTTCCGGGTTAAAATGTGGCATGGGTAGACTACTCCTATATTCATCTAATATGTTTTATGACTGGCAGGATTTCCGGGTTAAAATGTGGCATGGGTAGACTACTCCTATATTCATCTAACCCTCCAGAGATAGAAAGTTTTAAAAAATATTTCACTTTTAATGGCAAGTGTATATTAAATAAATCTTTCGTAAAAAAACAAAATGAAAGTGTCATTTTAAATCTTTCAAATTTTAAATTAAGATTAGCCCTATTCACCTGTGATTTGTCTTTTATAAATTGTATTGCACATACCCAACTTATTGTATCCATTAAATCCTTACTTGCACTATGTCCCTTTACCCTTGCTCCTTCACCTTTTAAAGAGCTAGAGATAATTGAGCAGAGAATAATTCATGCTACTAATATAGGACTATACTTTGTAACCTATTCCCTTTAGTCAATGTTTAGTTAATAAATCTTGTTCCTTTAGAAAAAATCTCTTGAGTGAAATTGTTGTAAATTATGTGTTTGAAAAGTAAATATAAATAATTCATTTCCATAAATTAGAAAAATAAATACAAAACATCTATCTCCGTAAATTTTATTACTCTACAAACCACTGCAATAAGAACATTTACCATTGTAATATATTACGAGATAATCTTTTTATTTTAACATTTCCAATAAAAAAAATTACCATTAAAATATATTTTCTAATATTTTTTTTTAACAATTCATTTGATTTTAACCATTCCAATAAGAACTTTTTCCGATATTCCTTTTATTTTAACAATTCTATTGCTTGATAAATCTAATATGGTTGGCTACATAGATGAAACCCAAAAAATCTTTATGATAGTAGGAATTTTGGAGGAGAATCATTTTCTTCATTTTTCATGTTTGTATTTTAGGTAACTTTTCACTGTCATATTCTTTATCTGTCCAAAGGAATGTGCACTATCATAAAAAGAGAGAAGCACATTATGAAGGAATAGAAAATATATTTTCAAAATTTAAATATGGGAAATTTTATTTGAAAGTGTATATGAAATTTTTTTGGTCATACTCCATCTTGAGTCATTGAAATTAAAATATTTGATGTACGCATTATTTGAAATTTCTATCAAGCAATTGCCTTTTGTAATTATTCAATTTTTACCATCTTTTTATGTGCACCAACTCAACGTTAATATGATTAAAATCCCCTCAAATACAAAGCATATTCTGGGATTTGAAAATGGGTAATTAAAATCACCCAAGCTATTTATTCTGAATTTCTTCATTAAAACTTATTCCTACCTCATTGAAATTAAAGAAAATTCACTACCATTATAAATTTTACCAAAAAAAATGTTCGAGTTCAACTTCACTAACATCTAACATAGACTACCAACTTTCTTGCAAAATTTTCTTTTTGTCCCTCAATCAAAAGCAAATGTGTTACATTGCACACTGAAATTTAATGAACTTGACTATGAACATGACTCTAATTGGACCAAGAATGGAACAAAAGGATCAAAGGTTTCACTCGAGAAAGCCACTTAAAAATGATTAACAACAATGTGGGGCCACTTAGTCAGAATTTAGCTAAAAGTTTATACAATTTATGAATTGTAATTAAGTCGTTTTAGATATGTAATTTTAGAGGGTTTTTTCTATTGGAATTGTATTTTTGCAGATTCCGAGAAATAAACAAAAACTTCATATCATTTTCAATATTTATGATTTAGGTTGTTTGTAGCTCACATAATTAGTGCATTTCCAAAAGCCAAAATTAACTATAAAATATCTTTTTTTTTTTCAACTGAAAAAACAATAATCTTTCCTTGATAATAAAATATGTTCAAAAACCATACTATTTATGGAAAAAACCTTTGTCAGCTTAAGATCTTATTTTAATATTTCTCTGTTAAAAGTTTTTTGGTATATTTTTGAATCAAATTTATACAAAATTTAACAGGTATTAGTTAGAATATTAAATCAAATCCACACAATCCACAACCCTCTTGTATAAAAAAACTTGTGTACTAGTTTAGTTAAACACATTTAAACATTCAAAAGAAATTTTAAATAACAATAACCATTGTCTAACTTAAAAATGGATTTACCAAGTTCCAACCCAAAAGTCCATAAATAAAAAATTTCCAGTGTAGTTTTTTGTGTCGGGTTTTTGCGAGACCATTTGATTTAAAAAATGGCTACAGACATGTTGAAGAGCATTAGATGATCATAAAATTGGAGAAAACGATGTAGTGTTATCGCACTGATACATTGAATAATATGTTCAAAATTAATGGTTTTCTCTATTTCCAAGCATTTATTTATGTTGCTAAACTTTGACTACTTATGGTGTATAATTCTGCCAATGTGTACTCACACATATAACTGAATTTCTGTGTGGGTCTATTTTCGAAAGGAAAAAAAAAATGGTAGAAGAAACCATGACTCTGTTTTTAAAACAAAGAAAACAAAAGCGAGATCATTAAAAGGATGCTCAATGCGGAGAAATACCTATGAATATGTGATCATTGGAACTTGGAATTCTGATGTCCTTCTTTCGATTCTTCTTGGTTCTTCAGACTTATTCTGGTCGAGACAACATATATATTTTGGTATTTTTTCGTCATCATAGCACAGTTAAGTTGGTTCATAATCGTAGTTTCCCTTCAAGGGGTCGGCCTCGAATGAATATGTTTTTTTTCACCCGAATTCCTTGCTCTTCCTTTGGTCGAGCAAGCAACTTCGCACCTCCCTCAGGTTCTACGCACTTACCTCACGATAAAGGAAATACTATGTTAGGTTTGTAGTAAGAAGCTTAAAAAGGTATTTAAGCCCCTAACATAGGGTTTGAGCACTTGATTAATAGCCCCCCACCCAATAAGAAAATCAAAGGAATTGATATAAAAGAATGCACCAAGCTAGATTTCTCTTCTTCAGGGGTGGGCTCTATTTCGTTGTGTGAGAGCTCATGAACCAGCCAGGTGAGGTGTGAACAGTGAGGAGCTCTAAAATCAGAGTGACCAAGCCTTTTTCTTAGGACCCTCAAGTAAATATTTTTACATTTATTAATAGAATAAGAAGGTTGGACGTCGTCATAATGATTGTTGGACGGTAATGCAACAACCTATAGGCTCCATTACATTTTATTTATTTGTTCAACAACCTTCTACCGCCAAGTAGTGGCATACTCTAGACTCTAGAATCTATTGGTTAGGTTGTCAAGGAATAAAGCAGAATGACGGTCTGTCACGCTGCAGCTGTTTTGTAATTTAAATATTTAGAAATGTCCTACTGACCGACAACCCTTCATAAGACTTTTAATTTTTTTTTTTAATGGAATTTTTTTTTTTATACTCCTAGTTTTTGGTAAACACTTCTCTTACGTATTGAGGGTCTCTTGAATGACTGTGACGTGTTCAATTTTGAACACTGGTTGCGACCACTAAGGTTGGGTTGGTTTTTTCCTTTGTGCTTTATTTTTTTCGACAGCTAGCATGTGATGAGGATTATTCTCTAATAAATATAGCTTAAACACTCGCTTCGTTTAAAGATCTCGTTGATATCAAAGCCAAAGTGATTGTACAAGTAATCCTGTGACACATATTTCTCTCACGCTTGCGTCGACTGTGCAAATATGGAATTTTTATTGGTCATGATTTTTGGGATTCATTAAACTGTATTTGACATTCAATTTTTATTTTTTTTAAATTTAATATTGTTTATGTTGAATTTACTTATGAGTTCAAATTTTTAATTTAAATGAAAAAACATATTACTAATTCAATAAAAAAAGTACCCAACGGTAAACAATAGAGAATTGATAATCTAAATTCATTTAAAATTCACGAAAACCCCACAAGTTCAAAAGAGAAAGATTACTCGTTGAGGTGGAACTCATATTTATGACATAATTTACGCTGAATTTAGAACCAAAATTAAAACGCGTAGTCTAAAGAGGCCGCGTTTTGACCCAGATTTCGGGAATGATTTTCAGAAAATCCGGCAAAGATTTGCCCAGAATCTTGTTTATAGTTGTTAAACATTAGTATTTTGAGTGCTCCAGGGGTTTTTGATAGTGCTGAATCCATTTCCATTATCAAAAATGGATTCCAAGCACTCCAACTACATGATTTTTACAAATTTAGTCGACCGGATTCCGGCGGATCTCTGCCCTCCGGGCCAAAACGCGGCCTCGGTAGACAACTCCAAATTAAAATTGAGATCTCAAGAAATAGGTAGCCTTGTTGTAGGGCAGAGTCATTGAGGATAAATGTCATAACTTGGTTCCAGGTTCATAAATGTCACTCGAAATGCAGTACATGTACATTAATATCAGACATTATGTTTTCAGAATTACGTACTCGAAATAGGGTACCATATCCATTGAATTTACTGACACTGACTTCTATAGTGCAAAGTAAAACTATTGCACAATAAGACCTCATTTCTCTTGACTAATAGAATTGTAAATAAACCAGCCTAGATCCATCTAACTCTAGATTTATCATGCGCCGAGAAGGATCAAATCTCTCGAGGTGCAAACCTTTCCTCAAGTTTTGCACTCAAAAAATAGGTTTGCACCTCGAGAGATTTGATCCCTCTCGGCGCATGATAGATCCAGAGTTAGATGGATCTAGGCTGGTTCCAGTCTGAGGCATCAACGTCACATTTTTCAGATTATTAAAATTTTTGTATATTTTTGAGATGTAAGATGGATCTAGGTCAAGTCAAGGAAAATCTATCGAAGATATGATTAATTTTATCAATAATATGTAAATATATCAAATATTAATATAATCATTTTAAATATGCTAAATATTTCTGAGATTAACTCGGTCATTTTAATTTTAAATTTTCTTAGTTACCTCAGTTCGTTGAGATGATAAACATTGTTAATAACTATAATGATGAAAAATGATAAAATATTTTTTTTTAATGCAAAGTGACAATAATAGCATTGAATGATATAAAATGTGAATAATAAGAATGCACTCATGTTACAAATAGTCTTCATTGTGATCAATCTCAAACTATTTTCTTCTACTATTCTTATTGCCACCTTTGTTAGTTTTGTTATCTTTTCATATCGATTATATGAAAAAGAAAATTTAAATCGTAAACCATTTAAATATTTAGCTCGAGCTGTTGTGGTAAACATGATACGTTGTCTCTCTTGCTCTCTAATATTAATAGGTTAAATTACTATAACACAAAAATCAATGTACATTGTCAATAACTTTTTGTGCTTACACTAAAATTAATGCATATTGTTAATCCAATCACTTTAAAATTAATGTACCGTCATATATCCAATTACATCAAACCATAAATCAACATATACATTGAAATCAATGCATTTAATGCAAGCAACCAAATAATATTAGAAAATAACTTCTACATTGAAATCAATGCACCTAATGCAATCAAATAAGATTAGAAACTAACTTCTACACTGAAATCAATTCATTTACTCAAAGCAATCAAATAGGATTAGAAATTGCCATCTACACTGAAATCAATGCATTTAGCACAAACAATCAAACAGTATTAGGAATAATCTACATTGAAATCAATGCATCTAGTGCAAGCAATCAAATATAATTATAAATCGACGTCTAAATTGAAATCAACACATCCAGTGCAAGCAATCAAATAGTATTAGGAATCATCACCTACACCGAAATCAATGAATCTAGTGCAAGTAATCATATATCATTAGAAAGAAATATCTACACTAAAATCGATGCATCTAGTGAAAATAATCAAATAGGATTATAAATCACCATCTCCACTTAAATCAATCCATCTAGTGCAAGAAATATTCTTCCTTCTCTCCACCCTCCATCCATATCTATATCCCCATCCATCTCTTTTTTTTGTCTCTATCTCACCCCCCTAAACACACACGCTCTCGCACACCATATATATCATTCTCTTTGTTGATCACCCTCTCTCCCCATCTCTCTCTTCTTCCCTCTCTTCCCCTTCTCTCCCTCTCTCCCGCTAATATCTCTCTTTCCTCCTTTTGTCCTCACTCTCTCTCTCTCTAGGAACCAACATCTACACTAAAATCAATGCATTTAGCACAAACAATCAAATAGTATTAGAAATCGCCATCTACACTGAAATCAATGCATTTAGTGCAAACAATCAAATAGGATTAGAAATCATCTACATTGAAATTAAGTCATCTAGTGCAAGTAATCAAATATAATTATAAATTGACATCTAAATTGAAATCAACACATTCAATGCAAGCAATCAAATTGTATTAGAAATCACCACCTACACTGAAATCAATGCATCTAGTGCAAGTAATCAAATATCATTAGAAATAAATATCTACACTAAAATTGATGCATCTAGTGCAAATAATCAAATAGGATTAGAAATCACCATCTCCACTTATATCAGTCCATCTAGTGCGAAAAATATTCCTCCCTCTCTCCACCCTCCATCCATATCTATATCCCCCTCCATCTATTCTTTTTTGTCTCTCTATCTCACCCCCCTAAACACACGCGCTCTCGTACTCCATATATATCAATCTCTTTTTCAATCACCCCCTCTTCCCATCTCTCTCTTCTTCCCTCTCTTCACCTTCCATCTATATCTCTATCTTCCCCTTCTCTCCCTCTCCCCCATTAATATCTCTCTTTCCTCCTTTTGTCCTCTCTCCCTCTCTCTCCATCTTCCTTACCACTCTCTCTCTCTCTCTAGAAACCAACATCTACACTGAAATCAATGCATTTACTCTACACTGAAATCAATGCATTTAGTGAAAACAATCAAATAGGATTAGAAATCATCTACATTGAAACCAATTCATCTAGTGCAAGTAATCAAATATAATTATAAATCGACATCTAAATTGAAATCAACAAATTCAGTGCAAGCAATCAAATTGTATTAGAAATCACCACCTACACCGAAATCAATGCATCTAGTGCAAGTAATCAAATATCATTAGAAATAAATATCTACACTAAAATCGATGCATATAGTGAAAATAATCAAATAGGATTATAAATAACCATCTCCACTTATATCAATCCATCTAGTGTGAGAAATATTCTTCCCTCTCTCCACCCTCCATCCATATCTATATCCCCCTCCATCTCTTCTTTTCTGTCTCTCTATCTCACCCCCTAAACACACACACTCTCGCAATCCATATATATCAATCTCTTTGTCAATCCCCTCCTCTCCCCATCTCTCTCTTCTTCCCTCTCTTCACCTTCCATCTATATCTCTATCTTCCCCCTCTCTCCCTCTCTCTCCATCTTCCTTATCACTCACTCACTCTCTCTCTCTCCACTTTTCTCCCTCTATTTCTTTCTTCTTACCTCTCTCCTCCTCCCCCTCCAAGTCCATCTCTCTTTCCCTCCCTCTCTCCAGTCTCTCACATCCTCTCTCTTCCTTCCTCTCTTTCCCTTTCTCTCCCATCTCTCTCTCTCTTCACCCACCAACTATGGTACTATATCCCTCCCTCTCTCCTTATATCTCCTTCTCCCCCCTTATCTCCATCTCTCCTTATTTGTCTCTTTATCTCAGCCCCAAATATACACGCTCTCTCTCTGTCTCTCCCTTGTCACTCCTCTCTCTCCACTTCTCACTCTCTATATTTCTTATTTCCTACATCTCTTCCCCTCCAACTCCATCTCTCTTATCGATCCCTCTCTCCTCCTCTCTCTCAAGTCCTCTCTCTCGTCCTTCCTCTCTCTCTCTATCTCTCCCCTAAATCCCTCTCTCTTCCCTGATCTCTCTCTCTCTCTCTCTCTCTCTCTCCAATACTCTCTCTTCCCCCATCACTCTCTTCCTCTCTCTCATCCTTCCTCTCTCTCCCTTTCTCTCCCACCTCTCTCTCTCTTTTCCCTCCAATCCTCTCTCTTCCCCCATATCTCTCTCTCTCTATAATCCTCTCTCTCCCCCCATCCCTTTCTTTCTCTCTCTCTTTCCACCCCTCTCTCTCTCCAACTACATTACTATATCCCTCCCTCTCTCCTTCTCACTTCTTCTCTCCCCCCTTCTTTCCATACATCTTACTGTCCCTTTATCTCACCCCTAAACATACACACTCTCTCTCCATCTCTCCCTTATCACTCTCTCTCTCTATTTATTCTTAGTTATGTAAACTAATGAACATAAATATTCGTAAATATAAAGAAGATTATGGAGTAAATATGAAAAGAGGTTTTATTTACTTACCATACCTCTAGTTTATTTACCATACCCCTTTTCTTTACTATGGTATTTGGCCCATAGGCTTGTTATATAATTAGATTTTTATTTATAATCCTATTTGATATATTGTTATTTATTTACCTTACCTCTTTATGTCTCTTTTATATTTATTTATTTACCATACCTCTTTATATATATTTTATATTTATTTATTTATTTATCATACTTTTTTATACCTCTTTCATATTTATTTATTTACCCATGGTATTTGGCCCATGGTATCAATATTAATTTGTCCCATGGTATTCGTCCCATAGGCTTCATCTAAATAAAACCTCTTTTTAAAGTTTTTTTAAATATAAAAAGGTTTATGGAATAAATATAAAAAGATTTTTTATTTATTTACCATACATCTAGTTTATATATATTTTTATTTATTTACCATAGCTCTGGAGTAAGTATAAATTCATTTTACAAATATTTGATTAAAAGAAATATTAAAAGATTTTGGATTTTGATTGTTTGTGTTGAATTAACTCTTTTCCTTTGATTTAGGAAATGGTGTTGACTTTAGTAAAGAGTAAAGATGTTTAAAATTTTACTTAATTGGAAATTCAATGGGGTAATTTTTTCTGTTAAAGGTAAATTTATGATCCATTCAAATTCATGTATATAATTTACTATCCATTCAAATTATATAAATAATACATAATTGTATTAGAAATTGATATATGGGCACAATGCAATTTTTTTTTTCTTTTTCTTTTTTTAATTTAAAACTTAAGCCGACATTTTGTATGAGGATGTGACCCACCTGACATCGGGGTCATATTGGGCTGTAGATGCACCTCTCGGCGCAATAAATAAAATTAATAATAAACAAAAATAAAAGCAAATACACTAATGTTAACTTTATGAAATCCAGTTTAATTTTTGGTCAAAGGCGAAACTAATTGAAAATGAAGGCAAATCGACTGGGTTACTACTGTGGAAGGCAAGGTAATAAGGTTGCGGGTGGGATTTATTGGAGGTTTTAAAAATATAAAAGAGGTTTTTTATTTTTATTTTTCACAGAGAGAAAAAAACTTGGTTTATATAATGTACCAGTGCATGTTCAAAATAATTTTAGCAATATACAATTCAAATTCTCTCATAATTATAGGGAAAAAAGTTTTGCATAAGATCTATCAATCTTCCCAATATACTCCCATGTACCAGAAAATGTGAAATATTCACAAAATAACTCTTATATGTGGTTTCACATTATCAATATACAAAGCCGTTACAAAATGTCACATAGAAATGTAGTAGATGTAGACAAAACGACCACAACCCTATAAAAAAATAGGAGATATGATATCCATGTATGCCTAGTCATATAAACTAGGTGATGTAGTACCTTGTGTTGAGAAAAGTGATATAAGTGAAAGAAAGTAAAAGCGAGTAATATGCATATATAAGGAAAAACATGATAGACAGAGAAGAGAAAACACAGACAAAGAGTTGCACAGGGGGAAATGTCCTGGCTATTATTGTCCTACAACAACTTGCAGAGTATTGGACACATATAAACGTACTCCTTGTTGCCATTATCCATAACACATAGTTTGCATCATATGTATTCTTGTGGTGAAGCTCAACACAACTAAGCCTCCATTAACAGTTTAATTAACCTAAAAATAGAAGTAACTCAGTGATTAATGTGTATTGCATGAAATCCTAATGCATTTAAAGTGTCGAAATGAATAAAATATTTGTAACTTGGTTGAAAATTACATCAAATCATTTATTGCCTTTCTTTGTTAACCTCCTAAGTCACCTTTTATTTAAACCTTCAAGCCTAAATAAATGGTAATATACATTATGATCTGTTTAAAATATATACTATATACATAGTGTAAGGGTCACTTACATGAGTTTTTTTGGTGAATGTAAGTAAGTTATTATACTGATGGGCATTATATTATGAGGTTATTCTTAGCGACACTATAGAGATTCATCGTCTTTCACTGTAGAAATTCATTGTCATCTAGAGGTCCTATACATGTTTACATGTACAAGTGTCGTTGTTTGTGCCTTCTGTTTATCATTATCCATGTGGTCCTCAATATATGTCCCATTCACTAGAACAAAATGATCGATGTCCATGGTATTTCCCTATCCACTTGGAGGGCCCTACTGTAAATATCTTCACTATCATAGGAAGACTTGTATAGCAGTTTTCATAAATTTCAAACGATATCCCTACGTGTTATAAATTTCAGAAAAATGCAGTCCTCTACAAAATCATCAGAAATATGGCATAGAGCCATACATACAATGTTCACTTAGACTTGATTATTGTACTTTGATTAAAATTCATAACTAGAACAAGTAATGACATATTTCTGAAACACAAACCCTTACCTCGTCTTTGAAGCAACAACATATATGTCATTTTTGCACACGAGTTTGACTAACATATCCAACGTAAGTATGATGAACATTCGTGTGATTCTTCTCCTCCTCAAATGGTAGATGAAATAACTCTCTCAAAACCTCACGTATGGCCATGAGAAGTTTCACAAAAACTCCATGATTATTAAATTTAAAGAAACCCCACCCTTTGCATATACCTGATATGTCTTCCACGATCATATTCTGACATTTATGGTAGAGACCAGAGAGATATATGATGTGTATCTCCTCTGTGAATAGTCATAGCATCAGGGGCATCTCATCATCAGGCCTATTGTATATGAATGGCTAACTAAATTTATACCAATACTTTTATGGATTCCTCAAAATTTCATTCTTACTTTCCTATGGGTTTCTTCTATAAAAAATAAAAGGGATAAAATTGGGTTCCTTGAAACAAAGTAAGGTATATAGTCTACTGCATTGGTTGATCATGTTGAGATTCAACAAGATGATGAGCTTAGTGAAAAGAGTCGCCTTCATTAAGTGGGCCTGCAGGCTATTTTTGGCGCAAGTCTATTTTTAGACTATGTCTATTTTTAGACATGATGATCATATTTTAGAAGTTGCAGGATGCTATTTGTGAATGGTTGGTCAAGTTGGAAAAAGAGATGAGATTCTATTTTTAGAATATTCGGTGAAGTCTATTTATAGATCGTAAATCTAAAAATAGATGCATGTCGATTATTATTAGCTCTTAAGAATAATCAGACTCTAAACAACAACTTATTCTCTTGGAGCACTTCAGTTCAGTGCATAGATGTGGCACAACAGATGAGAGAAGGAATTATGCTATTCTTGAGGGTTTACTAGAGCTAATGCACGGAGGACTCAGTTAGAACTCAAGTGGCAGAGTTATGACACAGTTGGAAGAAGTAGTTATGAAGTTGTATTTAGTTTAACTCAGTTAGACTCAGTTGAGCTAGTTGTATCTAGTCTAACTGATTGATACACTAGTGAGAATGGAGTGAATTAATTAGTTAATTAATTCATAAATAATAACTCATTAATCAACTGAACAATACATCAGTTAACTACAGTGCATGGTAGTTTCAGTGGAGACCAGTGGAGAGATAGGTGAAAGGGCAAGATAGACTATCTTTTGTGACTATAGTGATGCATTGATTGCATCCAACACTCAGTGGAGATGCCAACGAGGATTTCACAGTCAAGGATGGAGTAATTTGAATTCATTTAGAGCCATTCTTCAGTAAATATTGCACAGTGTGAGGCAGGCTAGCAGGTGGCAAATATCGGTGCATGGATTTGCAAGATCATGCCTGATTAGTGTATGACGATTGTACTGTACTGAGAGCTTGTGATAAGCTTTGTATGCTTGCATGAGATTGTCATATGATCTCCATGTTACATAATATATATTTGGGGTTTTCAGCTTCAGGCTTTCTCGGTTAAAAAGTGTGTTATGTGCGATTGATAATTTTTGTTTATGCTTCACATGTGTGTGCAATTAATTTTTCCACAAAAGATTAACAAGTGGAATAGATTTAGTATCTTGCATAAAGTTAAATAGTGTGACTATTTTTGGCACAAGTCTATTTTTAGACTATGTCTGTTTTTTAGACATGATGATCATATTTCAGAAGTTGTAGGATGCTATTTGTGAATGGTTTGTCAAGTTGGAAAAATAGATGAAATTCTATTTTTAGAATATTGGGCGAAGTCTATTTATAGATCGTCAATCTAAAAATAGATGCATGTCAATTATTATTAGCTCTTAATAATAATCAAACTATAAACATCAAATTATTCTCTTAGAGAACTTCAGTTCAGTGCACAGATGTGGCACAGCAGCTGACAGAAGGAATTACACTATTCCTAAGGGTTTACTAGAGCTAATGCATGGAGGACTCAATTAGAACTCAAGTGGCAGAGTTATGACACAATTGGAAGAAGTAGTTATGGAGTTGTATTCAGTTTAACTCAGTTAGACTCAGTTGAGCTAGTTGTATCTAGTCTAACTGAATGATACACTAGTGAGAGTGGAGTGAATTAATTAGTTAATTAATTCACAAATAATAACTCATTAATCAACCGAACAAATACATCTCATAACCACAATGCAGCGGCGTCATGAGATTTAGTGAGTAGATAGGTGAAAGATAACATCATCACAGATTATAGTGATGCATTGATTGCATCTAACACTCAGTGGAGATGCCAATGAGGATTGCGCAGTCAAGGATGGAGTAATTCAAATTCATTCAGATCCATTCTTCAGCAGAGATTGCGCAGTGGAGGCAAGCTAGCAGGTGGCAAAGATCGGTGCATGGATTTGCAAGATTGGGCTTGATTAGTGTATGACGATTGTACTATACTGAGAGCTTGTGATAAGCTTTGTATGTTTGTATGAGATTTTCATATGATCTCCATGTTACATAATATATAGTTGGGGTTTTTAGCTTCAGGCTTTCCTAGTTAAAAATTGTGTTATGTGCGATTGATAATTTTTGTTTATGCTTCACATGTGTGTGCAATTAATTGTTTCCACAAAAGATCAACAAGTGGAATTGATTCTGTATTTTGCATAAATTTAAATAGTGTGAGATTAGGAGAATCAAGGACATATGCATGCTTAGTGCATATAGTTTCTACATGGTATCAGAGCATTGTTGATTGAATATTGCAATTGTGAAGTGAGTTTGTGCTGGTGGACAATTTGAATTTTCTACAGATGATTCTTGGTGCAGAAATCAAGTATACATTGAAATGTCTTTCAAACGATTGAGATTGGAGTATGCCCTTGATGGGAGCTCAAATTACATAGCCAGGAAGGACATGATGGAGGCGGTGCTGGAGGACAATGGGCTGAAGGAGTTCATCGATAGTGATGTTCCTAAGCCGGGATCTAGCGATGCTGCATTACTTGATGCAAGGAAAAAGAAGGCTGCAAAGACGAGGAGGATTCTATTGGAAGGTGTGAAGGACCACATTGTGTCCTGCCTTCATGGGAAAGCCACTCCATTATTAATGTGGAAGGCTTTGACAGACTTGTTCCAAAGCAAAAGTGACCAGAGGAAGTTGGCGCTTAAAGACAAGCTTAGAAAAATAAAAATGGAGAAAGGCGACAGTATTCCAAAATACCTCACGAATTTTGTTCACTACAAGGATGAGCTGGGAAGTGTGGGGGTTACTATTGATGAAGAAGACTTGGTGAGATTAGCTCTCCTTGGGGTTTCGAAGAGTTGGCATAGCTACGAAGACTCTATCAATGGACAGGAGAAACTGATAGGATGGGAGCGACTTTGGTTGGATCTTGTGCAGGAGGAGATAAGGCAGGGTACCAGGGAAGGATCTTCATCGAAGAATGAAGATGAAGAGAATTGTGCTTTGGCTGCCAAAGCAAGGAAAGGGAAGGGGAATAAAAATCCTTCTAAATCCAGTGCAAAAGGCACGAAGCAGGACTTTTCCAAAGAGAAGTGTTTTCACTATCACGGGCATGGAAATTTCGCCACTAACTATCCACAGAAGAAGAAGAATAAGCAGGCTGCTGGATCTGCAGCTGGAGAGGCCTCAGCCTCACAATTTGAGTTGGATTTTTCCTTGATCGCATGCTTGGTTTCAAGTTGCATGGGATCGGTGTGGTATCTTGACAGTGGTGCATCTTTCCATATGACAGGAGACAAAGAGTTGTTTAGTGACTTGGAGGAGAAGGACCTCTAGATGCATATAGAGATGGGCGATGATGGTCGATACAATGTGACTGGCATTGGGACCATTACCTTTGAGAGGTAGTCCGGTAATCCGTTCTTTTTGAAGAATTTCATGCATGTTGTAGGTCTAAAGAAGAACTTCGTCTCGGTCGCAATTCTGGAAGACAGGGGTTATGATGTTGTTTTCAGTGAGGGAAAATATTTCCTTCGACATAAAACAATGGGTCAAACCAAGAAGATAGGGGTTCAAATTAAGAATCTCTACAAGCTGGAGGTAGATGGCTGCACTGCAATGGTGGGGCAAAGCAGAAGAAGTGGTGAGCCGGGATGACGACGAGTTATGACACAGGAGATTGGGCCATCTTCACCATGGCGCTTTGAAGATTTTGCAGCAAATTTCTACTGGACTTCCCAATGATACTCTTGCACAGTCAAATAAGTGCAAAGGATGTACAATGGGTAAGTTTGTGAAGACCACCTTTCATGAGAAGGAGAACCGTGCTTCGGTGATCCTAGAGAGAATTCACAAAGACGTGTGTGGACCATTCTCGGTTACTTCAACAGAAAAACACAGGTATTATGTGATATTTTTTGATGACTATTCTCGTAGATGCTGGATCTTCTTCACGCAGAAGAAGAGTGAAACGTTCTTAAAGTTCTGTGAGTTTAAGGCATTGGTAGAGAAGGAGTCGGGGAAGTAGGTGAAAGCTCTAAGGAGTGATAATGGCGGTGAATACATCTCGGGTGAATTCAAAGACTTCTGTAGCAAAGAAGGAATTTGAAGAGAACTCATAGCGCCTCATAACCCATAGTAGAATGGGGTCACGGAGAGAAAGAACAGAACGATCGTGGGTGCTGCACGAGCGATGTTGCATGACCAGGTCCTGTCGATGCACTTGTGGGTGGAAGCATGCAACACTGCAGTTTATGTGCAAAACCTTTGTCCTCATAGAGTACTTGGCATGAGTACACCCGAGAAAGATTTTACTGTTAATAAGCTTGATATTTCTCATTTGAAGATTTTTGGCTCACCTGTTTACATTCATATGACGAAGGATGCCAGGAAGAAGTTGGAGCTGACTGCAAAAGTTGGGATATTTGTGGGGTACACAGAAACACCCCACAAGTATCGTGTGTATTTACCAAACAGTCGGATGACTGTTATGCGACGGGATATAAAATTCAATGAGGTGGAAGCCATGAAGTTGTCGCTTGGTAGGGAGATACATTTGCATGCGGAAGAGGAACTTCTTGTTCCTAAAGATGAGCCTCTGGATGTGGATCAACCACAGGAGGAGATTCATGGAGCGGAGGAGTCCACTCATGCAAAACCAAACATCAGACAAGGCAGGAAGTGTACCATAGAAGCTGAGAGACAGAAGGTGGATGCAGCACAGAATGTAGGTGTTCCTACATCATAGCGCAGACAGAGAAAGTCAGGTGACCGATATAATGGATACATGGCTCTTATGAGCAAGTGTATAGTGACAGAGCCATCTTCTTTTGAAGAAGTAGCACAAAAGCCCACATGGGTAGATTCCATGGTAGAGGATTATGACTCCATTGTCAGAAACAGTGCTTGGGAGATTGTTCCAAGGCTGGTGGGAAAATCAGTTGTAGGATCAAGATGGATCTAAAAGGTAAAGCAAGCTGCTGATGGGAGCGTCGAGAAGTATAAGGCAAGATTTGTTGCCCAGGGCTTCTCAAATATTGAGGGGATTGATTATGAATAAACCTTTGCACCTGTTGCACGGTATTCTTCCATACAGACCATCCTTGATCTCTCAGCACAGATGGGTTGGCACATTCATCAGATGGATGTGAAGACTGTGTTCCTTAATGGGATCATTGAGGAAGAGATGTACATTGAGAAACCTGAAGGATTTGAGATCTTCAGCAGCGATTCACATGTGTGCAGGCTCAAAAGAGCACTGTATGGGCTGAAACAAGCACCCCATGCTTGGTACACTCAGATCGACAGCTATTTCACTGGACTTGGCTTCACCAAGAGTGAGGCGGATGAAAACCTCCACCAGATTGTGGTTGAGGGTAAGATTTTAATCATTGTACTTTATGTTGATGATTTAATACTAACAGGTGATGAGCAGTTGATACACTCATGCAAGGCTGATATTGCAAAGGAGTTTGAGATGAAGGATTTAGGCCTCCTTCATTATTTCCTTGGATTGGAAATATGGCAGCGGGAAGGTGAACTGTTTGTGTCTCAAGGCAAGTATGCCCGGGAGATACTGGAGAAGTTTCACATGCAAGGCTGCAAGCCTATCGACACTCCTCTTCTAGGAAATTGGAAGAAAGAGGATGCTACATCGGCAGAGGTAGTGGATGCCACTGTTTATCGACAGTTGGTGGGTTTGCTCATGTATTTAGTCAATACAAGACCAGACATATGCTATGCGGTGAACCAGCTTTCACAAGCGATGGTTAAGCCTACCAAGCTATTTTGGAAGGTAGGAAAGCATGTCCTAAGATATCTCAGGGGCACATCCGAGTATGGTTTATGGCACGCATGCACAGATGGATGAGGTGAAGTTGCATGGCTTCACAGATGCAGATTGGGTAGGAAGCCAAACAGACAGAAAGAGCACATCAGGAGGGATTTTCAGTATTGGATCTACGATAGTTTCTTGGTACAGCAGGAAGCAAAGATCTATGGCACTCAATTCAGTGGAAGTGGAATACATGGCAGCAAGTTTAGCTGCATGTGAGGCTATCTGGATGAGGAAGATTTTGGTTGGTTTGTTCGGTTGACATTTAGATCCCACGGTGATTCATTGTGATAATCAGAGTTGCATTAAACTCTCGGTTAATCCTGTGTTTCATGATAGATCTAAAAATATTGATATCCGGTATCATCATATCATATATTGTGTGCAATGTAAGATCATGTTGCTTCAGTATATTCCCACGGAGGATCAGGATGCAGATATTCTGACGAAGGTGCTCACCAGGAGAAAATTCGAATACCATAGAGGCAGGATCGGGGTGAAGGATAATCTCTATCTTGTTGAGAGGGAGTGTTGAGATTCAACAAGATGATGAGCTTAGTGAAAAGAGTTGCCTTCACTAAGTGGGCCTGCAGGCTATTTTTTGCGCAAGTCTATTTATAGATCATCAATCTAAAAATAGATGCATGTCGATTATTATTAGCTCTTAATAATAATCGATTTCAAACAACAACTTACTCCTCGAGCATCACCAAAGCATTTATGTGGCACAACAGCTGACAGAAGGAATTATGCTATTCCTAAGGGTTTACTGGAGCTAATGCGTGGAGGAATCAGTTAGAACTCAAGTGGCAGAGTTATGACACAGTTGGAAGAAGTAGTTATGGAGTTGTATTTAGTTTAACTCAGCTAGACTTAGTTGAGCTAGTTGTATCTAGTCTAAATGATTGATACACTAGTGAGATTGGAGTGAATCAATTAGTTAATTAATTCATAAATAATAACTCATTAATCAATTGAACAATACATCAGTTAACTACAGTGCATGGCAGTTTCAGTGGAGACCAGTGGAGAGATAGGTGAAATTGCAAGATAGACTATCCGTTGTGACTATAGTGATGCATTGATTGCATCCAACACTCAATGGAGATGCCAATGAGGATTGCGCAATCAAGGATGGAGTAATTCGAATTCTTTCAGAGCCATTTTTCAGTAGAGATTGCGCAGTGGAGGTAGGCTAGCAGGTGGCAAAGATCGGTGCATGGATTTGCAAGATTAGGCCTGATTAGTGTATGAAAATTGTACTGTACTGAGAGCTTGTGATAAGCTTTGTCTGTTTGTATGAGATTTTCATATGATCTCCATGTTACATAGTATATAGTTGGGGTTTTCAGCTTCAGGCTTTCCCGGTTAAAAACTATGTTATGTGCGATTGGTAATTTTTGTTTATGCTTCACATGTGTGTGCGATTAATTGTTTCTGCAAAATATCAACAAGTGGAATTGATTCTTTATTTTGCATAAAATTAAATAGTGTGAGATCAGGAGAATCAAGGACATATGCATGCTTAGTGCATATAATTTCTACAGCTAATTTTTTTCGCAAAAGATCAACAATTGGAATTGATTTTGTATTTTGCATAAAGTTAAATAGTGTGAGATCAGGAGAATCAAGGACATTTGCATGCTTAGTGCATATAATTTTCACTAAGCTCAACATCTTGTTGAATCTCACTAAGCATGCATATGCGCATATGCACTAATCGTCAACGCCATATGATTGGACATAGTGTCTAAAAATATGATCATCATAGTCTAAAAATAGACATAGTCTAATAGCATGCATATGTCCTTGATTCTCCTGATCTCACACTATTTAACTTTATGCAAAATATAGAATCAATTCCACTTGTTGATCTTTTGCGGAAACAATTAATTGCACACACATGTGAAGCATAAATTTTTTTTATCAATCGCACATAACACAGTTTTTAACCGGGAAAGCTTGAAGCTGAAAACCCCACCTATATATTATGTTACATGGAGATCATATGACAATCTCATACAAACATACAAAGCTTATCACAAGCTCTTAGTACAGTACAATCATCATACACTAATCAGGCCTAATCTTGCAAATCCATGCACCGATCTTTGCCACCTGCTAGCCTACCTCCATTGCGCAATCTTTGCTGAAGAATGGCTCTAAATGAATTTGAATTACTCCATCCTTGACTGCGCAATCCTCATTGGCATCTCCACTAAGTGTTGGATGCAATCAATGCATCACTATAGTCACAACAGACAGTCTATCTTGCCCTTTCACCTATCTCTCCACTAGTCTCCACTGAAACTACCATGCACTGTAGTTAACTAATGTATTTTTTTAGTTGATTAATGAGTTATTATTTATGAATTAATTAACTAATTAATTCACTCCACTTTCACTAGTGTATCATTCAGTTAAACTAGATACAACTAGCTCAACTGAGTCTAACTGAGTTAAACTAAATACAACTCCATAACAATCTCTTTCTAATCAGAATGAGGACTTCCATATTATTCTTAATCGGTTCTCCATGCATAAATTAAAGAAACTTAGAATAGCATATTCTCTTCACATATCAGGCCACATCTCATCAACTGAAGTGCTCCAAGAGAATAAGATAATGTTTAGAGTCCAAATATTATTAAGAGCTAATAATATTCGACATATCTATTTTTAGACTGGCAATCTAAAAATAGATTCCGCCCAGTATGTCTAAAAATAGAAGTCCATCTATTTTTTCCAACTTGACCAACCATCCATAAATAGCATCCTGCAACTCATAGAACATGATCCATATGTCTAAAAATATACATAGTCTAAAAATAGACTTTGCGCCAAAAATAGCATGCGGGCCCACTTAGTGAAGGCGTCTCTTCACTAAGCTCATCATCTTGTTGCAATCTCAACATGTTGAGATTCAACAAGATGATGAGCTTAGTGAAAAGAATCGCCTTCACTAAGTGGGCCCGTAGGCTATTTTTTTGAGATTCAACAAGATGATGAGCTTAGTGAAAAGAGTCGCCTTCACTAAATGGGCCCGCAGGCTATTTTTGGCGCAAGTCTATTTTTAGTCTACATCTATTTTTAGACATGATGATCGTATTTCAGAAGTTGCAGGATGCTATTTGTGAATGGTTTTTCAAGTTGGAAAAATAGATGAAATTCTATTTTTAGAATATTGGGCGAAGTCTATTTATAGATCGTCAATCTAAAAATAGACGCATGTCGATTATTATTAGCTCTTAATAATAATCAGACTCTAAACAACAACTTATTCTTTTGGAGTACTTCAGTTTAGTGCATAGGTGTGGCACAACAACTGACAGAACGAATTACGCTATTCCTGAGGGTTTACTAGAGCTAATGCATGGAGGAATCAGTTAGAAATCAAGTGGCAGAGTTATGACACAGTTGGAAGAAGTATTTATGGACTTGTATTTAGTTTAACTCAATTAGACTCAGTTGAGCTAGTTGTATCTAGTCTAACTGATTGATACACTAGTGAGAGTGGAGTGAATTAATTATTTAATTAATTCATAAGTAATAACTCATTAATCAACTAAACAATACATCATTTAAATACAGTGCATGGCAGTTTCAGTGGAGGCTAGTGGAGAGATAGGTGAAAGGGAAAGATAGACTATCTGTTGTGACTATAGTGATGCATTGATTGCATCCAACATTCAGTGGAGATGCCAATGAGGATTGCGCAGTCAAGGATGGAGTAATTCAAATTAATTCAGAGCCATTCTTTAGTAGAGATTACGTAGTGGAGGCAGGCTAGCAGGTGGCAAAGATCGGTGCATGGATTTGCAAGATTAGGCCTGATTAGTGTATGATGATTGTACTGTACTGAGAGCTTGTGATAAGATTTGTATGTTTGTATGAGATTGTCATATGATCTTCATGTTACATAATATATAGTTGGGGTTTTCAACTTCAGGCTTTCCCGATTAAAAACTGTGTTATATGCGATTGATAATTTTTTTTTATGCTTCACATGTGTGTGTAATTAATTTTTTCCGCAAAAGATCAACAAGTGGAATTGATTCAGTATCTTGCATAAAGTTAAATAGTGTGAGATCAGGTGGATCTTGGACATATGCATGCTTGGTGCATATAATTTCTACATGGTATCAGAGCATTTTTTATTGAAGATTGCAATTGTGAAGTGAGTTTGTGCCCGTGGACAATTCAAATTTGCTACAGATGATTCTTGGTGCAGAAATCGAGTATATATTGAAATGTCTTTCAATGGGTTGAGATTGGAGTATGCCCTTTATGGGAGCTTTAATTACATAGCCTGGAAGGACAGGATGGAGGCAGTGCTGGAGGATAATGGGCTGAAGGAGTTCATCGATAGCGATGTTCCTAAGCCGGGATCCAGCAATGCTACATTACTTGATGCATGGAAAAATAAGACTGCAAAGACGAGGAGAATTCTGTTTGAGGGTGGGAAGGACCACATTGTGTCCAACCTTCACAGGAAATCCATTGCATTTTTAATGTGGAAGGCTTTTACAAAATTGTTCCAAAGCAGAAGTGACCAAAGGAAGTTGACGCTTAAAGATAAGCTCAGAAAAATAAAAATGTAGAAAGGCGACAGTTTTCCAAAATACCTCACAAAGTTTTTCCACTGCAAGGATGACCTGGGAAGTGTGGGGGTTATTGTTGATGAATAATACTTGGTGATCTTGGCTATCCTTGTGCTTCCGAAGAGTTGGCATAGCTACGAAGACTCTGTCAATGGACGGGAGAAACAGCCAGGATGAGAGCGACTTTGGTCGAATCTTGTGCAGGAGGAGATAAGGCGGGGTACTAGGGATGGATCTTCATCGAAGAATCAAGATGAAGAGGATTGGAATTTGGCTGCCAAAGTAAGGAAAGGGAAGGGGAAGAAAAATCCTTCTAAATCTGATGCGAAAGGCAAGAAGTAGGATTTGTCCAAAGTGAAGTGTTTTCACTGTCACGAGCATGGAAATTTCACCACTAACTGTCCACAGAAGAAGAAGAATAAGTAGGCTGCTAGATCTGTAGCTAGAGAGGCCTTAGCCTCGCAATTTGAGCTGGATTTTTCCTTGGTTTCAAGTTGCATGCAATCGGTGTGGTATCTTGACAGTGGTGCGTCTTTCCATATGATGGGAGACAAAGAGTTGTTTAGTGACTTGGAGGAGAAGGACCTACAGATGCATATAGAGATTTGCGATGATGGTCGGTACAATGCGACTGGAATTGGGACCATTACCTTTGAGATGGATTTTGGTAATCCATTCTTGTTGAAGAATATTATGCATGTTCCAAGTCTGAAGAATAACTTGGTCTCGATCGCAATGCTGGAAGACAGGGGCTATGATGTTGTTTTTAGTGAGGGAAAAGCCTTCCTTCGACATAAAACAATGAGTCAAACCAAGAAGATAGTTGTTTGAATTAAGAATCTCTACAAGCTAGAGGTAGATGGCTGCGCTGCAATGGTGGGCAAAGCAGAAGAAGTGGTGAGCCGGGATGAAGGCGAATTATGGCACAGGATATTGGGCCATCTTCACCATGGCGCTTTGAAAATTTTGTAGCAAATTTCTACTGGAATTCCTAAGGGTACTCTTGTGCAGTCAGATTAGTGCAAAGGATGTACAATGGGTAAGTTTGTGAAGACCACATTTCATGAGAAGGAGAACCATGCTTCGGTGATCCTGGAGAGAATTCACACAGATGTGTGTGGACCATTCTCAGTTGCTTCAATAGCGAAACACAGGTATTATGTGATATTTTTTGATGAATTTTCTCATAGATACAGGATCTTCTTCATGCAGAAGAAGAGTGAAATGTTCTCAAAGTTCTGAGTTCAAGGCATTGTTGGAGAAGGAGTCGGGGAAGCAGGTGAAAGCTCTAAGGAGCAATAATGGTTGTGAAGACATCTCAGGCGAATTCAAAGACTTCTGTAGCAAAGAAGGAATTCGAAGAGAACTCATAGCACCTCATAACCCATAACAGAATGGGGTCGCGGAGAGAAAGAACATAACGATCGTGGGTGCTACACGAGCGATGCTGCATGACCAGGTCCTACTGATGCACTTGTGGGCGGAAGCAGGCAACACTGCGGTTTATGTGCAAAACCATTGTCCTCGTAGGGTACTTGGCATGAGTACACCCGAGGAAGATTTTACTGGTAAGAAGCTTGATATTTCTCATTTGAAGATTTTTGGCTCACCTGTTTACATTTATGTGACGAAGGATGGTAGGAAGAAGTTGGAGCCGACTGTAGAAGTTGGGATATTTGTGGGGTACAGAGAAACACCTCATAACTATCATGTGTATTTTCCAGACAGTCGAATGACTGTTGTGCGATGGGATATAAAATTAAATGAGGTGAAAGCCATGAAGTTGTCGCTTGAGAGGGAGCTACACTTGCATGCGGAGGAGGAACTTTTTGTTCCCAAAGATGAGCCTTTGGATGTGGATCAACCACAGGAGGAGATTCATGGAGTGGAGGAGTCCACTCATGTGGAACCAAATGTCAAACAAGGGGGAAAGCGTACCACATAAGCTGAAAGACTGAAGGTGGATGCGGCACAGAATGTAGGGGTTCCTACATCACAGCGTAGACAGAGACAGTCACCTGAACGATATACTGGATACATGGCTCCTATGAGCAAGTGTATTGTGATAGAGCCATATTATTTTGAAGAAGTAGTGCAGGAGCCCACATGGGTAGATGCCATGGTGGAGGAGTATGAATCCATCGTTAGAGACTGTGCTTGGGAGATTATTCCAAGGCCAGTGGGAAAATCAATTGTAGGATCAAGATGGATCTGCAAGGTAGAGAAATATTTTTATGGGAGCGTCGACAAGAATAAGGCAAGATTTGTTGCCCGGGGCTTGTCACAGATTGAAAGGATTGACTATGAAGAAACCTTTGCACCTGTCGCATGGTATTCTTGCATATGGACCATCCTTTCTCTCTCAGTGCAGATGGGTTGACACATTCATCAGATGGATGTGAAGATTACATTCCTTAATGGGATCATTTAGGAAGAGGTGTACATTGAGCAGCCTGAAGGATTTGAGAACTTCAACAGCGAGTCGCATGTGTGCAGGCTCAAAAGAGCGCTGTATGGGCTAAAACAAGCACCCCGTGCTTGGTACACTCGGAACAATAGCTATTTCACTGGACTTGGCTTCACCAAGAGTGAGGTGAATGAAAAACTGTACCAGATTGTGGTTAGGGGTAAGATTTTGATCATTGTAATTTATGGTTATGATTTGATACTAGCAGGTGATGAGCAGTTGATACACTCATTCAAGGCAGATCTTGCAAAGGAGTTTGATATGAAGGATTTAGGCCTCCTTCATTATTTCCTTGGATTGGAAATATGGCAGCGGGAAGGTGAACTGTTTGTGTCTCAAGGAAAGTATGCTCGGGAGATACTAGAGAAGTTTCACATGCAAGGCTACAAGCCTATCGACACTCCTCTTCCAGGAAATTGGAAGAAAGAGGATTCTACATTGGCAGAGGTAGTGGATGCCACTGTTTATTGATAGTTGGTGGGTTCGCTCATGTATTTAGTCAATACAAGACCAGAAATATGCTATGCGGTGAACCAAATTTCACAAGCAATGGTTAAGCTTACCAAGCTCTTTTGGAAGGCAGGCAAGCATGTCCTGAGATATCTCAGGGGCACATCTAAGTATGGTTTATGGTACAGACAGACAGATGAGGTGAAGTTGCATGGCTTCACGGATGCAGATTGGGAAAGAAGCCCAACAAACAGAAAGAGCACATTAGCAGGGATTATCAGTATCGGATCTACGACAGTTTCTTGGTACAGCAGGAAACAAAGAACTGTGGAACTCAGTTCAGCAGAAGAAGAATACATGGCAGCAAGTTTAGCTGCATGTGAGGCTATCTGGATGAGGAAGATTCTGGTTGGTTTGTTCGGTTAACATTTAGATCCCACGGTGATTCATTTTGATAATCAGAGTTGCATTAAACTCTCGGTTAATCCTATGTTTCATGATAGATCTAAACATATTGATATCCAGTATCATCATATCAGAGATTGTGTGCAGCGGAAGATCATGTTGCTTCAGTACATTCCCACGGAGGATCAGGATGCAGATATTCTGACGAAGGCGCTCACCAGGAGAAAATTCAAATACCATAGAGGCAGGATCGGGGTGAAGGATAATCCCTATGTTGTTGAGAGGGAGTTTTGAGATTCAACAAGATGATGAGCTTAGTGAAAAGAGTCACCTTCACTAAGTGGGCTCGCAGGCTATTTTTGGCACAAGTCTATTTTTAGACATGATGATCATATTTCAGAAGTTGCAGGATGTTATTTGTGAATGGTTGGTCAAGTTGGAAAATTAGATGAAATTCTATTTTTAGAATATTGGGTGAAGTCTATTTATAGATCGTCAATCTAAAAATAGATGCATGTCGATTATTATTAGCTCTTAATAATAGAATGACTCTAAACAACAACTTATTCTCTTGGAGCACTTCAGTTCAGTGCACAGATGTGGCACAACAGCTAACAAAAGGAATTACGCTATTCCTAAGGGTTTACTGGAGCTAATGCATGGATGACTCAGTTAGAACTCAAGTGGCAGAGTTATGACACAGTTAGAAGAAGTATTTATGGATTTGTATTTAGTTTAACTCAGTTAGACTTAGTTGAGCTAGTTGTATCTAGTCTAACTGATTGATACACTAGTGAGAGTGGAGTGAATTAATTAGTTAATTAATTCATAAATAATAAATCATTAATCAACAGAACAATACATCAGTGAACTACAGTGCATGGAAGTTTCAGTGCAGATCAGTGGAGAGATAGGTGAAAGGGAAAGATAGACTATCTGTTGTGACTATAGTGATGATTGATTGCATCCAACACTCAGTGGAGATGCCAATGAGGATTTCACAGTCAAGGATGGAGTAATTTGAATTCATTCAACGCCATTCTTCAGCAGAGATTGCGCAGTGGAGGAAGGCTAGCAGGTGGCAAAGATCGGTGCATGGATTTGCAAGATTAGGCTTGTTTAGTGTATGACGATTGTACTGTACTGAGAGCTTGTGATAAGCTTTGTATGCTTGTATGAGATTTTCATATGATCTCCATGTTGCATAATATATAGTTGGGGTTTTAAGCTTCAGGCTTTCTTGGTTAAAAATTGTGTTATGTGCGATTGATAATTTTTGTTTATGCTTCTCATGTGTGTGCAATTGATTTTTCCACAAAATATTAACAAGTGGAATAGATTCAATATCTTGCATAAAGTTAAATAGTGTGATATCAGGTGGATCTTGGACATATGCATGCTTAGTGCATATAATTTCTATATGGCAGGGTCTATATGCGAATCTCACTAATCTCTCTAGTATGACGATTAGTGCATATACCGAGAGTTTAGTGCATGCTTAGTGCATATAGCTTTAAGGGTCTTCTTGGTTTGACCCATTGTTTTATGTCGAAGGAAGGCTTTTCCTCACTGAAAAAAACATCATAACCCTTGTCTTCCAGCATTGCGACTGAGACAAAATTCTTCTTCAGACCTGGAACATGCATAACATTCTTCAACAAGATCGAGTTACCAGAATCCCTCTCAAAGGTAATGGTTCCAATGCCTGTTGCACTATATCGACCATTGTCGCCCATCTCTATATGCATCTCAAGGTCCTTTTCCTCCAAGTCACTGAACAACTCTTTGTCTCCCGTCATATGGAAAGACGCACCACTGTCAAGATACCACATCGATCCCATGTAGCTTGAAACCAAGCATGTGATCAAGGAAAAATCCAGGTCAAATTGCAAGGCTAAGGCCTCTCCAGCTGCAGATCCAACAACATGCTTATTCTTCTTCTTTTGTGGACAGTTAATGGAGAAATTTCCATGCTCGTGGCAGTGAAAACACTTCACTTTGGACAAGTCATGCTTCTTTCATTTCGCACCGGATTTCGAAGGATTTTTCTTCCCCTTCCCTTTCCTTGCTTTGGCAGCCAAAGAGCAATTCTCTTCATCTTCATTCTTCAATGAAGATCCATCCTTGGTACCCCGCCTTATCTCCTCCTGCACAAGATCCGACCAAAGTCACTCCCATCCTGGAAGTTTCTCCCGTCCATTGATAGAGTCTTCGTAGCTATGCCAACTCTTCAGAAGCCCAAGGAGAGCCAAGCTCACCAAGTCTTCTTCATCAATAGTAACCCCCACACTTCCCAACTCATCCTTGCAGTGGAAAAACATCGTGAGGTATTTTGGAATATTTTCGCCTTTCTTCATTTTTATTTTTCTGATCTTGTCTTTAAGCGCCAACTTCCTCTGGTCACTTCTGCTTTGGAACAAGTCTGTCAAAGCCTTCCACATTAAGAGTGGAGTGGATTTCCCATGAAGGCTGGAAAAAATGTGGTCCTTCACACCTTCCAACAGAATTCTCCTCGTCTTTGTAGTCTTCTCTTGCCATGCATCAAGTAATGCAACATCGCTAGATCTTGGATTAGGAACATCGCTATCGATGAACTCCTTCAGCCCATTATCCTCCAGCACCGCCTCCATCCTGTCCTTCCAGGAAATCTAATTCGAGCTCCCATCAAGAGCATACTGCAATCTCAACCCATTGAAATACATTTCAATGTATACTCAATTTCTGCACCAAGAATCTTCTGTAGCAAATTCGAATTGTCCACCAGCGCAAACTCACTTCACAATTGCAATATTCAATCAATAATGCTTCGATACCATGTAGAAATTATATGCACTGTTAGGACTCCACTATGTAGTATTTTTACTATATACTTTGACACCATCTTACCTTTATAACCAGGTTTAAAAATGATTCCATTATCATTTTCATTTACTTTATCCCAAGGTATATAAAATCCTCTTCTTTATTATATGTTTAATCTGTTTACATATAATTCCATAATACTCTTATATTTTATCATTAATCGAAGTGGATTGTTGCTAACATAAGTCTAAAAGTTCGCAGATAATCTATGTGCTGTGCTGGAACAATCAGCCGTTGCTGAAACAGTCAAACTTCGTTGCTGAAACAGCCGACTCCGTTGCTGAAACAGTTGACTGCGTTGCTGAAACAACCAGCAAGAACGCAAATTTCGTCACTCGTAATTTGCGATTCTGGAAGAGTATTTTGTGGAACAATGGCAACAGCATGAAGACGTGGTTACACGGATTATTTTGAAGATAGCATTCTTGTTGTATCTGTTGTAACAATATCTTTTTATGGAAGAACAAAATAGTCCTGTTTTAAGAAAGAAGAACAGAATTGGGATAAACACAGATTCGCTCTCATGTAATTGTAAGAGATGTCTCCTCTTTAAAAAGAGGAGACATCATCATTAGAGGGGAGTTCGAGTTTGAAAGCTACAGGAGAACATTGTATTTGAGAGACTGGAGCTAGACTCCATTTGTAATGTATCATTTCTTTTGACAGATGAATAAAATCTCCTTTTGAGCGCTCCAATTTAATTCTTTCCCTGGGGAATCTTGTGAGAGGGAAAGGGCCCGCCTTCCTCACAAGATTCACCCTTCTGTCCCTGTAGTTTGTTTACTTTCTTGATGCTGTTTTCACTTTACTTTAATTCTGTTGCTGAGACACCAGTTACACAGTTCTGTAGTTTATTGAATATTCTGTTTCCTTAACGCTGCATGTGTTCAGTACATTCATTCTTAAGAAGTTGATAAATCTATTTCTGTTATATGTTTGAATGTATAATGCTGGGAAGCAGGTGCTGAAGGTTCCTGTACAGAGGAATAGGGTCCTGCTCCCACTAATTGCCTTTCTTTTTCCTGCAGTGTGATTAGAAACAGGAGACAAGTGCTGAAGGTTCCTGTTCATGGGAATAGGGTCTTGGTCTCTTGAGTTATCTTTTCTACAGAGTGATTAGTGTCAGGCAGCAGGTGCTAAAGTTCCTATTTAAAGGAATAGGGTCCTGTTCCCGCTATAGTTGATTGGTTTCCTCTCCTGCAGATTGATTTCCCTTTATTTGGATTCTAAACTGCAACCTAGGAATTACTTCTGCTATAACATAATTGACTTCAGCTTTGATTAAACAGACTATGAATAATTAGATTTGTATGATTGATAGTTGTGTGGATTTTTACTACAACATTGTTCTTGCTTTTGAAATTGAGCATATCCAGTGCGTGATTGTCTTTGGAATAAAAAGACTTCCTCGGGTTGACAATTTATGTGGAGCTTGAATTATGAAAACAATTAAAGCGACCAACATTTTGGCGCCGTTGCCGGGGAAGGCAATTATAGATTTCAAAAGCATTAATCTTTTCTTTTTAAATGTGCAGATTGTATGAGAGGACGCGGAAACTAGAAAAAAAATAACCCCACAGGTGGCAAAGGCAAAGGAAGGGGAGGAAGAAAGACTTTTATTGACGAGATTGTATCAAAGGCTGAATCATCACAGAGATTAAGTTCTCGAAGACCAAAACTACAACACTCCCCTCAATCAGATTACAAAACAGAGGAAGTTGTGGGTCCTGAAAATTTAGAAGAGCCAGAGATTGAAGAACCAGCAGTCAGTGTTGGAGAGTCAGAAGAAAGTGTTAGTAAATCAGCAGAGCACATTGAGGAAATAGTAGAGAGTGTTGGATGACCAGTGGAAAACATTGAAGAGCCAGTAGAAGATCTTGACGATCGAGCAAGTGCAGTAGGAGAACCGACAATGGAAGGAAACAATGACGATTTCTTTGGTGGAGGACGTGTAGAGCCTGAAGGAGAAGGAAGGGATGAAAATTCCCTCTCTACCTTGGGATTTCCTATCAGTGATCTCCCTGCAGGAACAACTCCTATGAAAAACATTCCATTGTCTGCTTTACCTAACTTCCATGGTTTATCCTCTGAATATCCGGATGAATTTCTTTTTGAATTTGATATATTATGCAGAAGTTATGATTATGTTACTAATGCTCAAAAGTTGAAACTGTTTCCAGCCACCTTAAAAGGAAATGCTTTAAGATGGTTCATGAGCCTTGGAAGTCAGGTAATCACAACATGGGAGCAGATGAAACAGAAATTTCTGCTTAAATATCAAGACTACTGCCGGACGAGAGAAAAGAAGGATGAACTATTCAATATGGCACAAAAGCCGGATGAGAGTCCGGAGGACTATATAGAAAGGCTGCAGTACAATATACAGAGATCCAATCATCCGAATATAAGTAAGGAAATTCGCAAAACCATATTACTTAAAGGTTTGAGGGATGATTGTTTAGATATGTTAAACATGCTTGCCAAAGGAGATATATCTAAGGAATCATATGATGAGATTTGTGAACTTGCTAAGAGGTGTTCTAGGGGAGCTGCAAGAAACAGAATAAGAGATTCCACCTATTCAAGAGTGCAGAAATCAGCCAGTGGAGGAGCAACAAGAGCTGAAATAGGTAATTTACTTGAAGAATTTAAAACTGAGATGTTAAGTTCTTTTGCTTCACAAATTGACACTTTGCAGGTTAAGAAGAAGCAGGCCGAAGCAGAAGAAACTCTGGCTGTCTTTTGCCCGAAGTGCAGAGACAAACATCCACTAAGGGAATGCCCAATGGATAAAATACCAATTTGTACCCTTTGTGAGAAAGATCATGAAACAAAACAATGTCCATCTCTACCAGGAATAAAGGCAGCATTGCAGCCAACGGAAGAAGAAGCTGAAGCAGTTTACCTGCTAACTCAAAGAAGACAATGGAAACCAAAAGGACAAGGTATGAACTCTAGTATGCCATTTAATCATTGGAACAATTATTCTTCTTTCGGTCAAACAAATTACCCTCCCTTTAATCAAATGCAATACCCACCCTTCAATCAAATGAATTTCCCACCCATGCAGCAATCAAACCCTCCCTTTGTTGATCCTTCAATGTGGACTCCTTGGCCTCCATAGCAGCCATCTTCTTTTAACCCTTGGAATTCAAATTGGAGAAGCCAACAACTCCCGTATCCAAATCAATTGCCTCAATTCCAGCAACCACTTCCTCTGCCATCAAATGCTCCGCCAAATAACCAAATGAGACTCCAGCTAGCTGTGCAACCAAATCCTAACCCCAATTATAAAGTTGTGCAAGTCATTGATATTCAGAATCAGTCTATATTTCCTACTATGCAATGTAATGATATTCATTTAAGATCTGGGAAAATAGTAGAGCCTATTATTGATGACATAACTTCTTCTGATTTTGATAAAGATGAAACTGAGAAACATAAGAAAGCACAACCACCTTCTAACAAGAGTGTTGAAATAACATAACCACCATTCCCCGAGCGTTTGGTTTTAACCAGAACGCCTGAAACACCTGCTTTTAATCTTTTAGGGGAATTGCAAAATTTGTATGTTAAAATTCCACTATTACAAGCATTAAGAGATGTACCAATTTATGCCAGAACAATAAGGGATATTTGTGTTAAGAAACCTGGTAGGAAAACTAAAGATCCCCTTACAGTACATGTGATGGGTGATTTGTCTGCATTAATGTCCGGAAAAGCTCCTCCTGTGAAATATGGTGATCCCGGCCATCCTACGGTGACAGTTCAGATTGGTAAAACAATGATTCCCCAAGTTCTGGTAGATTTAGGTGCTGAAATTAACATAATGACTCTTGAAACTTCACAATTGTTACAGCTGAATAACACAATCAGAGATACACCCACCATTCTAGAGTTGGCTGATCGTTCTACAATTAAACCTGAAGGAGTTGTTGAAGATCTACTTATTTCAGTTGAATCCTGGAAATACCCAGCTGATTTTGTTGTATTGCAGACTAAAAAAAAGCTGGGGGGACATCCCTTAATTCTAGGAAGGCCATGGCTGGCCACATCTGATGCTTTTATCAGTTGTAGATCTGGTTCAATGAAAATCTCTAATGGTTATGAAACAAAATAGCTTACTCTTTATCCTCAGGCTACACCAATAATTAATAATGAAGATTCTATGTGGATGGATTATGATGATAATGTTGTTCAGCCTATTCTAACTATTGGACAAGCTTTAACTCTTAAAGACAATACAGAGGATGAGATAATTAATAATTTTATTTGTGAACCTTCTTCTGTAATTGCTGAAACACACAATCAATTGACTGCAATTTTTGAAACAGATACCCAAGAAAAGATTGAATCTGAAGACTCATCTCAGACATTAACCACCATCTCATCTAAGAGCATAACAGTTGAAATTGAACCTGGCAAGACATTAAACATAAATCCTGATCTAACAGTTGCTGAAATATAGTAGTTAATGAAGTTATTGCATGAATATAAGGAAGCATTTGCATGGGATTACACAGATATGAAAGGGATCTCTTCTGAACTATGTACTCACCGAATTTACATTAAAGAGGGATGCCGGCCAGTTTGTCAACCCCAAAGACGAATGAACCCTAATTTATGAGAAATTGTTAAAGAAGAACTTCAGAAATTGCTTAATGCAGGATTTATATACCCTATATCTGACAGTGAATGGGTTTCCCCATTGGTAATTGTCCCTAAGAAAAACGGGAAATGGAGAGTATGTGTTGACTACAGAGCCTTGAACAAAGCTACTCAAAAGGATCACTTTCCTTTACCCTTCATTGATCGGGTGTTGGATAGTCTGGCAGGGAAGAAATTATTTTCTTTTCTAGATGGATTCAGTGGGTATAATCAGATAAGAATTGCACCCCAAGACCAAGACAAGACCACTTTCACTAGCCCTTGGGGAACTTTTTCTTATAGAGTTCTTCCATTTGGGCTATGTAATGCACCAGCAACTTTTCAAAGAGTTGTTATAGGAATCTTTTCTGATATGCTGAATGATTCTATGGAAATATTTATGGATGATTTTACTCCTTATGGTGTGTCTTTTGAAGATGCATTACAAAACCTTGAGAAAGTACTTAAACAATGTATACAAGCTCACCTCTCCCTAAGTACTGAAAAATGCCATATGATGATGAGTGAAGGAATAGTGCTTGGAAATTTTATTTCATCTCAAGGTATTCAGGTAGATCCATCTAAAATATTGGTCATTCAGAATCTTTCTGTTCCTAAAACACAAACTGATGTGAGAAGTTTTCTAGGACATGCTGGATACTACAGAAGATTTATTAAAGATTTTTCTAAGATAGCTTCTCCATTATTTGTGTTGCTTATGAAAAATGCTAAATTTAAGTGGACTAATTCTTGTCAGAAAGCTTTTGAAGAACTCAAGCATCAGTTGTCTACTGCTCCTATTTTGAGGGGGCCTGATTGGGCCCTCCCTTTTCATATATCTTCTGATGTTTTAGACACTGCAATTGGAGCTGTCTTGGGACAAGAGGAAAATCATCTTCCTTATGCTATCTACTTTATTAGCAAGAATATGACCCCTGCTGAGCTTAATTACACAGTTACCGAAAAGGAATTTCTTGCAGTAATTTATGCCATTAATAAATTTCGACACTATATCACTAGTTATTCTACTTTTGTGCACACTGACCACTCAGCTATCAAGTATTTAATGAAAAAATCTGTTACAAATGCTAGAGTTACCAGATGGCTATTATTACTGCAGGAATTTGATATCACAATTGTAGATCGGCCTGGTAAAGAAAATGTGGTGGCTAATTTCCTTTCACGGTTAAAAACTGATAATAATATTCCAGTAGATGATTCTTTTCCTGATGAGTATTTGTTTACAGTTTCTGCTCACTCTCCATGGTATGCAGATATTGCCAATTATTTGGTTGCAGGAAAATTACCATCACACCTGTCATACAGAGAAAAGAGAAGAATTGTTCAACAAAGTGCCAGGTATAGCTGGATAAGTGGGTGTCTTTTCTACACAGGGCTTGATCAGGAAATTCGAAGATGCATTAGGGAAGATGAAGTGTATGACATACTGAAAGCTTGCCATGATGGCCCTTGTGGAGGGCATTTCGCTGATAAGAGAACAACACACAAAATTTTGAGGATGGGTTACTATTGGCCCTCATTATTTAAGGATGCAAAGAAATATGTAAGGGCTTGTGACAGCTGCCAGAGAATGGGTCAACCCAATCATAGAGGCCAAATGCCATTAAACCCCCAGGTAGTTTCTGAACCATTTGAAAGATGGGCCTTGGATTTCATAGGACCCATTAATCCTCCATCCAATCAAAGAACTTATATATTAGTCTCTACGGACTATATGACTAAATGGGTGGAGGCCAAAGCACTTATTAGAGCCAATGAAGAGGTTGTCCTAGCTTTCTTATTTGAAGAAATCTTCACTAGATTTGGAATTCCTAGAGAGCTAGTTACAGATGGAGGACCTCCATTCAATTCTCATGGTTTTAAGTCCACCCTTCAAAAATATCATATTCAACATAGAATGACTACACCATACCACCCCCAGGCCAATGGGCAGGTGGAAAGCACAAACAAAGTATTAGAAGCCATTCTAACTAAAACAGTGAAGGAAAACCGGAAGGATTGGTCTCAAAGGCTGCCTGAAGCATTATGGGCTTACAGAACTACTTGGAGAAACACTATAGGTTTCTCTCCCTATGAATTGGTCTATGGTAAAAATGTTGTTTTTCCTGTGGAATTTGAAATCAAAACTCTAAGAACTGCTTTAGCTGTTAATCTTGATTTGACTGATGTGCAGACAGCTAGGTTGCAGCAGCTTCTTGAGTTGGATGAAAAGAGATTAGATGCCATTCATCAAACAACCATGATTCAACAACAGAGAATGAAGTGGCATGACAAAGTTATCAAACACAAGCAGTTCCAAAAAGGTAATTGGGCCTTGTTGTATGACTCCCGGTTTGAAAATTTTCAGGGTAAGCTACGTACACGCTGGCTTGGACCATATGAGGTAGATGCTGTTTTTCCTAATGGAACGGTAAGACTTTTAACAATTGATGATTCTAAAACACCTTTACTAGTCAATGGTCATAGGCTTCGTTTATATCAGCGCCCTGTTTCTAAAGAGGATTTTAAGACTGCTTGCATGACTGATATTCATTATCTTTTTCTAGGGGAGTCTTCTGCTCCTCACAACATTTAATTTTCTGCACTACTTTTTTTTAGTATTAGATTAGATTAGATTTAAGACTAATAATCCCTGTCAAGGGTTGGCATTTTACAATTGAATTTTGCAGATTCTGGAAAAGCTCATCAAGGAGCATAGATCCATCATAAGAAGATCTTAAGCTTCAATCATAGAAGCTTGTTCCCTTCATTTCATCCCATTTCCTAGAAATATACCTTCACCCCATTTTTACATTATTGCCCTTTTTCCATTTTTCCCACTTCTACCATTCCTGAAATATCATCCTTCAGCTAGTATTTCCTATCCCTTACTGCTGGAATTATCCCTTATCAAACACTTCCCCCACTTGTTTCAAACCCAAGTCATTTATCCCATTTTCCTGATTTTTCCCGTTGCTGAAACACCAGTTTCAGCAACGCGTCATTCATTTTTCTGTTGCTGAAACACCAGTTTCAGCAACCTGTCATTCATCTTTTCATCATTAAAACATCATTTCTTTTCTGCTATACAAGCTTTTTAGTTCTCCACTTTTATGCTTCAGATCCTTTGGGTAAAAATTATTCAGTACTGAGCAGATCCTGTTACACGCCTGTTCTAAAATTCAGAGAAATCTACAGATTCTTCCATGTATATTAAGCCATTCTGAAGCACTCTACACTTCGAATTATTAAACCAAAGGTAAAAATGTAAGGTATGTGGTTTTAATGTAATGCAGTTAAATCATATATTAAAGAGAGGATCTCGGCTCAATCATCATTGCACCATACGTAGGGGGGGGAATTTCGAAAACTGAATAATCATTTCACATTAACCAATCCTCTGTCATTCTTCATATCCACTTCCGCCGTCATTGAGACTCCACATCCTCTGTTGCAACAATTAGCCTGACCAAGGCCTGTGTTTCTGTCTTCTGTGCCTCTGCATATAACTCAAGCTAGCAGCCATGGGAGGGTCGGCTATCAGACACGAGCCTGGTTCGATAAATCTTCTTCAAATGTTCCCGGAAGCCTATCAAATTTTCCAACAAGCAGGATGGACAGCATACTTTGAACGGTTAGGAGAATTTGATTAGGAGTAGGTTTTAGAGTTTGCACAAAATCTTCAGGGGAATTTCTCAGTGGTTCAAGGCGTCTGCATTTCAGTTACAGAGGAGGACATAGTTCAAGTTTCAAGTTTGTCGGCTATTGGGACTCGCTGGTTCAGTAGAAAGCAGGTTATTTTGAATGCACAGCAAGATTTTCTTCATCTAGATGAACCAGTTGAACTTAAAGGCCACGGTGTAAGTCTGCATTCACTTCCTCGACCATGGCCAACAGTAGCAGAATTCATCAAACATTACTTGACATGCGAAGGGTGTTACCAGGTAGTCTACCAACACGACTTCGTTTTGATGAATCATTTAAGGAATGGTCGACTAGTTAATATTCCCTATTATCTGCTTGGTTGTATCAAAAACATGTCCTATTATTGCAGACGGGCTAAATTCCCATTGTTATCCCTCACCCATCATCGTTTATGCCAATTGTTAATTTAGAGGGGTTTTTCTCAGCAAAACCCCCCTCTGAATAATCCACTCCTTATTCCCCAACAGGCTGAAATTCCTCAGCAGGCCCAAATCCCCCAACAAGCCGAAAGTTCCCAAGAAACTCCTGAGATTCTTTCTGAAGGGCAACTGGACGATATCCCAGACTCTCCAGTGATTCCATCCTTAGAGCCAGTTGACCCAACCCCAAGTTCGTCCCACTTAGTAGAGTCAACCATTCCCACTATTTCTATCCCTAGCGATGACTCTCTAACACCCCCATCCCCACCTACTTATAAAAGGAAGAAAAGAACCCCAACAGTTTCTGTCTCAAAACGTCGAACAAGGGCCAAATTCCAAATTTTCACTTCTTCCGAAAGCCCTTCCCCCAGAAAAGAATCTTCCCCTGCAAAGAAAAGGAAAGACAGTGATTTCTCTGCTTTCCTACCAAAAAGGAAAATGAAGATGACTGTGAAACAGGAGTTAATCCCATTTCCCCTGACCCCGCCACTATTCTGTTAAAACTCCAATCTTCACCCCCATTTCAAATCCCCCAACCCGTCTCGTCCGGTGGCACTGTCACACAAGAACCAGTGCCCCGGGATAATACGACATTGTTTATGGCTCAAACAGTGACTGCCACACAAGAACCAGTCACTTACCCAGAGGCTGAAACACAAGAACCATCCACTGTGGTACCAAAATCATACACCAAGCATGATGATACAGGGAGACCAGCCGTAGCTGCTCCACAAGAACCAGCTACGGCTGTGCATCAGCAGACAACCCCAGCAGAATCAACCAGCACACAAGGTTCATATACTATGGCATCTTTATTGGAAGAAAATCAGTTTTTGAAGTCTGAGCTAGAAGCCTATAAGAATGAGTTAATCATGGCACGAGAAGCCTTTGATAGAGAATTGAATCTCTATATGCTAGCACACACAGCATCATCACAAAATAGGGAGCCATGCAAGGAATACATGTGCCATGAGTGTGGTAATATTTACCAGCAGGCAGGCTACAAACTAGTCAAAATTCAAGTATCTGAGACATCTACATCAGCTGCAATAAAAGAGGGATGCCCTACTTCTCCACAAGAACCAGTAGGGCCCTCAAAAAGTGTAGAAGAAGAAACTAAACCTCAGATATCTCGCCCTGTGCTAGTTAGTGCAGCCACTCATACAGAAACACAACCACAGACATCTTGTCCTGAGCTAGTCAGCTCAGCCACTCAGACAGTACCAAAACCACAGGTATCTTGCCCTGAGTCAGTCAATGCAGCCACTCAAACAATGTCCCAACCTAGCACTTCTAATGCCAAGACACAGACCCTGCCATGGAATCAATTAGAACTGATGAACAAATGGAAGAAACAGTATGCTAAAGAACAAGATACAATATTACAGCAGCACAAGTTAGCATGGAAGAATCACATGTACACCAACTGGGATAGTTGGGAACAGATGTTGCAACAGCTCAGGGATTCCAAGAAGGAAGTCAAGGAATCAAAGGAAAAGATGGCCTTGATGTTTTCATTAGTGCAGAATTTGATGGCTACCCGCAAACCCTCTGTAAATTACTCTCTTTTCCTTTCTGAACGTTTAGTTTTTCAATTAAAAGCAATAAAGGATGGCAGACCTCATGAATTGCTTACTTCAGAACAATTTGTTGAGACTTTTGCTGAAGCCCCTGAAAGTGACCAGCATTTGCTGTGCGAACTTTACCTCCATAATGAGGCCATTCCCGACAATAGAAGAGTCAATCTCATTCCAATTGCAGGTGATATACAAATAAGGGCATTTGTTTCATTTTTGGCCAATCAGCTCACCTGGCAAACTGCGTTTATTGCAAGCAGTCATAATGAGGAGAATAGGCTCCTTTGGATTAGACTGGAACCTTTAAGTCCAGCCATGTTCATAGCACAATATCACCAATTCTTACAGAAACCAGGAATGCATAGGTACATGCAACAACTATAGGCTTCAACACTTTTTAAGTGTCAACAGCAAATCAGAGTAAAGGGGACTGTTGCATTGAAGGCCAATACTATGTTTTGGCAGTAGGCATGTAAAGAAAGACAATATTATCACCCTTTTAACCCTGACAATCTTCAAGCTGCACTTTCCAGGGTACCTAATTATATCAGATGCATTCGACATTGTGGAGAAAACTGGATTGGTTATCATTTTCATTTTCCAATTCTATGGCTGCCTTCAGAGAAATATCAGTGTCACTACCAATTGGCTGGCAGAGATGAAGCTTTAGCATGGCAGCAATTGCAGAACAATAGAGGATTCCGAGCTCCTACAGATGCCACCTTCTCTAGCTACTGCTTGAGCAACTTGCATGCACAGAATCAGTACTCAGACTCTGACTCAGACTAGGAGTTGCCTGAGGACATGCAACATTTTCAGCTGGGGGGGATGTTAGGACTCCACTATGTAGCATTTTTACTATATGCTTTGACACCATCTTACCTTTATAACCATGTTTAAAAAGGATTCCATTATCATTTTCATTTACTTTATCCCAAGGTATATAAAATCCTCTTCTTTATTATATGTTTAATCTGTTTGCATATAATTCCATAATACTCTTATATTTTATCATTAATCGAAGTGGATTGTTGCTAACATAAGTCTAAAAGATCGCAGATAATCTATGTGTTGTGCTGGAGCAATCGGTCGTTGCTGAAACAGTCAAAATTCGTTGCTGAAACAGCCGACTCCGTTGCTGAAACAGTTGACTTCGTAGCTGAAACAGCCAGCAAGCACGCAAATTCCGTCACTCGTAATTTGCGATTCTGGAAGAGTATTTTGTGGAACAATGGCAACAGCATGAAGACGTGGTTACACGGATTATTCTGAAGATAGCATTCTTGTTGTATCTGTTGTAACAATATATTTTTATGGAAGAACATAATAGTCCTATTTTAAGAAAGAAGAACAGAATTGGGATAAACACAGATTCACTCTCATGTAATTGTAAGAGATGTCTCCTCTTTAAAAAGAGGAGACATCATCATTAGAAGGGAGTTCGAGTTTGAAAGCTACAGGAGAACATTGTATTCGAGAGATTGGAGCTAGACTCCATTTGTAATGTATCATTTCTTTTGACAGATGAATACAATCTTCTTTTGAGCGCTCCAATTTAATTCTTTCCCTGGGGAATCTTGTGAGAGGGAAAGGGCCCACCTTCCTCACAAGATTCACCCTTCTGTACCTGTAGTTTATTTAATTTCCTTATGCTGTTTGCACTTTACTTTAATTCTGTTGCTGAGACACCAGTTACATAGTTTGGTAGTTTATTGAATATTCTGTTTCCTTAACGCTGCATGTGTTCAGTACATTCATTCTTAAGAAGTTGAGAAATCTATTTCTGTTATATGTTTGAATGTATAATGCTGGGAAGCAGGTGCTGAAGGTTCCTGTACAAAGGAATAGGGTCCTACTCCCACTAATTACCTTTCTTTTCCTGCAGTGTGATTAGAAACAGGAGACAAGTGCTGAAGGTTCCTGTTCATGGGAATAGGGTCTTGGTCTCCTGAGTTATCTTTTCTACAGAGTGATTAGTGTCAGGCAGCAGGTGCTGAAGTTCCTATTTAAAGGAATAGGGTCCTGTTCCTGTTATGGTTGATTGGTTTCCTTTCCTGCAGATTGATTTCCCTTTATTTGGATTCTAAACTGCAACCTAGGAATTACTTCTGCTATAACATAATTGACTTCAGCTTTGATTAAACAGAGTGTGAATAATTAGATTTGTATGATTGATAGTTGTGTGGCTTTTTACTACAACATTGTTCTTGCTTTTGAAATTGAGCATATCCAGTGCGTGATTGTCTTTGGAATAAAAAGACTTCCTCGGGTTGACAATTTATGTGGAGCTTGAATTGTGAAAACAATTAAAGCGACCAACATGCACTAAGCAAGCATATTTCCTTTATTCTCCTGAACTCACACTATTTAACTTTATGCAAAATATAGAATCAATTCCACTTGTTGATATTTTGTGGAAACAATTAATTTCACACACATGTGAAGCATAAACAAAAACTATCAATCGCACATAACACAGTATTTTTTAACCGTGAAAGCCTAAATCTGAAAACCCCAACTATATATTATGTAACATGGAGATCATATGAAAATCTCATACAAGCATACAAAGCTTATCACAAGCTCTTAGTACAGTACAATCGTCATACACTATACAGGCCTAATCTTGCAAATCCATGCACTGATCTTTGCCACCTGCTAGCCTGCCTCCACTGCATAATCTCTGCTAAATAATAGCTCTGAATGAATTCGAATTACTCCATACTTGACTTTGCAATCCTCATTGGCATCTCCACTGAGTGTTGGATGAAATCAATGCATCACTATAGTCACAACAAATAGTCTATCTCGCCCTTTCACCTATCTCTCCACTGGTCTCCACTGAAACTGCCATGCACTGTAGTTAAATGATGTATTTTTAAGTTGATTGATGAGTTATTATTTATGAATTAATTAACTAAATAATTCACTCCACTATCACTAGTGTATCAATTAGTTAGACTAGATACAACTAGCTCAACTGAGTCTAACTGAGTTAAACCAAGAAGATAGGGGTTCAAATTAAGAATCTCTACAAGCTAGAGGTAGATGGCTGGGCTGCAATGGTGGGAAAAGCAGAAGAAGTGGTGAGCTGGGATGAGGGCGAGTTATGGCACATGAGATTGGGCCATCTTCACCATGGCGCTTTAAAAAATTTGCAGCAAATTTCTACTGGACTTCCCAAGGGTACTCTTGCGCAGTCAGATTAGTGCAAAGGATGTACAATGGGTAAGTTTGTGAAGACCACTTTTCATGAGAAGGAGAACCGTGCTTCGGTGATCCTGGAGAGAATTCACGCAGACGTGTGTGGACCATTATCGGTTGCTTCAATAACAAAACACAGGTATTATGTGATATTTGTTGATGAATTTTCTCGTAGATGCTGGATCTTCTTCATGTAGAAGAGGAGTGAAATGTTCTCAAAGTTCTGTGAGTTCAAGGCATTGGTGGAGAAGGAGTTGGGGAAGTAGGCGAATGCTCTAAGGAGTGATAATGGTGGTGAATACATCTCGGGTGAATTCAAAGACTTCTATAGCAAAGAAGGAATTCGAAGAGAACTCATTTCACCTCATAACCCACAACAGAATGGGGTTACGGAGAGAAAGAACAGAACAATCGTGGGTGCTACATGAGCGATGCTGCATGACTAGGGCCTACCGATGCACTTGTGGGCGGAAGCATGCAACACTGCGGTTTATGTGCAAAATCGTTGTCCTCATAGAGTACTTGGCATGAGTACACCCGATGAAGCTTTTACTGGTAAGAAGCCTAATATTTATCATTTGAAGATTTTTGGCTCACCTGTTTACATTCATGTGACGAAGGATGCCAGGAAGAAGGTGGAGCCGACTGCAGAAGTTGGGATATTTGTGGGGTATACAGAAACACCCCATAACTATCGTGCGTGTTTTCCAAACAGTCGGAGGACTGTTCTGTGACGGGATATAAAATTCAATGAGGTGAAAGCCATGAAGTTATCGCTTGAGGGTGAGCTACACTTGCATGTGGAGGAGGAACTTCTTGTTCCCAAAGATGAGCCTCTAGATGTGGATCAACCACAGGAGGAGTTTCATGGAGCATAGGAGTCCACTCATGCAGAGCCAAACATCATACAAGGCATAAAGCATACCACAAAAGCTAAGAGACTGAAGGTGGATGCGGCACAAAATGTAGGAGTTCCTACATCACAGCGGAGACAGAGACAGTCACCTGACTGATATACGGGATACATGGCTCTTATGAGCAAGTGTATTGTGATAGAGCCATCTTATTTTGAAGAAGCAACGCAGAAGCCCACATGGGTAGATGCCCTGGTAGAGGAGTATGAATCCATTGTCAAAAACAGTGCTTGGGAGATTGTTCTAAGGCTGGTGGGAAAATCAGTTGTAGGATTAAGATGGATCTACAAGGAAAAGAAAGCTATTGATGGGAGCCTCGAGAAGTATAAGGCAATATTTGTTACCCGAGGCTTCTCATAGATTGAGGGGATTGACTATGAAGAAACCTTTGCACCTGTTGCACGGTATTCTTCCATACGAACCATCCTTGCTCTCTTAGCACAGATGGGTGGGCACATTCATCAGATGGATGTGAAGACTGCATCCCTTAATGGGATCATTGAGGAAGAGGTGTACATTGAGCAGCCTGAAGGATTTGAGATCTTCAGCAACGATTCGCATGTGTGCAGGTTCAAAAGAGCACTACATGGGCTGAAACAAGCACTCCGTGCTTGGTACACTCGGATTGACAGCTATTTCACTGGACTTGGCTTCACCAAGAGTGAGGTGGATGCAAACCTGTACCAGATTGTGGTTGAGGGTAAGCTTTTAATCATTGTACTTTATGTTTATGATTTAATACTAATAGGTGATGAGCAGTTGATACACTCATGCAAGGCTGATCTTGCAAAGGAGTTTGAGATGAAGGATTTAGGCCTCCTTCATTATTTCCTTGGATTGGAAATATGGCAACGGGAAGGTGAACTATTTGTGTCTCAAGGAAAGTATGCTTGGGAGATATTGGAGAAGTTTCACATGCAAGGCTGCAAGCCTATCGACACTACTCTTCTAGGAAATTGGAAGAAAGAGGATGCTACATCGACAGAGGTAGTGGATGCCACTGTTTATCGACAGTTGGTGGGTTTGCTCATATATTTAGTCAATACAAGACCAGACATATGCTATGCGGTGAACCAGCTTTCACAAGCGACGGTTAAGCCTACCAAGCTCTTTTGGAAGGCAGGAAAGCATGTCCTGAGATATATCAGGGGCACATACGAGTATGGTTTATGGTACAGATAGATGAATGAGGTGAAGTTGCATGGCTTCATGGATGCAGATTAGGGAGGAAGCCCAACAGACAGAAAGAGCAGATCAGGAGAGATTTTTAGTATTGGATCTACGACAGTTTCTTGGTACAACAGGAAACAAAGATATGTGGCACTTAGTTCAGCGAAAGCGGAATACATGGCAGCAAGTTTAGCTGCATGTGAAGCTATCTGGATGAGGAAGATTCTAGTTGGTTTGTTCGGTTCACATTTAGATCCCACGGTGTGATAATCAGAGTTGCATTAAACTCTCGGTTAATCCTGTGTTTCATGATAGATCTAAACATATTGATATTTGGTATCATCATATCAGAGATTGTGTGCAACGGAAGATCATGTTGCTTCAGTACATTCCCATAGAGGATTAGGATGCAGATATTCTGATGAAGGCGCTCACCAAGAGAAAATTCGAATACCATAGAGGCAGGATCGGGGGGAAGGATAATCCCTATCTTGTTGAGAGGGAGTGTTGAGATTCAAAAATATGATGAGCTTAGTGAAAAGAGTCACCTTCACTAAGTGGGCCCGCAGGCTATTTTTGGCACAAGTCTATTTTTAGACTATGTCTATTTTTAGACATGATGATCATATTTCAGAAGTTGCAGGATGCTATTTGTGAATGGTTAGTCAAGTTGGAAAAATAGATGAAATTATATTTTTAGAATATTGGGTGAAGTCTATTTATAGATCGTCAATCTAAAAATAGATGCATATCGATTATTATTAGCTCTTAATAATAATCAGACTCTAAACAACAAATTATTCTCTTTGAGCACTTCAGTTCAATGCACAGATGTGGCACACCAACTGACAGAAGGAATTACGCTATTCCTAAGGGTTTACTAGAGCTAATGCATGGAGGACTCAGTTAGAATTCAAGTGGCAGAGTTATGACACAGTTGGAAGAAGTAGTTATGGAGTTGTATTCAGCTTAACTCAGTTAGACTCAGTGGAGCTAGTTGTATCTAGTCTAATTGATTGATACACTAGTGAGAGTGGAGTGAATTAATTAGTTAGACTAAATACAACTAGCTCAACTGAGTCTAACTGAGTTAAACTGAATACTACTCCATAACTACTTCTTCCAACTGTGTCATAACTCTACCACTTGAGTTCTAACTGAGTCCTCCATGCATTAGCTCCAGTAAACCCTTAGGAATAACGTAATTCCTTCTTTCAGCTGTTGTGCCACATCTGTGCACTGAACTGAAGTTCTCTAAGAGAATAATTTGTTGTTTAGAGTATAATTATTATTAAGAGCTAATAATAATCGACATGTATCTATTTTTAGATTGATTATCTATAAATAAACTTCACCTAATGACGCAGAGGCAACAATGGATTGGAATAAGCCCACAATGGACTTTTTCAACTCTTCACTCAACCCTTGTTCCTATCGGAACCGAAAACCTTTGAATTCATTTAAAAATATTCTTTTATGTTTCCAATCCAATATACTCTTTTAATCTGTTCAAAAAAAACGTTAAACGCTTTTTATAAATAGAAATCTATGTGTATTGTGCACCCAAGATCTGGCCGATCGGACGCTCAAGACAATTTCGCTAATCGGTAGTTGGAAAAACACTACAACTGTCGATCGCTTCCACAGCTCCGATGCGATGCCTATTGGAGATCGCAATTCACAGGGATTGGATGACACTTAACCATTAGAAACTTCCACAATTCTTACAGCTTAAAATAAAACACAGATCACAACCCCTTCAAGCAATTACAAAGAAAAGAAATGCATCAAATCTTATGGACTCATCATACATTGATGCACATAACATTAAATTTATTCATAATATATAAAAGGACACAGTCTCGGCATTTGGCCCAATTACACAGGAAATAACCACTGTTACACACAAAACACAGTCCACACACAATTATGAGCTCTCGCTTCACTCCAAGCCCTCCCTAAAAGAAATCTCCCTCATCAACATTTTACTCATTTTCTTATTAACTAATTCTTCTAACAATAACTAACGCAATCTCTTATTTTTTAAAGATCTAACAGAATCTTCTATTTCTAGAAATCTAATCAGCAATCTTCTATCTCTTAGCTTTCGTGCACACCTATATTAACAACTCTATCTCCAAATCTAAAATAATACAATCTCACATTTATTACAATAATAAATTATAACAAACTATTTGAGAAGTCCAACCTCCTCAGTAAAACTGAATTTGACCAACAGTCAGTGAATTTCACCCTGTTTAGCCACAACATGTGAACAAATCTTCACATTGCTGGCTAATCCCGATGCTCCTGCATCAGACTCCCGGGGAAGAAAATATTTGTCCTTCAGACTTTCAGGACTTACTCCATATTTCTGTAGTTCAGCTGTTGTCAACCAACTGGAATCTTCCATTGGCTGTTACTTCCACTTGACTAGATATTGGAAATATGTTTGCCCTCGAGTTTTATTGGATATTATTTGATCCAAGATAACCTCAACTTATTTCTTAGATTCTTTTGGTACCTGTTCCTCCCAATCCAAAGTTTGAACTTCATCTCCTGTGGCTTCATTCTGCAACTCGGTCTCTGTCTCTCTGAATGGATATAAATCTGCAACATTAAAAATGGAGGATATTCCGATCCCTTCCGGCAACTCGATCTCATATGCATTGGCTGAAAATTTCCTTTTAATTTTACAAGGTCCTATCTTCTTCATTTTCAGTTTGTTATAAGTTTTTGTAGGAAATATCTCTTTCCTCAAATATGTAATGACTAAATATCCTACTTGAAAATCTTTTTCTCTTCTTTTTAGATCTGCTCTCTGCTTGTATCTTCTGCTTCTTTCCTGCAATTTACCTTTGACTTCTTCTTGTAACCTCTGCATTTGTTCAACAAAATCTTCAGCACTTGCACTCCTGGCTTCCTATTTTCCCAAGTCCCTAAGTTCATATACTCCTCTCGGATGCATTCCAAAGACAATCTGAAATGGACTCATTCCAGTGCTTCGGTTTGGTGTATCATTGTAAGCGAATTCAACTTGAGCTAATGCCAAATCCCACTGTTTGGGATTATGATGTACCAAACTTCTTAGTATATTTCCCAAGCTCTTGTTCACTACTTCAGTTTTTCCATCTGTTTGAGGATGGTATGCTGAACTAAAACTGAGTTTATTTCCCAGTTTCTTCCAAAGTGTTCTCCAGAAATGTCCTACAAATTTAGTATCTCGATCTGATACAATACTTACAGGTAAACCATGCAATCTTACAATCTCTGAAAATAATAAATTTGCTATGTATGTTGCATCACTAGTTTTATTACAAGCAATAAAATGTGCCATTTTAGAAAATCTATCTACTACAACATAAATAGAATCGTTTCCTCTCTGAGTTTTTGGTAAACCCAGAACAAAGTCCATACTAACTGCATCCCATGGACGATCTGGTATGGGCAATGGCTGATATAGTCCTGTATTCTGACTCCTTCCTTTGGCATATTGACATACCCTGCATTTCTCAACAAACTTTTTAACATAAGTTTTCATTTTAGGCCAGTAATAAAAAGCATTCACCTGAGCGAAAGTTTTATCCTTTCCAAAATGACCAAATAACCCTCCACTGTGATTCTCCTTAATTATGTTCTCCCTCATGGAACATTTAGGAATACATAACTTGTTGCTTTTAAATAACAAGCCTCCTTGAATAAGGTAGTCCATCCATTGACTTCTGTTATGCCTCACTGGATTCTGAACTGTTGTGTAGATGTCTCTAAAATCCTCATCATCCTTGTACATTTCCATCATTTCTTCAAAACCTACAACACCCACTTTAAACTCTTGCAAAAGAAGACATACCCTGCTCAATGCATCTGCTACTTTATTAGACTTACCACTTTTATGCTTTATTACAAAAGTGAAACTTTGCAGAAATTCCACCCATTTGACATGCTTCTGATTTAGCTTTGGCTGGTTATTAATAAACTGTAAAGCGTGATTGTCTGAATATAATATGAATTCCTTTGGCAATAAGTAATGCCTCCACTTTTTCAACGCCTGCACAATAGCATAAAATTATTTATCATATGAAGAATATTTCCTTACATCATTTAGTTTCTCGCTGAAATATGCTATCGGTTTTTGCTCTTGGCTCAGTACCGCACCAACTGCTACTCCACTTGCATCGGTTTCTACTTGAAAGAATTTCTCAAAATTAGGCAATGCTAGAATTGGCTCTTCTGTTATCTTCTTTTTCAGCAGATTAAAGTTCCTGTCCGCTGTTTGTGTCCATCGAAATGGTTGGTTGACCTCCTTGATTGTCTCAAGGATTGGTGCACAAACTTGACTAAACCCTTTTATAAATTTTCGGTAAAAATTAGCAAGTCCATGGAAACTTCTTACCTCAAATACACTTCTGGGAGTAGGCCAGTTCCTGATTGCTTGTACCTTTTCCAGATCCATTTTCAAGCCTTCTTTGGAAATCAAAAATCCTAGGTACACCAACTCTTCTTTCATGAAACTACACTTCTTCAAATTTATTAGTAGTTTTTCCCTTTGTAGAGTTTTCAGAACTAACTTCAAATGTTCTAAATGCTCCTCTTTACTTTTGCTAAAAACTAGAATATCATCAAGGTAAACAACGACAAATTTACCTGCATACTCCTGCAAGACCTCGTTCATTAGTCCATGAATGTACTGGGTGCATTAGTGAGCCCAAAAGTATTTTCTAACTACCTATACAAATGACTATTTGTTTTGAAAGCCATTTTCCATTCATCGCCTTCCCGAATTCTGATCTGATGATACCCGCTTTTCAAATCTATCTTAGTAAAGTACCTGGATCCACTTAAACAGTCCATTAAGTCATCCATTCTGGGCAAAGGAAATATGTACCTGACTGTTATCTTGTTGATAGCTCTGGAATCGGTGCACATGCACCATTCTCCTCCCTTCTTTGGAATAAGTACCGTTGGCACAACACACAGGCTCAGACTCTCACGAATCAGCCCCTTGTTCATCAGTTCCTGTACTTGCCTTGCAATCTATGTGTTTTCCTAGGGAGTTAGTCTATATGCCGCTTTATTAGGTAGACTTGCTCTTGGTATTAAGTCGATATGATGGCTAACACTTCTAATCGGTGGTAATTCATTCAGTAATTCATCCACGATGATATCCATGAAATTATTTAACACAACTTGAATTTCTTCAGGAAAATCGTTTAAATTCGTAGAGGTTAAGATTACCTCGGGCCTCCCTATGATAGCGAAGTGCAACTCCTCGCTTTTATCGACCTCCTGTAGCAGTTCTTTACCACTTATCAACATGATACTATTTTCAGATAGTCCTTTATCAACATCATTCTTCACTGGCAAAAACGTGTGTTTAATTCCATCCTTTTCTATAGTATATGTGTTCCTTCTCCCATCGTGAATCGCTTTCCGGTCAAATTTCCATGGTCTCCCAAATAATACATGACATACATCCATGGGCATTATGTCACATATGATCACGTCTTTGTATGTGCCGATCTGCATTTCTACATTACATTGCTCTGTCATGATAACTTGATGGCCCTTTTGTGGCCAAGATACTTTGTAAGGTGCAGGATGTGCCGTCCTGGCTAACCCAATCTTTTCCACCATCTTTGTGGACACAAGATTGTCAGTACTTCCATTGTCAACTATGACCTTATAGCACTTACCCTTTGATTTACATGTAGTTCTGAACAAGTTCTTCCTTTGCGCAGGTTCTCCAGTCTCCTTTTCTGTTCTCAGCAAAGTTCTTCTAAGTAGCAATGATTCACCTTCTGCAGGTGGTTCCTCTTTCTCCACAAGTTGAGGTGGTTCTGGCTCTGCCTTAGTCACATTTTCACCCCTCTGGCTTGTTGATTTGTTATGAGGACAGTCCTGCGACATGTGTCCCCATTCTCCACAGGTATAACACCTAACATCTCTTCCTCGCCCTTTTCCTCTAGGCAGGAATCTTCCTCTACTATATTCACCCCTCTGTGGTGATCTGCCACTTGAACTTCCTGTTTTATGCTGATGCTGTGTTACTCTGGATCTGGCAGCTCCTCTACCTCGCGTTGAGCTCGTTCCTCTGTTCCTTTGACTCTGTCTCCTCAATATTTTCTCTTCTGCCTTCAGACTTGCTTGATAGGCATCCTCAACAGTTTTCATACTTAACGAGCTAATCTCATCTTGTATTTCATACCTTAACCCGTTTACATATCTAGCTATTTTTTCCAAATCACTTCTACATGCCCGGTTCTGATACTTATTCTATAGAATTCTTCTGTATAATCCTTAACAGACATTCCTTTCTACTTCAGATTTTGCATTTGCTTAAAAAGATTCAAATGATAGTCTTTAGGCAAAAAATTAGCTTTCAATTTACTTACCATTTTATCCCAATGCTTGATCTTAGATTTCCCTTTCCTCGTTCTTGATGTCTGTACCTCATCCCACCAGATGGCTGCATGACCCTTCAATCTAGTGACTACAAAATTCACCTTCTTATTCTCCTCAATCTCTTCAAAGTCAAAGTACTGATCTATGGATCTGATCCAATCCATAAGCTCCTCTGCATTCAGACTCCCTTCATACATAGGAATCTCCATCTTGGGTTTGCTTCCAACTTTTGCCAGCATCTTGAGGACTTTGGTGGTTTCATTGTCTTCTTCTACTTCTTCCACATCTGCATCAGATTCTTCTGAAGAACTCTCAGCACCATCATCAGGCGCTCTTCTTTGGGCTGTCTCCATTGTCTCCATTCGTGCATGAAAATTCCGCACTTCTTCTAATAGAATTGCATTTGGTTCTAGTCTTCCTTCACCAATTCCTCTTCTTGGTGGAATCTTTGCTGCAAACACCTCTTTCTTCTGATCTGATACCAAAAATTGACGCAACGGCAGCAGTGGATTGGAATAAGCCCACAATGGAATTTTTAAACTCTTCACTCAACCCTTGTTCCTATCGGAATCGAAAACCTTTGAATTGATTTAAAAATATTCTTTTATGTTTCTGATCCGATATACTCTTTTAATCTGTTCAAAAAAAACGTTAAACACTTTTTATAAACAAAAATCTATGTGTATTGTGCACCCAAGATCTGGCGAATCGGACGCTCAAGACAATTTCGCTATTCAGTAGTTGGCAAAACACTACAACTATCGATCGCTTCCACAGCTCCGATGCGATGCCTATCGGAGATCGCAATTCGCAGGGATTGGATGAAACGTAACCATCGACAACTTCCACAGTTCCGATGCGATGTTAATCAGAATTCACAAATCACAGGGACTGGGTGTCACTTCCCATAGGCGTTGCGATATCCACCGAACCCGACTTCACTTCAAACAAACTTTATAAAATTTTCGCGTCCGTTTCTATTGTTTATGTGATATGATATGGAACGCTCCTCTATTCCGATGCGATGGGTTTTACAGGACCCGATGGGTCATAAATCAACCAATATAACTTTTAAGTCCGCTCCAAGGTTCCGATAAGTATTTTTTTTTCCACAGATTCTCTGTGTTAATGACTTTTTCGCTCGCGGACTTAAACTATTTCGGTTTTGTCTCAATACAACAATTCTTACAGCTTAAAATTAAACACAGATCACAACCCATTCAAGCAATTACAAAGAAAAACAATGCATCAAATCTTATGGACTCGTCATACATTGATGCACATAACATTAAATTTATTCATAATATATAAAAGGACACAGTCTCGGCATTTGACCCAATTACATAGGAAATAACCACTATTACACACAAAACACAGTCCACACACAATTCTGAGCTCTCGCTTCACTCCAAGCCCTCCCTAAAAGAAATCTCCCTCATCAACATTTTACTCCTTTTCTTATTAACTAATTCTTCTAACAATAACTAACGCAATATGTTATTTTTTAAAGATCTAATAGAATCTTCTATTTCTAGAAATCTAATCAGCAATCTTCTATCTCTTAGCTTTCATGCACACCTATATTAACAACTCTATCTCCAAATCTAAAATAAGACAATCTCAAATTTATTACAATAATAAATTATAACAAACTATTTGAGAAGTCCAACCTCCTCAGTAAAACTGAATTTGAGCAACAGTCAGTGAATTTCAACCTGTTTAGCCACAACATGTGAACAAATATTCACATTGTTGGCTAATCCTGATGCTCCTGCATCACTTATGTTTTTATTCTTTTTATTTATTTTTTAAATTAAAAGCCATTGCTCTGGTTTGGTAGCCAGTTGATAAAAAATCCATTCACTAGTTGTAATCAAACTGAACAAGCTGGCTCATGATGGGACCCCTTGTCTTATAATTATAAGCCATTACCTTGTTTTGGTATGCAGTGTTGGTAATGTCAGTTTTATTACTTCTTATGATCATGGTAAGCAGGGTCGTGATGGGACCTCTTATATTTTAATTTTGACATATAATTTCTTTAGAATTACATTTTAAAAAATCACAACCTTAATGGATGGGGTGAAATGATTTTATCCTTAAGAATCAATGGATGACAATTTTCAGAGTTTTTTGAATGCCAAAGCTTGGAAAAGTCTTTACTTTTTATGGATAACCTTTCTCTGCTTAATAAACTTATAATGATTTACATTTTTCTCAAGGTTTCAAAAGATCATGCAAATGTTTTAAACAAATTTTCAAAGTTTAAAATTTTATTTTAAACTATCCAAAACTTATTCATTTCTATAAAAATTCTTATTTACATAAAATAAGTATTTATAGTATTTTCCGAAAATATTTTCAAATAGTAAAAAGTCAATTAAGGACTTATTAACAACCTTATTTACAAAACAAACAAAAATTGCAGAAAGGAATATGTATAGGTAAGAAGGGGTTACCTCCTTAAGAAAATAATTTCTTTAAAATAAGCCCATTGACAGGAAGAGATTCTCTCTTTCCTGTTAAATCTTGCAGAATGAATGTATATGAGCCTATATTTTCAGCAATCTGAAATGGTCCAAGCCACATCTTTTAAAATTTGGTATGCTTACCTTTATCTTCATGTGCTTTATCCCATTTCAGAACAAGATCACAATTTGCAAAGTTTTGGATCCAGTGGAACTTGAATCAAAAGAAGATTTTACAAGCTGTTGATGTTTTTCATGAATAGTTTTTGCTTTTTCTCTATCTTCTTCTAATTTAAGAATTTGATAAAATCTCAACTGAATAGATGTTGAAGGATTTTCTTCAATAAATTGCACTAGAGCTAATGATGGGAGAACTAGATTTGATGGTATCACAACTTCTTTGTCCATAAACTAGATTGAAAGGTGAAGTTCCTATTGAAGCTTTATGAGTGATATGATCGACCCATAGTGCAAAGATTAAAGACTTGTGCCAATTCTTTTGATTCTGATCAATTGTCTTTTTAATGATTTTGATGAGATTTTTGTTAGTAGATTCAGCTAAACCATTACCTTGTGGATAATAATTTGCTGAATATTTCAATTTGAAACCTCTTTTGATTGCAAATTCCATTATACTATTTCCAGAAAAATAAGATGCATTGTCAAAGACAAGAGCGTTAGGTACACCAAACCTGGTAATGATGAATTGATCGATGAAATCAATAATTGCATCAGAATTGGCTACCTTTAAAGGAATTACTTCTACCCACTTTGTGAAGTAATATGTTGTTGTAAGGATGTATCTGTGTTGTTTGGAAGAATGAGGTACTATTTCACCAATAATATCAAGCCCCCATTGCTCAAATGGTTGCTCAATGCTTACTGGCTGTAAAGGAAAAGCTGGTTTCCTTTGTCTTCCACTAGTATTTTGAAAAATTTCACACTTCCTCATATAATCATGTGTATCTTTGAAAAGGGTAGGCCAATAATATCCAGCATGGATTATTTTGTGAGCTGTGGTATCACCTCCAAAACGTCCACCTATTGGTCCATTATGTAATTCCTGTAATACCTTTTCTGATTCAGTCTTTTCAAGACATATTAATAGAATTGAATCATAATTTCTTTTGAATAACACATCATCAATGATTTCATAATGTCTAGCTTTTAATCTTAGAGCACGTTTGTTCTTATAGCTGAGGTTAGAAGGAGCATACCCATTCTTCAAGTAAAATATCAGATCAGCATATTGAGATTCAGAATCTATAACACTTATCTGATTTTCTTAGATGATATTAGCTTGATCTTGATGTTCTGGTATGTTGTGAGCTCCTGCTAACAATCTGCAAAAACCTTGTCCTCTAACAATATTGGCTGGTTTAATATCAATATCATACTCTTGCAAAGCTGTTACCCAATTAGCTCTCTTTTCTCCTACTTCTTTTTGAATTAACAATTGTCTCACTACAGAGAATGAGACAATAATTTTTGTGTGTGTCTTTAGGATAAAATGTCTAAAATGTTTAATTGATTTAAACACAGCGAAGACTTGTTTTTCTACATCGGAATAATTAAGTTAAGCTCCTTGCAGATTTGAGCTAAAGAAATAAATTGGTGTTTCTATTTGTTGATCATTGAGTTGTGTTAAAACAACAGCATAGGATGTTTCAGTAGCAAAGGTATACAAAATAAAATCTTTAGAAAAATCAGGAGTATTCAATGTAGGTGAATTAATGATTGCTTATTTGATTGCATCAAAGGCTTCCTTATCTTTATACCCCCATTTGAATACTGAATTTTTCTTAATCATATTCTGCATAGGCAAAACAATTTGAGAAAAATCAGGAATGAATCTTTTTACAAAATTGATTTTCCCTAGAAATGATTGCATGGACTTTTTGTTATGAGGTAAAGAAATATCAAAAATTTCTTTCACTCTATTAGGGTCAATATATATACCATATTTTGACACAAAAAACCCTAATAGTTTTCCTTCATTGAGAGCAAAGAAGGATTTATTTGGATTTAAAGAAATACCAAATCTTCTACATCTTTCAAATATTTGTTTCAAATCATGCAGATGATTGGCTCTTTTCTTTGAAAATAATGTTATGTCATCAAGATAAATAACAACTGATCTATTAATCAGACCCTTAAATGCTATATCCATGGCTCTCTGGAAAGTATCTCCTGCATTTATCAGACCAAAAGGCATTTTCTGGTAAACATAGATTCCCCATTTGGTTCTAAAAATAGTTTTCAACCTATCATTTAGATGCACCAATATTTGGTTATAGCCTGAAAAACCATCAAGAAATGACATGATTTCAAAACCAGCTACTTTTTGAAGTATTTGTCCATCGTTGGCAATGGGAAATTATCCTTTTGACATGCCTTGTTTAAATTTCTAAAATCAATGCAGATTCTAATATCTCCATTCTTCTTCCTGACAGGTACCATGTTGGATTAGAATGCCTTACAGGAAAAATAATTTTGGCTTTTAAAAGTTTATTGAGTTTTGCCTTGATTTGACTTTCAAGATTTGGATGAATTTTTCTTAACTTCTGTTGAACAGGTTTGACATCACAAATCATTGGAATTGTATGTTGAATAACAGAAGTATCATAAGTTTTCAAGTCTTCATAATTCCAAACAAAAACATCTTTATACCTACTCAGAAGTTTGATGAAAGCAGTCCTTTCCTCTGAAGTTAACTCGAGTCCTAGATTAACACTTTGAGGTTTAGACTCAGAGCCAAGATTTACTAATTCAAACTTCAAAGTAGAACTTTGAAGTTTAGCATTAGTAACTTTCTTGAATCTGTCTTTTATATCATATAGGTCCTCAAGTTTAACTACAGATTTAGGAATAGGATTTTCATTACTTTTTGAGGTATTTTGAAGATCATGATCATTTTCATCAATAATTTATTCATCATAGGATTTCTCTGAAGTCAAGAAATTCAATATATCTTCATCATGATAGAATACTCTCCAGTTTGTGATATTATCGGGAACAGATGGTCTAAATATTAATTCGACTGAAAATCTATTAGGATTGTAATCTTCAGCAGGGAGGAGTTTGGATGCAACATTAGCTAACAGATCAGCTGATGTATTTTGAATTCGAGGAATAGAAGAGATATTAAATGTTAAAAATTGAGTGGTAAGGTCTTGCACAAGGGTTTGATAATGTTTGAGATGACCTGAAAGACAATGGATGGTATTCCTTACTTGTCTTATGACAATTTCAGAATCACCATATACTTTCAAGTATTTGACATTTAACCCTATTGCTTTATAAAGCCCTTGGATCAAGGCTTCATATTATGCAGTATTGTTTGTGCACTCAAATTCTAGTCTACATGATAGCATAGTTTTCTCTCCATCTGGATTAATTAAAATGCATCCTGCTCTTGCTCCATCACTAGATTTTGATATAATGACCAAAATAAAGACTTATCTACAGGTTTATCTACAGATGTATCAGAAACATTAACAATTCTAGAAGAATCAAATTGTGAAAAAATTTCAATTTGCGAAATAAAAGTATTTACAGAAAAGGGTGATTGTGGTGCTGTGAAATTCCCAAGGAATGATTCAGCAGAATAACCTCCAAGGATATTGTTATTAAAAGCTATAGGTTCATTTTCTTGTTCAAATTCAGTTACAGTATAAATCATGTGCTTTTCTCGTTCAACTTTGATTTGATTTGGTTTTCCTTTGTAAGGAAGCCACATGTGAGAATAATCAATCGCAACTATTAAGCTTTGCATACCAATCCCTGCTTAAGACTAATCCATAGAATTCAAGAATATCTACGATCAGAATATCAATTATTTGGACAATTCTAGGATCAGAAGCTAATTGAATAGTAACTGAATTGATTTGTCCTACAAATTGAACTTTAGAGCGATCCAATTGAACAATGTGAACTGCAGACTTTTGTGGTTCAATATTCAATTTTGCACAGACTGAAGTAGGCATTATATTAGAGGATGCTCCTGAATCTATCAAACAATTATGCAAATTCTTGTTGTAGATTTCATAAGTCAAAAGAAAAGGAGGTGTCTGAGAATTTGATCTTTCTCCAATAAGAACAGTATCAGTGGCATCTACTTTATCTGGTGGCTTACCTGTTCCTTTAGCTGCTTTAGCAACTACACCACTTGGTAGAGGAGCAATAGGTGTTGCATTTAATTATTTCAATAGCAGCTTCTGTTGATGTTTAAGTTTGTTGAGTTCATGTAAGGAAATGTTCGCTCTAGTTTTATTCAAGTCTTCAACATTGTTATAATCCATAGGATCTGATACCACCAAGGTCTTAGACGTTGTTGTAGGAGGATTAGAAGATGATGGCTGATTTTGAGTGGGTAAGGGAGAAGTTTTCTTTACAGGGGATTTTTCTTTGGTAATTGGAGTTGTAATTTTCTTCTTAGGAACAGATTGAGCGAGTTCTATTATAGATTTACTCCTTGTACTTACAGGCATGGATTCTTGTTCACTGTCCGAGTTAGGGAGAATGAAATCCCACATCCCATGTAATTCAACTATTTCCTCTCTTTATTATTCTTCATCTGATACTGGAGGAGTATTTTCTTCTTCTTCCTCTTCTGATTCTACATTGGAGATTGAATTGGGAGGTTTAGATTCATCTTGATTTCTTTTGAAGTTTCTGAATGGTCTTTTGGTAGAAGTCTCTGCCACTTGCTTTTTAGTCTCAACCATCTCATTAGACATGGTTTTGAGAACTTTATGTAAACCTTCCATGTCATATGGGTCTCTAGGTGTCTTTTTCTTTGAATCATCTTTAAAGCTGAATTTCTTGGATTTTCTTTCCTCGATAGCATTTTTCTTATCTAGAGAAATAATCTGTTTTTCAACTGCAATATCTTCTTTCATATTTTCAGCTTAAGTAGGTTTTTCATCTCTATCTACGAAAATTGCTATGTTTGAGGGAAAAGCATTTATATACCATTCACTTCTAACCTGATCACTAGGTTTTGAAACTGTAGGATTTTATTCAAAAGTTTTTTAAATCGAGAGTTAAAATCTTTAATGGGTTCCTTGGGTTCTGTCCTCATATTGGAGAGATCATTGATTAGGGTAGCTATGGATCTGTGATCTCCAAATTTGGTCAAGAAATGATCTAAGAAAATATCCCAACTTGTAATAGATCCTGAAGGTAATGAAAAATACCAAGATCCTGCTACCCCTTGCAAAGTATAGGGGAATAACCTGACTACAACATCTTCATGTTCAACTCCATTTAAATTTACAACAAGCATAAAATTATTGATGTGTTCTTCAGCTAATATGTTCAGGTCGGGACTGAATTTTGGTAGCCATTTTTCAGCATGATCTGGTAAATCATGTAAAGGTGCAGGCATATTAACAGCCCCTGGTCTAGCCCATGGACTTGGTGCTGCTTGTGCCATTTTTCGGATAACAATTGAAGGATTTGAAGAAACAACTGGGGTTTGAGTAGATGTTGTTGGAATAACTATGCTCTTCTAGGTTTGAGACTGGGAAGCAGATGATTGAATTTGCGATGAAGAACTAATATCACTCTCTGATTCCAATGGGGTTTTTCTTGTTTTAACTCTACTAGGTAAAGGAAATTCCTTTGGAGGAATACAAGTTTTTCACTTTGTGACCTAGTGAGAGGTCTGGAAGAAACAATTTGTGAAGAACACTACCTTCAAATATTTCAAACTCTTCTAATGATAATGAGAACCCTTGGAGTTTATGAACTAAAGCTAGTATTTCAGGGGACTCAGGAGGTTGATTATCTGATTGATTTGAGACTTTAGTAGTGGGTGTTTGAATATTTCTATCAATTTCTTCCCTATTGATTTGAGCTGTAGAAGAAATTGAAGAAGGTGATGATGGTGAATTGCTCTTAGAATGGCTTGTAGATTTTAATTTACTTGCCATTCATAGCTTAGGCCATCATTCTAGCGCTAAGAATGTTGAAGCCTCGAAAATCGCTGCTTCAAACATTGGGGGAAAACCACCCGGTCGGGACCTTAGGACAGCTCCTTTTTCGTTTGGTGTGGTGGCTCCGACTGGATTTATAGGACCAGTTTCCTAATAACTAATGGGTTGGTGATGGAATGATTGTATGATTGGATGATGGAACTAAAATGATTAAAATAATCTATCTAATTTACTTTATAACTTATAAATAATTCTAAAACTAACCCGGGTGTCAATTATGAATACAACTTCAAGATTTTTTCAATCAAACCAATAACCATGAAAATGTATTATAATTTAATTGAAATATGCAGTATCAAATAATGATAACTCTGTTTAAAAAATTAAACAGAGTTATAATAACACATTGCATTCATCATTTAATATATCATTTGCACATATTGTAAGAGATAATTATTTCTATACACTTAGAAATGATATGTATAAAGAAATATTTGTAAAGCAAGTATATATAAATGCTAGCAAATTCAAAGTGAATATCTCATAACATAAGAAAAATAACAGTAAATTGATAGAAATACCAGATTCGTCTCGATACTTTTCCTAATGCAATTCAATATTCAGATCCAGTGCTTCAATGTAAAACAACTCCAAGGTACATAAATGCAATTCTTAGAGATAATTTGCCATAAACCACAGGATGTGATCCTTTATAGAAATGAAGTAGTCAATGGAGTACAAAAATGTAACATCCAAGCCAAAATATTACAAATTCAGGACCCCTTTCTAAATGCATGAAAGGGGTTTAAATAGGAACTTAATAAAACAAAATAACCAAAACTATTGCTACAATCTATCATCGGAAATCTAGAAATAGACTTGCGATATTAAAATGAAACAAATTCATTGATTTTCTCCTGCATTCAATGTGCCAAGGTAGCAAATTTTGAGATATATTTGACCTTTGATGGATGAATTAGCCTCGAATGTAACTGGCCAGTGTACGTGGCATCAGAAAACTCTGGAATGATGCAATTCATGGCATTGGAAAGAAACTTGATTGCCATTTGTTGACTGTGTGGCTTGATTAGAAATGTCCACATGATATCCCATGAAATTCCTTGAAGTTTGCTGATTTTTTGATTCTTATTAACTAATTCCTGCTTCCACCTGGTATCAGTCTCTTTTACCCTTGGTAATTTTCCTGGAATACAATCTGAAATTAAAGTGGTGGCATATAAATTGTCATTAACCAACTATGTTATATTATTCATCATAGTTTTGGCTCTTGATGTGGCTCTTTCTCCTTTGATCAATTGTTTTTCCCATTCAACAAACATAATTTCTTTGTTTCTTTCCTCAATCCTTGGAAGGTTTGCATTCCTTCCTTGCTCTGAGTCTTGCCATGAAAGAAATTCGGAAATTTTGTCATCTGCATCATCAAATTCGAGCCCGAGGCTGACTGATTCATCTATTAAAGATGATGTTATTTCACACAAGGGCTTAGCTTGTGCCATCTTCTGACAGAATTCATTCAACTGCTGAGACAATAGTTTATTTATTTCAAGAGCTTCAGTTTTAAATTGATCCAATTTAGGATAATCCCTAAACTTGTCCAATCTTGCTTGGAATATTTTTTCTTGCTCAACCTTAGCAGTTTTTTCATTTTGCAGTAGAGTTTGTAACTTTGCCACTTCTTGACTTAACTGATGTTGCTTATTCAAAGCTTGTTGATCAATCTTTTTCTTTTCAATGCTAAGTTTCTCTTCCAACTGTTTAGATCTGAGCTTTTCATCTTGCAACTGTTGTTCCAACTACATAATCTTTTGCTGATTTTCTGTTGCTTGTTCCTCCATCATAACTATCTGTAATTCCTTTTGTTCCTTCATTTGGGTGACTTATGAAGCCTTTTCTATAATGGTTGCACTATAGGTGCCTGCATATTGTGACAATTTGGTGAGATCCTCTGAAGGATTCACCTCAGTATTTTTCCATACAATGTTCATAAATTCAACTTGTGAGGTTGAAAGTGATTCTTGATATGTTCTTATTCTCTTCCTTTGTTTCCTGACAACAACTCTATGTTTAGGACTATAAAAGATATATAGAGGAGGAATTTCTTCTATTTTCAACACAATTTCTTCTATAGGATGCTCAGGAATGATTTCCATATCTTGATCTTTTAGAATTTCATCTTGAGGATTATTTTGTAATCCTATTTGCTGAGCGAATTGCTCATATTGACTTAGAAAATGGGAAGAAACAATAATTTCAGCAGAATTCACCACATTCTCAGTGGTATTTTCTCTTTCAAGTTGATTATTTGGCTTATTGCCAATATCTTCCTTTTCTGTCTGTACATTAGCCTCACTGCTTGTGTTTTCTTTCTCAATATGCACATTGGTCTTAATACCTGTGCTTTTCTTCCCTGTTTGAACTGTAGTTCCTTTCTCAATAGGTTCATTTGTTTTTCTGCCAATATTCTCCTTTTGCACATCAGGCTTGCCACTTGTGCTTACATTTTCAGTCTATATATTACCCTTGCTGGTAGATGCTTCTTTTGCTGCTTTGTTAGCTGAATCTTCTTTTTCCTTCTGCTTTGTTTCTATATTTCCAGACTCTTGCAAAATAATTCTTTACTGGTCAAGAGGAGCTTTCAACAGTCTCTGACCTATGAAAAACATGAATTTATTCATATCTTAGTCTGAAATTTGGATTTAGCCAAGCCATAAACTTGGGGAAATTTATCAATAGAAACAAATAAATCATCAAATTCGTCGGGCTCATGCTCAAACCGAGCGATTGAAACTAAAGTTTTGAAATCAAATGCTACTTTTTTCGGGTCATACTGCCTGCCTGGGACTGTTGCGAGCTTAAGATCCCTTATTTTGATGACTTCCTTCTCAGCATGTTTGAAGTCATTAAGAGTATAATTTCCACAGTGAAAGGGAAAAGTAGGCCACATCAACTTATTATTATTCTTTAGAGACCTTGACATACCTTCTACTGTTAACTGATAAGAAATTTCCTGTGCTAACAATTTGTCAAGAACATACAAAGGTAAAATATGGGGCTCCACAATGCTTCCGAAAACTCTGACATAGGAAAATTTCTCTTCTTCAAACCAGTCACCAATCTGAGATATATCATTTTTTGCCTTTATAGAGAGCCGGGGAGGAAATTGGTTGAAAATGGTTTGATAGACAGGAATTAGAAAACCGTGACAAATCTTATATACATGATTTTTAAAATGAACCTTCCACAAGAGCTTATGGTAAATATGTATAGGAACAGGGTATTTGGGGGTCCATTTCCAACCTAAAATGGGGAATTCTAAATTGAAACATAGGGCATCTAAACTGTAGGCACAAAAGTAAAATGGGGTTTTATTTCCTATATCTATATCCTTTCTATAGTCTAGGATTCTATTGGCTATTTTGTCTGAAAGGATAACTGACCAGTCCATTATTTCAGAATTCACAGCAGAATGGATCAAAGGTACCATTTGGATTGAAAATATTGCAGAATTATCGTTTCCAAAAAGCCTACACATCATTACGGCAACATAACAATATGGGGGCAAAAGAGACTCCACTAAGTACATACCTGATGATTCAATTTTATGTTTCTCTCGAGCTCTTCTCCATTCTCTGATTGGTTCCGACTAAGTCTCATTGCTTGCAGCAAAATCCTTAATGAAGGCTTTGTTGTAGAATTTATGAGGGTCCTGAAGATGGTACATTGCCTTTATGTCATCTACTCTAAAAGACCCAAATATTGTTCCTGCAGTTGAAACAAATGTCATGTTTTGGATGGTGAAATTATCTATCAGCCACCGAATTACATCATAGTAAGGGAAAATGTTTGCCCGAGCTGCAATTCTATGAAGGAATGAATTTGCAAGCGCTTTAAGAGGAGTCTTAGAATCAGAATCTGAGTCATCTTCATGAGGAACTGTCACCTTCACTTCAGTGACTTTAGGGTTTTATTTTTCAATCAAGTTATATACATCTTCCCAAGACATTTTTCCAAGACCCTGGAATGAAGTATCTGTTACCAGCTTGAGTTTGGCTGGTTTTTCTTTTGGTATTATGGGAATAGCAGTGACATTTGCAGTGGCAACAACCTTTGTTTTCTTGGATCTTTTAAACATTTTGTTGTCTGGTAAGATTTCACTTGCTCGACGAATGAGAGGATTAGGAATTTTCTTGTTCTGCAAATGAGAAAAGCTTTTAGACGCGGTAAAAATGAAGTAAGTAGAATAGCTATATGAAAAGATCTATTTGTTGATTTCCATTTATTAACTCCATTTTAAACTTAAATTCCCTCTATAAGACTCACACTTATGCATTCAAAATAGAATCAATCACAATCATTCGTTTGATTTTTTATTTAATAATGACGTACAATCAAAGATCGGCTATTTTGAAATGAGAATATAAAAAATTCCCTTTTGAATTTTGCGATTGCGATGAATAAATAACATATTCGAAGTAAAAATAAAATAAAGACTAAATATTGATCGCATCGGGGTTTTTTTAAAAGGGAAAACAAATAACATTTCATGATGTCCGCTGATTTGCGATTGTGATTATGGTATATCGCATCGGCTCTTTCCAAAGGAAAAATTTGTAAATGATATCACCGATTTGTGATTGCGATGATGGTAGGGTCCATCGCATCAGGATTTTATAACATGAGTGAATATGTTGTTGTCTCACAGAAATGGGTGTTGGGCCGTGAATACAACCACTTTGTAACACTTATTTCATCCATTTTTACTCTTCTCTATTATATCATTTGTTATAATTTATTATTTAAATCCATTTTATGATGATTTATGCTTCTATGAATGAATGTTATTTATTCTCCTTTATTTCTAATAAATTGATGATTATGAATTATTTTATCAATGATAGTTTTAATAAATTGGTTATAACATTATTTACCATTTTTAGCCTCCAAGGTAATTTCCAGATTGAAGATTTGATCATTAAAAGTGCCAACTCAGAAATGCGCTGGAATAAGGAGTGACAGTTTTGCGGTTGAGATTCTGAGCAAATGAAGACGAATCTGGAAAATCCGGAACATGGGTTTTGTCCAGAACGGACCCAGTTAACTTTAGTAAAGAACGGTTTGCCCAAATTCGGCCTGTGTTGAGAGATTCGCAGAGTTCTTTAAGCACGATTTTCTCAGTTCTGTTGTTGCGGCCGTCCTCCAAATCTCAGCTAAAAAGCCAAATTCGACTTGCTGTTGTTGAAAGATGGATGTAAATCTATTTTCTTGTTGATCAATTGGTTGGAAGAAATCCAATATTGTTATGGGAAGATTGTATTTACTATTCAATTTCTCCTCCTTCTGATTATAAAAGGAGAAAGCACGTATTGTGTAGGGGGATGATTTGGAGATACGTTTTTATGTAATTTTCTGTTAAACATCAGTTCTGATTATTGAGTCTCGTGAGAACTGGTTCATTGTACTTTTGTCCGATGCATTAATATAAGCTTGGTGGTTCTCTCATCTCTGCGTCTGGATTAACTTAAGGCGGTGTCCCCTTGGAGGCTAAGGGCCCGGCCCCAGAGGACACTTGCTTCTGTATCACTACGATTTGATTTCTGCGTGGTTTGTTTATCATTGTTATTTGGTAATCTGATATGCTTTATAAGTTGATATTACATGCTCTGTTAAGATTAAATCATTAAGGTTTTTACAGACAGAACTATTGTATTGACTCTGCATCGTATCACTGTTCTTTTAAGTGTTGATATAATACTGCTAGTCTTTACAGAATACTGTTGCTGTTTAATTACAGAGCCGCTGTGCTGTGCACTTGTTCATTAACATTACAGAATTTATCTTGGGAGTTATGTTCTTTGCGATTGTTGGATCTATAAACAATGCTGTTCTACTTTGAAACGCAGTCGTACTCTTTCTAACCGAGATTGATAATTGGATCAGATTACTATTAAGGTGTGCCGTGTGTTAAATCATTGTGTATTTATATTTGGCTTTCCAACGTTGTTTCATATCCTCTCATTAATCAATGCTGTTCTATTTCCTTCTGCTGTTCGATTTATTCTTAGAGTAAAGATTGCTATTAATTTGGCTTTGCTATTGTTCATTTCCATTAATTAGAGTTTGCTGTCCAGATTCTTTTAATTACAGTTTGCTGCCCATTTACTTTGTTGTTCTATTTTGCTATCTGCCGTTCCATTTACTTGCATTTGTTGTTTTGGTGTGAGAGACGATCTAAGGCTGTAGTGAGCTTCGGCATTCACTGTCTAGCTCCCAGACCCGTGGTCTATGCTCTAATTTCCTTTCCATCAGTTTCCAAAGGGATGGACTATTGTTGTCAAACCCTTGACTGATACATTGCTTATTTTTCCGAATGAATGATTTAGTTTAGAACATTTCAGTTTCTTGTTGTTCCAATTAGATTTTGTTTCTAGCTTTCATTTACTTTTGGATTTTGAGCACTATACTGCAAAACATTACTCTTGAGTAAATAGCCGCCTCAGACTGAGTACACTCTTGAGATAAAAAGTCGTCCCTGGGTTGATAATTAATGTGAGGTAATTAGGAGTTACAAAGACACCTTTTTATCGCTCCACATTTTGGCGCCGTTGCCGGGGAAAGTGTAGCCATTTCTAAAGAGTAGTGTGAATCTGATGAGTGCCTGCTAGGGAAGAGTTGGATCTTAAAAACGGAAGGTAAGAACCTACGTGCGGAGCATGTAAAAGCCCTACTCCACTGTCCGCTTTCCTAACAGATTTGTTGTTGCTTTGTTGGGTAGAAATAGATGTTTGAATTTTTGTGTGAATGATTAGGAAAAAGATAGAAATTTTGAAAAACAAATCTCATGACTTCTCTCAAAGTGGTGATGTAAGCACCACCCATTTCACTAACCGATTAACAGGAACATTTGAAGAAGGAGCCTCGAAGAAACACATGAAAAACATCTTATATTATGGTAAGAAATGGCTCACGTTTCTACTTTTGAATTTCCTATCAAAGATCTAGGAGGAGTGACACAAATACACATAATTCCCCCATCTTTACCAAATTTTCATGGTTTAGCAAATGAAGATCCAGATACATTCTTATTTGAGTTCAAAATACTTTGTAGAGGATATGATTATTGTACTAATGATCAAAGATTGAAAGTGTTTCCTCTTACTCTAAAAGGAGCAGCTCTCCGATGGTTCATGAGCCTAGGTAGGAATTGCATCCAATCATGGGAGGACATGAAGAACATATTCTTGAAGAAGTACCAAGACTATTGCAAATCCAATGAAGATATTTTCAGTATGATACAAGGGGAAGATGAAAGTTTGGAGGACTATGTAGATCGATTTCAATACAACCTTCAAAAATCAAAATATAAGCATTTGGAGAAAGAGATATTAAAAACACTCATTCTTAAAGGAATCAAAGATGAATTTTTAGAACTCTTAAATCTGATAGGAAAAGGTGATGTTTTTCAGTTATCATATGATGATGTTTGTGAGTTGTGCATAAGGTATTCAAGAGGAATCTCCAAGGCTGGTAAGAATTCTAGAGATGTTTGTTCTTTCTTTTTCAAATCTGCTACAAGAATAGGAGACATAAGAGCTGAAATCAATGATTTAATTGAACATTTTAAAGTTGATTTTATTACCTCTCTAAGTTCAAAATTGGATGCTTTGCAGGTTCATAAAAATCAAGAATTGGATGAAGTGTTTTTCACTCATGACCGAAAGGAACATACCATAGATGGTTGTTCTTCCTTATCTAGGATGGAAGTAGCATATCAAAGAGGTGAGGAAGCTGCAATAAGGTCAAAACCATGGAAATCATGGCCTACAGGTATGGTTCAAAACACTTCATCTTCACTTTCTTACTTGCATAATTCATTATGGAATACTAATGTGTTAGGGCAGCCATGTCAATTTCAATATAGCCACCAATCTTGTCTACAAGTTTGGCATGGTTCACCTTATGATTGCATGACTACTCTCCCTCATCTTGTAGCACAAGCACATTCTCCATATTCTCCACCAGCTCTTCCACAACACCTTGCTTGCCCATCAAAACCATTCACACAACCCAATCAACCACATCATCAAAATGCTCCATTCCTTACACATTTTTCTGCTCAACTAATTCCACACCCTCACCACAATAAACCAGTACAACATACTTACAGTGTTGAACTGCCAAATTTACCCACCCTTCCCACCCATTCTATCTCACATGCGCCATTAGAGAAAACTTATAATGAGATTCAGAATGTTTCAAATTCAAAAATTGTAGAAGTTATGGAAGAAAATGAGCTTACTTCTAGTTTGCATCAACAAACCATTTTAAAAGCTCAAGAACCTCATGATATGATGGGAAATCAAGAAAATAAAGGATATATTGAAGATTGGTTTCACTCCATCACTTGTTTGCAACATTGCTCCACACTTCAACAATTTTTGACTCCATCTTTTCAAGGGAAGTTGGCTTCTCATACCCTAATTTTTATCAACATGTATTTTTTAAATTTGGGTATGTGCATACTAGAGGCCTTATTTCTAAAATGGCTCCACTGGAAGTACTCATATACGTAGTCATATTCATTTTTTCAAATTAAAATAGGTTAGTGTAGAAAATAAAATAAATAAGGGAATAAATAAATGCATTTTGTTTTTTATGTAAAACTAGTTGTTTTTTGTTGCAACATGCTATGCAAATCAACATTGGTGATAATTTTTTTAATTCATTTGTGTTTGTAGATGACTTATAATGGAAATAATAGTTCTACAAACACTCATATTCACTTTTATCACCAATTTGAAAAAATGCTTCAATATCATATTTTTTTGGCTTGCGGGCTTGATGAATTTTCTGGAAAAACAGTCGGGACAGTCATGTTTTGAGGGACCAAAAATGAATATTTTTAAAACCTGTTTCTACCCTAGGTAGCCCATGATGTCTACTTTCTAACCCAATTTGAATCAGTCAATTTGGATTTGAAACGAAAAAGTTAGAACCAATACATTGACCGGATGTCTAGTGGGCAGCTCAGGAACAGAGTTGGGACAGTCAGTTTTTGGAGGCCTAAATGAATGAATTTTTAAAACCTGTTTCTATGGTAGATTCCCCTATGAATCTAGTTTACAATGCAATTGGAATCACTCATTTTAGATATCTTATGGGGAATTTATGATCAAAATACTGACTGTCTATCGTAAATCAGCACCCTTAAAACTATGTCTTTCTGGCTGTTCCTTACAGTATTTCACCTATCAATTCTTCTTTTATTCAAAACCTGTTTCTATTGGAAATAAATAAATGAATCTACTTTCATTTCCAATTTGAATCATTCGAATCCGACATCAAACGAAAAATTTATGCTTGAAATATCAACGGTTGGTCTAAGCTGGGTAATCGGAAATGACTCTGTTATGCAGACTGTTCCAACTAAAATTGACATATCACATCATTGAAATTTTAAAACCTGTTTCTATTGCAAATAAACCTTTGAATTAGCTCTCATCTGGCTTTGGAATCACTCAATTTGGACGAAAAACAAAGAAGTTGTGATTAAAACACTGCTGGTTAGTATGGTCGACCACTGCTCTCCCGCAGGTGACAAATAAATTTTACTTTGTTATTCTCTCAATGGATTTGTTATACAGAGTAACTACTTGTTGTTTTTTGCATAATTCTTGGATTAGGGGAGCCCGCGCACCTCTCTTTCTCCATGATTTAATGTTTTATTGCAGGTAGACACTCGCTTTTTTGCAGGTCCTGGGAAAATAAAGAAGGTCAATTTATGGACGAGTGATTCTTGAAACAAATTTTAATAAAACAAAGGAATTTCATCCAACTCATTACCCAATGGATTCATAATAGAACAAATGAAGAATTGATTTCAATTTGAAGATTCATGTCTTATCACTGCTACCAAAACATTTTTCAAAGAGATCATTTTTTTGACATAACATCATAGCTGTTGTAACTTAATTTAGTTATTTACATATTGTTTTTAAATAAAACATTGTTTCTTTTATGATATTTTTTTATATTTTGTGTTTCAGGTGTTGCTTCATTCAAACTGTGACCCATCCTCAGCATCAATACAGTGAACAGCTAATTCATTCTTTGCGTGCTTGCATTTTCATGCTTGTGTATTTTTGCTGTTCTTTTTCTGAAGAGATAGCGTTTGTGTGCACTTTTGTCGTTTTTGCTGTTCCTTTTTCAAAGGGACAACAATTTCGTTTTCTTATTTCTTTTCCAAAGGAACAACACCTTTTTGGTCAGCAATTCATTTTGTTGTTCCTTTGTCACGGGTCATTTTGCCATTCCTTTTCCACGACTCTTTTTGCTGTTCCTTTTTCACGTTTTGCTGTTCCTTTCCGAATGGAACATCACTTCTGCACTTCCACTTTTTGTTGTTCCTTTCCGAATGGAACAACACTTCTACATTTTCACGTTTTGCTATTCCTTTCCAAATGGCATAGCACTTCTGCATTTCCACTTTTTGTTGTTCCTTTTCGAATAAAACACCATTTTTGCACTTTTACGTTTTGTTGTTCCTTTCCAAATGGAACAACACTTCTGCACTTTCACGATTTGTTGTTCCTTTCCGAATGGAATAGCACTTTTGCACTTTTCATTTTTGTTGTTTCCTTTTCCAAATGAACGACACGTGTGTTTTTGCTGTTCCTTTTCCAAAGGAACGGCACTTGCGTTTTTGCTGTTCCTTTTCCAAAGGAACGGCACTGTCCATTTTGTTGTTCCTTTTCCAAAGGAACGGCACTTGCGTTTTTGCTGTTCCTTTTCTAAAGGAACGGCACTTTTAGTTTTTGCTGTTCCTTTCTTCAAAGGAACGACATTTGCATTTTCACACTTTTTTGTGTGTATTTTTGCTTTTTGTGTGCATTTCCTTTGTTGTTCCCTACAAGGAACAACACTTTTTTGCGTGTTTTTGCTGTTCATTCAAAAAAGCAACACTTTGGGAGTATTTTTGAGAGCAACCTTTTCTTCCTCTTGTGGGACTATTCCTAGTTCATCTCAACCACATTTTACTGATTCCCCTCCATGGCATGAAGTACACTATTTTTATGAGGACAAGAATTATGGATTCTATTGAAGCGAGTTAATATCATTCACGTTATGATCTTTAACAGGACAACTCCTTGATGATAGAATATTTTCAAAAGAGACACAATTATTTATATACTACTTTACTGCATTGTTTTCTATTGAACATGATGTTGATTGATCATCTTAATACCATGCTGGTTCCACCCTTCTGGATTAGAATCTTCTCTGTCTGTAATAAATGAGATTATGGGTATCTTTTTCTATTGACATGTTCAACTTCTTCCACCATCCCTGCTTTTAAGGAGTACTGAGTCTCCCTCTTTTTATCATAAAAATGTGTAATAATAACAAAATTTTGTTCGCAGATGGGGGATAGGGGGTCTCAGTACGAGCCAGCCTACCATGTTCATAAGGCTGTAACAAAGTGACATTCCCATTATGGCCACCACACCAGGGTTATGATCCATTGGATAGTCAAATTATCCATGGAACAGGAGGTCTCATCACGAGCCGACCTGATCACTTTTGCTACCTCCCAGTGAATGGCAGTGTGGTTATCTGGTTACCACGCCAGCACATTGATCTCTTCTGTAGAACAACAATGTAACTCTCTAGTTATAAATTGAGGATTATGGCTCATATGGGTTAAAAAGCAACCCTGCCGAGGCTATGGATGCCTGCTAGCAGCAGCGGCTCTGCTTATGGTATTGAAGTTATATCTTATCGTCAATTATTACTATAATACCCTTTTCTTATTTTCTTTTTCTTTTTTATCAGAGAAGTTATTTCCTTAACTTTTTCCCTGTTTTGAACCTTTATGCATGAGAAATTGTTTTATAATCAATCACATCATTTTTCAGCTAGAATACCATCAGTAAAGCATCTTTTTGGCATATTGTTGTTCTTTTTCTCTTTTTCATAACTTATCATCAATCCAAAGCGTCATATCTCTTATTCATAACTATCTTTACACACTCTGCTCTCATTATAATCATAACTCTCGTTGTCCTATCATTGATATGTGTACTTTGCTTCATTCACTGCTATATTGTTCATTCCCTTGCCTTGCCATCAGCACAACACCTCTCATATACTTTATGGTCATGGAATTCCTTTTCCAATTGGAGGAGGGAATGTCTGCATTATGGGATTGCATGCGATATGATTACTGCACTCTGCCATAACTTGTTGATTTGACAAAAGTTTTTCTGATTGAAAGTTTTGCATGCATCTTATCTGTTGCTATTCAAACCTAACACTATGGATTCAAGAACATTGTATGCAAAATAGTGCTTTGTTTATAGGAGAACAACAAGTATGGGCAGAATTCTATTCACAGCATGACTACAGTATTGCAACTAACAGAGGAGGCTCGAGCAACTCGCATACGTGAACAATTCTTCAGACATGATGTGCTTACCTGGATTCCACCTTTTGCATCACTTTCAACACCAACTCTGCCTACATCAGCTTCAACAACTGCCAGTGCATATATGTCATTCCACATTTTTGGAGGTAAAACTTGAGGTAAAATAGCATAATTTTCTAATTTATTACGAATTTAGGAGAATTTCATGAAAATCCATTTTGAGCATTATTTATCATCCTTCATTCCACATCTTTACCACTTTCCCTTTTTCAGCGGCATATCATTTTCGAGTATGGGGGAGTGTTCCTTTCATTCATTTCTTTCTTATGACCATGTTATTCATCTTCTTTATCATCCATTGCTATTCTTATTCCTTCTCAACACCTCCCTTATTCCATGTTGTTTTACACCAAGCATAGAATTCAACAGCTGGTAGCAACCACCTCTATTTGTTTTCTAGCATCGCATGAGGGCATGCTAATTTTTCAGAGAGGGGGAGGAATTGCTACGCATGATGGATGTTTTCAATTTTCTTTCTCATTTAAGGCATACAATTTCATTTTTACACAATGCAGAAATTGATTTCCATAATATTTATAAAAAAAAAAAAAAAAACCATGAACTCAATTCTTGTGATTTATGGAAAACACAGACGTATCATTAATACAAACCCAGATAATTTCAAGATAAATTGGTTCATAAAATTTCAGAAATCATGCACTCTCACCTACAGCCATTTTGTTTATATCTCATGATCCGTGCATCAAAACGATCTGATTTTTGGATCATAAAGGCATTCATATATTATAAATCTACTTGCCAAATTTCAACAAAAGCTGGTTTGTAGTTTTTGAGAAAATGGTTAATGAAGTTTGTTGTTATCTATATCATATTTTGTTGCAACTTCATACATATAGTTGAATGTCAATATAAAAATTGTTATGCCTTCATTAAGATTGCTAAAATTGAATATTCATTAATTAAGGAAGCATTCATTTGTTCTCAAATTTTTATTGCTTGGTTAACACATGGGTTTTGTCTTGGGGTTGCATGAAGACATGCAATATATTCAGGATTTCGTTGCATGAGGACATGCAACATATTGAGTGTGGGGGTGTGTTGGGCCGTGAATACAACCACTTTGTAACACTTATTTCATCCATTTTTACTCTTCTCTATTATATCATTTGTTATAATTTATTATTTAAATCCATTTTATGATGATTTATGCTTCTATGAATGAATGTTATTTATTCTCCTTTATTTCTAATAAATTGATGATTATGAATTATTTTATCAATGATAGTTTTAATAAATTGGTTATAACATTATTCACCATTTTTAGCCTCCAAGGTAATTTCCAGATTGAAGATTTGATCATTAAAAGTGCCAACTCAGAAATGCGCTGGAATAAGGAGTGACAGTTTTGCGGTTGAGATTCTGAGCAAATGAAGACGAATATGGAAAATCCGGAACATGGGTTTTGTCCAGAACGGACCCAATTAACTTTTTCAAAGAACGGTTTGCCCAAATTCGGCATGTGTTGAGAGATTCGCAGAGTTCTTTAAGCACGATTTTCTCAGTTCTGTTGTTGCGGCCGTCCTCCAAATCTCAGCTGAAAAGCCAAATTCGACTTGTTGTTATTGAAAGATGGATGTAAATCTATTTTCTTGTTGATCAATTGGTTGGAAGAAATCCAATATTGTTATGGGGAGATTGTATTTACTATTCAATTTCTCCTCCTTCTGATTATAAAAGGAGAAGCACGTATTGTGTAGAGGGATGATTTGGAGATACGTTTTTATGTAATTTTCTGTTAAACATCAGTTCTGATTATTGAGTCTCGTGAGAACTGGTTCATTGTACTTTTGTCCGATGCATTAATATAAGCTTGGTGATTCTCTCATCTCTGCGTCTGGATTAACTTAAGGCGGTGTCCCCTTGGAGGCTAAGGGCCCGGCCCCGGAGGACACTTGCTTCTGTATCACTACGATTTGATTTCTGCGTGGTTTGTTTATCGTTGTTATTTGGTAATCTGATATGCTTTATAAGTTGATATTACATGCTCTGTTAAGATTAAATCATTGAGGTTTTTACAGACAGAACTATTGTATTGACTCTGCATCGTATCACTGTTCTTTTAAGTGTTGATATAATACTGCTAGTCTTTACAGAATACTGTTGCTGTTTAATTACAGAGCCGATGTGTTGTGCACTTGTTCATTAACATTACGGAATTTATCTTGGGAGTTATGTTCTTTGCGATTGTTGGATCTATAAACAATGCTGTTCTACTTTGAAACGCAGTCGTACTCTTTCTAACCGAGATTGATAATTGGATCAGATTACTATTAAGGTGTGCCGTGTGTTAAATCATTGTGTATTTATATTTGGCTTTCCAACGTTGTTTCATATCCTCTCATTAATCAATGCTGTTCTATTTCCTTGTGTTGTTCGATTTATTCTTAGAGTAAAGATTGCTATTAATTTGGCTTTGCTATTGTTCATTTCCATTAATTAGAGTTTGCTGTCCAGATTCTTTTAATTACAGTTTGCTGCCCATTTACTTTGTTGTTCTATTTTGCTATCTGCCGTTCCATTTACTTGCATTTGTTGTTTTGGTGTGAGAGACGATCTAAGGCTGTAGTGAGCTTCGGCATTCACTGTCTAGCTCCCAGACCCGTGGTCTATGCTCTAATTTCCTTTCCATCAGTTTCCAAAGGGATGGACTATTGTTGTCAAACCCTTGACTGATACATTGCTTATTTTTCCGAATGAATGATTTAGTTTAGAACATTTCAGTTTCTTGTTGTTCCAATTAGATTTTGTTTCTAGCTTTCATTTACTTTTGGATTTTAAGCACTATACTGCAAAACATTACTCTTGAGTAAATAGCCGCCTCAGACTGAGTACACTCTTGAAATAAAAAGTCGTCCCTGGGTTGACAATTAATGTGAAGGTAATAGGAGTTAAAAAGACACATTTTTATCGCTCCACAATAACTATGTAATCGTTTGCGTAAAGATATATATATATATATATATATATATATATACACACACACGGTGTGTGGTCATTATGGAAAGGAAAATGAACATCTCGATATTTAAGCGTAGATAATAAGAAGACTAAAATTTGTATAAATAGTGATATCATACAGTAGCAAAATAAACGTAGTGAAGAAATACCTCCCCATCGCATGAAATTCACCATGATCTAGTCGGCCTCATTCACCATGAAACTAGTCGGTCTAACTCATAACTATATGGTCGGCTTGCGTAAAGAGATATGCTATATGTATATATATATATATATATATATATATATATACACACACACACACATTTGATGTGCGGTCATTATGGAAAATGAAAAATGAACATCTCTCATATTTAAGCACAGATAAGAAGAAGACTAAAATATGTATAAACAGTGATATCACAGTGTGGTAAAAGGAAGGATTCAATGCAGATTACTCTGATAATTGCGAATAAATCTGAACCAGAATTACAAGAAGAGTCTGCGTATATATATATATATATATATATATATATATATATATATATATATTACAAGAAGCATTTGCGGAACCTACAACAGTGATTATTTGCGGACACCGCAGCAAATACAATGAGAATGTATACTAAGATAGTGCGGATACCACAACAGTAATCATACGGATACCATAGCAGAAATAGTGCAAAATCTACAATATACTTCAATGCGAAAATATACTAAGTTACAGTGTGGATAAAAGGAAAGACTTCAATACGAATAAACTAAAAGGCAGTGATCAGTGCTTAGTCTTTGTGTCTTGTGTTTTGATAATTGACTTGATGAAATATTAGCTTAAAGAAGAGAAGACATAAGCACATTCACAAGTAATTATCAAGAAAAGAATATGTAATAATCTATAGCCTTTCAAATTCTCAACATGGTATTAGAGCTTTGGTTACAAGAAAGGGCTATTAGTAAGACTTCAGTTCGGATGCATGGGTTAAACAAGCTCGAAATCCTTTGAAGTTTCAGGAGGAATTACAGTGAGATATATCTCTAAGATTTCAGATGGATTCAACAAAGATAGGGTGTAGATCTACCAAAGTGATCCTCCTTGGCATATCTCTATAATTTTTGGTGAATGGAACAACAAGAAGTTTGGATCATGGTGATCACAGTGCAAACTAGTCAGAGAAGACTTTTCGAATGGTTAATTATAGTGCTGTAGTTCAGATGGAGCCACAGAATCTCCTCGGCATACCTATGAGGTTTCTGTGATGACATTAGTGAGATAAATTCAGACCTCCACAAAGAGGCATCACAGAAGTGCGGATGGATGATCTCAGTCATACTTTTGGTCTATATCACCGTTTGGCTAAGGTCTCGGTATTGTGCAAATAAGGTGATGCTCGGTGTCAAGTATTGTCATAGTAAATGACCTTGGTGATTATAGATATAGTGCTTGGTGGTTTAGTCATGTTATGATGATCAGTGATGATCATGATGCAGCTCGATGCTAGTGACAATATAAATATATGATGTGCATTCTAAAATTTTTGGGGATATACTACAGTTTGGAGGGTAATCACATATCACACTGACATTCTCGACATGAATAAATAGACAAGACTCTGGGAATTAGTACTACCAGAGTAATAGGACTATGATACTATCATAATTCGTAGTGGTCACAGACTTGAAAGAATACAGTCTGAAATTTTATCTACATGAATGAATGACATATGATCTCAAGTCTGGAACAACCCAAGAAGAGCATCATTCAAGGAAGAACAAGGTGAAGATCTTCTCTTCACTTGAAAAGTAAGTATTTGTCATTTTCATTTCAATTTTGGTTAAATGACTTCGATTTGCAAGGAGGTACATAAGGTGGTTGTATTACCAAATATCCTTGCATGAAACAAGGAGGATATTCATGGTCCTCAAAGATAACTGAAGTCATAGATAAGGGTCTCCTTTGAATTCATGTAAATGAACTCTTAAGGTTCTCTCACATGAAGAATGTTGGAGACACAAAAGAAGCCGAAAGAAGAATTATGAATAGTACAAGAAAGTTCATGTCATCGGAATGGATGGAAAGAGGGAGTAAGAGATCATTAAGACTAGTCTCTCTCATTATAAAGTCCCTTTATATCTCCTAGATTCTACTTAAGAATTGATGTGATGTGACATCATATAAGTATAAGAAACAAGAACTCATATGATCATGTGGGTAGCAAAAAATCATGGGATAAGTATGTTACCTCACTTATCAACCTAGGGTTTCTATGGAAGAAGACAAGTTGAAGGCAATAGTTTTGCAGAACTCAAACATTTTTAGAAAAGGAAGAACTTGATTCAAATAAAATCTAAGAAAGAAGAAGCAAGGTATCTACACTACGATTGAGATCATCTTATTCTTTAAGTGATTTATGTTGGTTATATGATAGGAATAAGTGTAGCATCTTGATTAAATCATGGTAGGAGTTCCTGGTGAATTAGCTCCGGGAAAACCTCTCTGATAATGTCACTAATGGAAAGCAGTCATCAAGAGAAAGGGTCATCATGGAAACAAATTTCTAGGATATTGATGAAGCATGCCAAGAGAATGAAGCTCTTCATTCTTGAGAAATTTCTACAGGATGACTCAAGGGAAAAAGGGTATGAGGTATGTATATATTTATATGCTAACATTGGATGTTGTGAAGTCATGTCATATGGTTGCAGGTAATGAAATTCTGTATTTAGAAGTATGATATATGGAGGAGTATCTCTCAGTGCACAGACAGATGAAATCAACATAGTATGTCCTCATGGAATATGAGGTGGTTGCATATGAACAAGAAACTAGAAAGGTTATAAGTTATTGGGAATAAATAATGTGCAGAGAAGAAGAGATCATGAAATGAAACCATGTCAAGAGGTAGTTATCATCTGTAGGCCAGGAATATGTGACTAGGATATCTCCTAGGAAGATATGTAGACTCTGACAAAAGTTTGGTAAAGAAGAAGACCCTTGGAAAAACATATCATTAGGAGATGTGTCAATATGTATGAAGGATGTCGATGCCTAGAGGAAGATTTCATGGTGAAAGGTAGTCATCGAGGTAACTTTTGTTCTAAATGTTCATATGTACATGTTTATCTAGATAAATTTGTGCAGGGCTGCTAATCAGAAGAAAGGATGTATGATCCTTGGATATGATTCGAAGGAAAGTAACATGGCATAATGGTGGACTAGATAAGTAAGACTAATAAATCACTTTTTGATAGTGGACATGACTCGTGATGGAAAGTGATGGATGATCCGTGCCCTATGAAGCCAAAAGTTGAATATTCCTCAATATCGAAATCCATGACATCGAGGGGAGGAACTTTTTAGGAGTAGCTGGATTGCTGTTGTAGGACCCTGGTTGATGAGGAGCCTGGTGGTGAGTTTCTTACTTGAAAGAAACTTGAATATTTCATTCTCTATTACATGTGTCATACACTAGACCATGACTAACCACAACAAGTCTTAGAGAAGGCCATGTGAAGAGAATGGATAGACACATCATTTTGGTCTTCACCTGGAATACAGAATGGAGGATTAGGTAATCATCTGGCATTTGATACTCTTTGAGAATGAGATAGGGCATTCAAGGTAAGAGTAGTCATGGACCAATATTATTTGAAGGCTAGCTACCCAAGATAAGAATATTCCAAGAAGGTCATACTCTTGGAACACCTAGGTGGGGTATGTACCTTGGAGAGACAATGACTATGGTGTCTATTAGTCATGTGTCTTGCCAGAATTTTAGCCCATTGTCTCATTGAGAGATGGGGTTGTTAGCCAAGGCATTGCACTAGGAAAATTCTGGTTGATATGATGCTATACAGATGCGATTACCAATTCGATTCTTCTTATGAGATTCTTCAGTTTGACAGTGACCATGTAGCTCTATGAATACCTCCCTAGTTAAGAGGGAGTGTTGAAAAGTGTAACTAGGTCAGTCTTCATGTTGACTATGTATTAAGTATTTATGTACTTGTATGGTGGATTAAATCTTCAATAAGGCTATAGTGTGAATGGGGTTTATGAAGCATTTTTAGCCATTTATCAAAGGAAAAATATCTTTAAAAAAATATTTCTCAAAATTTATTTAAAATCCCTTGTATAATTTGTAAATTTAACTTGTAATGTTTTTTTGGTAATTGGTGTTTTAGGTGTTGTATTTTCATTTTGTAGGTTGGATCAAAGGATCAAGTGGAAGAAGAGCTAGATCTAGGCCCTTGAGGGTAAGATCTAGTCTCTTAAAATTTTTGCAGGGTTACCCACAGAAGAATTTTAAGATAATTTAAGAGTTGAAGCATAAAATTTGTTGGAGGAAGGGTTTCAATGTTTTCAGGGTCCTAGCCCTAATTTTCTCCTCCAAAACCTCAGTGTCTCTCTGTTGTACCTCTATGTCATCCCTTAGGCCTCAATAATGTTGGTCGCAAGCCCTTAGGCTGTCGATATGCCCTATAATCCCTGCCACATGTCCTAGAGCCCTTTCCTCCCTCTCCTCATCCTTCCTCATCCATTTGACCTCTGTTGCTAGAACTTTGTCTTCCTCCACTATCCCTTCATCCTCTTCTGTGGCCTCTTGTCCTTCCTCCTCGGCCTTCTTCCCCCTCTGCTAGCTCTCCCTTGACCTCCTCCCTGTCCTTTTCCCCTCCATTTTCCCTTGGTGTCCCTCTCCCTTAAGCCACAAACCCTAAAGGTTTGTGGTTGCCTCTTTTAAGGCTTCATCTAGGGTGCCATATGCCTTAGTGCCTCAAAACCCTAGCCCACAACCCCTAGTGGGCCTTTCAGCCCTTCCTAATCCCAACGACAACCCTTTTGGGGCTTTTCGTGAGGCCTAAAAGGCCTTTTACCCTATATGTGTCCCTATTGAATCTTTTCCCTTCATTTTTGACCTCTCTCTTCTCCTCTCTTGGCCCTAAATTTCCATATGCTTATCTCTAAAAAAATTCTAGACAAATTGTTGGTGTATTTTGTAGAGAAAATTGGTAAAAGGCTTGTGTTTTTAGTTATCAAGTCACTGGATAGAATTTTGCACAAATTGGGCTAGTACACTTAAGGGCCTAGGGATCAAGGGTTTGATCTCCTAACCCTTGTTTCCTCACTATTTTATTACTTTCAAGAAAATTAACTCATAGCAACGATAAAAACATCCTAAAATTCCCTAAAATTCATTTAGAAGTTGCTTGACATATTAAGGAATAAATTGTTTGAGTTGGGAAATCATATCTTGGCATAAATCTAGGTGTTTAAATAATTTTCATATTTGTATAACAGTGGTAAATTGCATATTTGAAAGGCTAATCCATTCATATTCTTAAGTTGGCAAATTTGAGGTGACAGTTGAGTCTCTCTTACCTATATTAGGCAAGCATATGCATTTTGAATTTGGCACCAAAATAAAATTTACTCACTATTGTTATAAATATCTTATTGTTTTCATATCATTCATTTGTTTCTCATTAATAGGTCATTGGAACATAAATTTTGGAAGTGCTCCCATAGTTTCACACTCTATTGTTCTTAGATGTTGGCATTGAAAATGTGGAAAAAGGCTAACATTTTGTTTCATTGTGAGTTTATATGCTATCAAGTTTCTGATTCGCATCTAGTAAGCTCACTCAAATCTTTGGTTTAAGTTAAATTAATTGTTCCTAATACAATTGTTATTGCAATAACTTGCTTGAAGTGTTCATCTAATTGGTGGTGATCTAAATTTCATCTAAGTGTTCTTAACATGAAAATTGGTAAATCATATTGTTTTGAATAATATTGGCTAAGAACACTTGTTATCTTATTGTCTCTTGTGGATAATGGTTATTGGCTTATCATATTGAATCATTGGTTAATTGTTTCTCTATTGATTATGAATTATGGATCTATTATTTTTGAGCAATTGCATCTTGTGGATATCTTTATCTCTTGTTGGCATTGTTGAAATCCAACACTTGTCTTTTAGTTGAGATTACCTTTTCTAAATAGTGTGAAGTACTTAACATCTTAACTTGGGAAAAATATAAGTACTGGAAGGTACATTTAAGTAATCTAACATGAAATTCTCACTCATAATATTTTCACAAGCATACTAGTTCTAGATTGAATTAAAATTTACCTCATAGGATAAACTAGGTTGATAGAGATCTAGAGAAACCCTTTTCCAATTAGCTTGAGATATTCAGCTCTTATTAGTGGTTAACACAGTGACCTTGCAATTATTAGAGCCATAGTCTCTGCAGCGTCGAAGGCACTAGGTAGGTGGAACACAGGGGGAGGTATAATTAATCAAGCCATTTCTTGATTTCGTTGGTTTCCATTTCACAACCTACTCTGAAGATTGTTTATAAAAACATTTAGGGGAGAGGTTCTATTTATACTAGGCATATAGCTAAAAAAAACCAAGATCATTGCATCACACATATATCCTAGGATTTTCATATCATATAGGTTAGCCAATAATTTAAGAAGTGGGTGTCCAGCTGGTTACTTGGTTTCAATTTACAATAAGAAAGAAAGTGATTCCATTAGGCACTGGTCCCATACTTGAAAATCTAATATAATCAATATTCTTCCTCAAATTCAACCAAGTGGCTAGGCCACTCATCCATGTCTCCCAAGCAAGTTGGCTCCCAACTTTTATTCAATAACCTCATTTCATAGGGACTACCACCCATAGCTTGTTGTTGGGAGACAAATAGAATGGAGTGGGCGGGGATCAGAGTAACAGAACCTACCTTGAGAAGTTGTTGCGGTGCCTATATAATCTGGGCGACAACAAGTCCAATGTATTGATTTCCCTTCGAGTACTTCAGAACTCTTTGTGCAACAGGCTGATAAATCTCAATAGGGTTTTTCATAAACCTGGAGAGGATTCCAACAACAAATGAAAGGTCTAGTTAGGTAGTAGTAAGTTAGTTGAGACTTCCTATGAGTTGTTTGTAATTTTTTGCATCCTCAGTTTTTTTCATTTCGTGGACGTAAGCTTGAATTGAATTGATTACGGATGCATATGTATATATACATGGAGGTGAGACTCCTGGGTTTCATTTCCTAGCGTCTCTTTAACTTATTTATTTCCTATTTACAATAATGTATGCTTTCTTGCAATCCCTTAGGATTAGGTGTCGACATTCCCCCCCTTAATCTGAAGGGATGTTGGTGAGTCCAAGCATCGTTTTGAATTTTTCAAACTTTTCTCTCCCAAGCGCTTTGGTGAAGATGTTTGCAATCTGCTCATTTGTGGAACAACGACATATATGGATTGTTTTGGCCTGAACATGAAGTAAAATTAGATGGTATTTTGTATTGATGTGCTTTGTTTGATCATGGAATTTTGGGTTCTTGGCCAACTTTATTGCATAAGTGTTATCGATCATGAGTGGAGTTGAATGCATTTGTTTCATCTGCAAATCTTCCAGGGAAGCGTAAGTGCCAAACTTTTTCAATTGGATCAGGTCATCTATCATCAGTCTGCATGTCATTGTAAACCCATTTTGGAAGTATGTAATGTAAATGATCCTAGTAGGACCTTGAGTATATGTAACATTCAAGGTAAGTGTTCATGGGGTTTCTCAAGCATTTTTAGCCATTTATCGAATGAAGAAATCTTAAAAAATCATTTCACAAATTTTATTCTAAAGCCCTTGTATAATTTGTAAATTTATCTTGTAGATTATTTTTTCTAATTGGGGTTTTGGGGATTTTAGAATTTTGTATATATTTGGGGTTTTGGGTGTTGTATTTTCATTTTTGCAGATTGGATCAAAAGATCAAGTGGAGGGTAATATCTAGTCTCTTAAAAATTTTGCAGGGTAACGCACAGAAGAATTTTCAGAAAATTGAAGTGCTGAAGCATAAAAAAAAAATTGGAGCAAAGGTTTCAAGGTTTTCAGGGCTCCTACCCCTGATTTTCTCCTCCAAAACCTCATCCTCTCTCCTTTGGCCCTTTGCGTCATCCCTTCATGCCTCCTTAAGGTTGGTTGTAATCCCTCAGGCTCTTGGCCTGCCCTCTAATCCTTGTCACATGTGCTAAAGGAATGTCCTCCCTCTCCTCAACCTTCCTCAGTCCTCCGTCCTCCTCTTGTAGGCATTTTTGCTCCTATGCTAACCCTCCATCCTCTTTTTTAGCCTCTTCTCCTTCCTCTGCTAGCCCTCCCTCCGCCTCCTTTCTCTCCTTGGCCCCACTATTTTCCCTTGGTGCCCATCTCCCTTAAGCTATATCCCCTAAAGGGATTGTGGTTGCCTCTCTTGATGCTTCCTCCAGGGTGTCGCATGCGTTAGGGCCTCAAAAACCTAGGTTGCAACTCCTAGTGGGCCTTTTGGCCCTTCCTAAGCTCAACAACAGCCCTTTTGGGGCTTGTCGTGAGGCCTAATATGAGTTTTACCTTAGCTGTGGGCCTATTGAGGCTTTTCCCTTCATTTTTTGCCTCTCTCTTGCCCTCTCTTGGACCTAAATCACCAAATTATTATCTCTGGAATTTTTCTAAACTGATTGTTGGTGTGTTTTGTGTAGAAAAATGGTTTAAGGCTTGTGCTTTCAGGTATCAAGTCATTGGACATAATTTTGCACAAATTGGGCTAGTATACTTCAAGGCCGTCGGCTCAAGGATTTGATATCCTATCCCTTGTTTCCTCATTGTTTTATTTCAGCAATAAAATTAACTCATAACAGTGATAAAAACATCATAAATTGCCCTAAAATTCATTTAGAGGTTTCCTGACATATTAAGGAATAAATTGTTTGAGTTGGGTAGTCATAACTTGGCATAAATATAGGAGTTTAAATGGATGTCATATTTTCATAAAAAATCTGATATAATAGTGGTAAATTTCATATTTGAAAGGTGAATCCATCCAAATTCTTAAGTTGGAAAAGTTGAGTCGATAATTGAGTCTCTCTTTACTATATTGGGCACGCATATGAATTTTTAATTTCGCACCCAAAGCAAATTTACTCATTGTTGTTATAAATTTCTTATTATTGTCCTATCATTAATTTATTGTTCATTAAGAGGTCATTGGAACATAAATTGCATAAGTGCTCTCATAGTTTCACTCTATTGTTCTTAGTTGTTGGCATTGACATTGTGGAAAAAGGCTAACATTGTGTCTCATTGTGAGTTACATAAATTGTTTCTAATCCAATTGGTATTGAAATAACGTGTTTCATTTTTGCATCTAATTAGTGGTGATATAAATTGCATCTAAGTTTTCTTAACTTGAAAATTTTTAAATCAGATTGTTTTGAGGAATATTGGCTAAGAACACATGATATCTTATTGCCTCTTGTGGATAATGATTATTGTATTATCATACTGAACCATTGGTTAATTCATTAAGGGAACTTTGAGGTCTAAAATGGGCCTCCTAAGAAAAATGTACAACAAAAATAAGCTTTATAAGAACCAAAGGATTGAAGATGATGATGTCAACCATGGGGGATGATTCACCATTTTTGGAGTAAAAAAGTAAAAATATTAAAAAATAATAAAATAGTAAAACTATTTTTTCAACTCGTATTTTCAACTTATCTCCCTATGCTTTTACTCAAATTTTGAGTAGGAGTACTCGTTGGATGCCAAATTTAATTCACCATCCAAGGAGTACCCATGTTGCATACTTTCGATGGACCCTTCTACACGAAAAATGAGAAATACATGAAAAAACATGTTTGCAATCACGTTTTTCATGTATTTCTCATTTTTGATGTAGAAAATTCTATCAAAAGTACGCAACATGAATACTCCTTGGTTGAGAAATCTAATAATGCATCCAATGAGTGTTTCCGCTCAAAATTCGAGTAAACCCATAGGAAGATATGTTGAAAATATGGGTTGAAAAAATAGTTTTTCCTTTTTTCCTTCTAAAATTTGATGATGTAATCAAATCTTATTTTATTATTTCCACTATTATTTTATAATTTCCTTAGGAGGCCCATTTTATACCTCAAAATTCCCCTAATGGTTGCTCTATTGTTTATCAATTGTGGATCTATATATTTTCGAGCAATTGCATCTTGTGGATATTTTTATCTCTTGTTGGCACCATTGAAATCTAACACTTGTCTTTTAGTTGAGATTACCTTTTCTAAACAGTGTGAAGTACTTAAAATCTAAACTTTGGAAAAATATAATTAAGTACTTGAAGGAAAATTTAAGTAATATCACCTCAAAGTCTCACTCATAATCTCTTGCACAAGCATACTAGTTCTCGATTGCATTAAAATTTACCTCTTAGCATAAGCTAGGTTGATAGAGATCTAGGGCAACCATTTTCCAATTTGCTTGAGATATTCAACTCTTCTTAGTGGTTAACAATGAACACAATGACTTTGTCGTCGTTAGAGCTACATCCTTTGCAACGTCAGAGGCAGTGTGTGAGTGGAAAACAGGGGGAGGTATTGTTAATCAGGCCACTGCCTACTAACCATTAGCTTACATTTGAAAACCTACTTTTAAGTTTGTTTCTCAAAAAAGTTAGGGAAGAGGTTTTATTTAGACTAGGCATATAACTAAAAATAACTAATATCATTGCATCACACATAGATCCTAGGATTTGCATATCATATAGGTTATCTAATAATTTAAGCAGTGGGTGTCCATATAATCAATAATCTTGCTCAAATTCGACCAAGTGGCTAGGCCACTCATCCGTGTCTCCCAAGAAAGTTGGTTCCCAACTTTTCTTCCTTCACCTCATTACATAGGGACAACCCCTATATCCAGTTTTTGGGAGACAACTAGAACATAGTGGGCGGGTATCAGAGTGACAACCCCTACCCTGAGCAGTTGGGAGGGGATCAGAGTGACAACCCCCACCCTGAGAAGTTTTCATGGTGCCTTTACAATCCGGGTGACATCATTTTTTGGTGTTGTTGTCAGGGCGATTTTATCTCGTTCTTGATGCTTCAATGACACTCTTTCTTATCATATCATCTTATAATCCTTTTTTTCCATTCATTAGTCCGTCAAGAAACACACCCTTTTTGGCACCTTTCCTTTCATCACTCTTCATCCTCTCATCAGTTTATCTCTTGTTATCTTACTAATCCTTTCATCTTGTTCATCCACACCATTAGCACCTAGACATTTAGGTTAGTTTCCTGTTTGGATGGCGACTCCACTTATTAGATCGTTTAAATTTTCTCATACAAGAAGCTCTACTTGATCTCCAATTTCTTTTCATCAATCCTCTAAATCAATACATCATGGGTGAATTTTATATGCCTTGCAACTTCAACAATATCTAGGGATATTCAAATGATCTGCCAAATGATTCCACTATGAACAAACTACCAATATTGGAGGGTAAAAAATGCTATCAGATCCGAAGAGCATATAAAGAGGTTTGACTTACTCCTCTAGAGATATGCTCATTGTATCGACTATAATCATGAAGATGTCAAGATGAAATTATTTGTTTTATCATTGGATTGTAGTGCACTTGAATGGTTTCATGAAAAGGTTGATAACGCCTTTGACTCTTTAAGAACCCTCCTTAATGATTTTAGAGACAAATACATGGATAAGAAAGAGGGAAAATACTTAGCAAAATAATTCAATACCATTAAGAAAAAAGAGAATGAAACAGTGGTTGAAATTAACCAAAGGTTCAACAAAATACTAAAAGATATGACTTAGGACTACAAGCCTCGTGGCAAGACAATATTGGAAACATATCTCAAGGATTACCATGTAGAAGTTTGGTACAAGATAATATGTGCTCACCCTGTCACTCTAGTTGTTGCCCAAAGCACAATTGAGGAATTGGACAAGGATAAAAATGCTTTAGGAAATTTAGAAACAGTAAAATAATTGACCTAATTGGTTAAAGAGTGCAAGGGGCTGTTTTGAATTGTTTTGGTTGGGGAAATCACTGGATGAAGAAATTATGTCAAGGAAAGCTAGTTCAGGGAAAATGAGTTAGGGTTTCAAGGATCAATGGGGCAAGGTAGGTATAATGATTATCACTTGAATATAATTGTTATGGAATGGTGTTGAAGCTGTAAAAATGCTAAGAAAAGCATATGAGATGTATTTTTCTCAGACAGAAGAAGATGAACAAAACATGATCAGTTACCCAAAACAGAGCATGTGCAAACATGTATTTTGATTATCTAACTTGTAAAATATCATAACATAGAAATGAAAGTGAACGTGAACAAAATACTTTTAAACATATGATACTGAAGAAGAAACTATGAAGGACATTCAATACCACAAGTATCCCATAAAAGTAGTTGCAACTCCTCTTTATTAGCTTGGCCAAATTGAGCACAAAGTTTCCTTGATCAACTAGTAAACATCAAACTGATTCCAACCCTTGTCTATTGTGAAGAAAGGGACTAAATAGACATGAAAACAACATTCCTTCATCCTTAGAGGTCGAATCCATGAGGTGAGGAAGATATTACACAAAAAATTGAACTGATAGCTAAAGTATAGGATGGTCCAAGTGACTCATTCCTAACTTAAGTGAATTGGTTCATTACACCTCATTTGTTTGATTTACCTAATGTATTTACCATAGATAATAGTAAAAACATGATAATTACATTTATTTTCATAATTTACATAGGTAAAATCATTATTTCCCAAGATGAAAATCAAAACAGGAGTGAAACTAAGAAAATTTCAGAAGATTTCCAAACGTGCCATCTCCTTGTCAAACACGCCCTCTCTGTGTCAAACGTGCCCCCTTTGTTCAAGGTTGCTTTTGGGTGCCTTTCTGGTGTATAAATTTTCTCCAAGATGGCTTGTTCGAAAGCCCTTCAAGTATAATTTCTAGAAATTCATTCAGGGTGAAAAATCAAGCTCATTTTCCTTGTCAAAAACTCATTTTCCCAATACTGGTAAACGCGTAGTGCCAAGGCCAAAAATGAGGGAGAAACATGGTTTTTTGGTGGTTTTTTTCCTTTTTCATTGACCAGTTTGCCTCCAAATGCTGAGAAATGTATAGGATGCATGTCCTCATCATTATATTCAATGGTGGTGACCATTTTTTCATTGGATTCCCCAAAAAATAGCGCAACACCCTAGGTGTTGTGCGTTTGAAATTTTTGTTGTGCTAAAAATGTCCCTAAAAACACATAAATTTAGAAACTTGCAAAGTTTGTAAAAAACTTGTCAAAATTGGTGGGAAGATTTATGATCATGTGTTTGAGGCATGGAGTGTTACCTCGATAAGTATTTCTAGCCTCATTTTCTCCTCTTTCTTGGTCAAGGTTTCAATTTTTTCATTGGCTCTTTTGAGCTTGGCCCTTGCAATTTTGTTCCTTATGGCATAATGCTTTGCCATCCTTATTTGAATATCATTGTCCTTTTGAGCATTCACCAAGAACTTCTCGAAGTGTTAGTTTACCTTCTCGAACAAATACTCCTGGTCTTGATTAACCATGATTTCCATTTGGTCATCAACAATGAGCTCTTTAGCAAGCTCGTCTTCTCTTTTCCTCTCTAGTTCTAGAGCTCTTTTCAGCCCTCTCGTTCTAGGTCTCTATCTTGGAGGCTAGTCCTCCTCATCATCAGGTTCAACATACTTCTATAATGTCTCTTCAAGCAAGGCTTTAGCCTTCTCTGCCTCTCTTTTTGATTTGATTCATTTCACTTCGTCGATAAAGTGTTTGTTCTTGGTTCTCTTGCTTGAGAAAGGTAAGGAAAAACTTGGACCTGTCAAGATTAGCTTGGAGCTCTCTAATCTTGGCTTCTGTCTCTTGGATGATCAAGGAAGGATCATCATCATCAATTTTTTCCAAGCATACAAGTTCAAAATCCGCCTCTTTCTCATGTAGGCCTTTCTCCTCATGTATGTCCACCTCTGCCATATTTTCCTTGCCTTTGTGTACCTGCTTTGTTGGTGAAGAAGGCAGGGCCCCTCCCAAAATATGTGGGGAAAACACCTGCCTATGACCTCTCTAATAGGTATGTGCCAATGTGCCTAAGTCAACCCTCTTAGGCTTGCTAATTTTACCTCTACTAGGTGACCCAGTCTCAATGTGAAATGGAGATGACAGTGGTGAGGTGGGTGAAGTAGAATAATTTTGTGATGATGTATGAATTGTAGGTTGAGATGGAGTAATGGGTGTGGAAGGATGAGATGACGAAGGTGAATATTTGGCATGTTGAATAAGTGGGATGGTGAAAATCTCATTGGATATGAAGGTGTCCCATGCAATGTTTAACTGATCAAGGTGATGGAGGACCATCATCTTGATGAGGGAGTGGTGAAATTTTTTTTCCATTTGATCATCATAATCTCTCTTTTAGGCAATAAATTCCATCTTGTCAATGCTCTGGTAGAGATAGTAAGGTATATTGAGTATTCTGACCCTTGTGAAGTGCATGAGTAGCCGAACATGATAGGAGTAGAGTCTAGAAAACCTACCCTCACAAGTAAAGTACCTCATAATGATTTTCATCATGGCAACATATCTGTCTAGGAGGTAAGAGAAAGGAAAATTCCTCTTTCTCTCATTCTTGTACCTTGGTTTAATATATGGATCATAATAGAACTAATTCAATTCTCCTTTCTTGAACCAAGTTTCCCCAACATTTGGGATCCTAGTGGCAGTTGATATGATGACAAGGGACACAGTGAAAGTGACACTAATAATGGTTCCCTGGTTGTCATGGAGGTTGGAAATTAATAATATGGTCAACATAGGATGGTATTGGAGCCTTTGTACTTTCTCATAGAACTCAAAACAACCTACATGCTTAAATCATGTCATAGTGATGGGAGATGCCATGAGTTCTCTGGTATTTGTTGGCTCATGTATAATGATTCTCCCTCATTTTTTAGATGGCCTTCTCTCCTCTCTTTCTTCCTCCTCACTATGAATTTTGTTCTCTTCTTCTGCCATGATGTATTTGGTGTCAAAACCCTAGGGAGATGATGGAATGTAATGTGGGTGTAAGAAGCATGGGTTGGTGTGAGGAAATTTGAGGAGATGGGAATAGGGATTTGTGATATGAGGGAGGTGACAGCGGGTAGTGATGATGAGGGTTTTTACAATATGGGATTTAATTATAGGTATGGTATAGGGAGCCTAGGCAAATGAATACCTATGGTTTAGGGTTTTGATGAAGATGAAATCTTAGAGAAGGAGATAGTTATGTAGGGGTTATGGAAAAGTGTTTTATGATATGGGAGGTTGGGATAGGGTAAATGGAAATGTGGGAATGGTAGTGGGATGATAGTAGAATGATACTAGTGTTTTAAACTTAAGATGACACCAAAACCAAATTAAAAATCACATAAACTAATTAAGGAGAAGTGGAGTGATGAACTTGTGACCTACTTTCTTGTTGGAGAGTGTAGGCAACCCTTTTTGAAGCTTGAGAGAGTTATAGTGGTCTTTTGGAAATCCCTAAGGGCTTTCAGAAAAACACGCAACAACTAGGTTAAACGCGCCCTCCTCTTGATAGACGTGCAGTGCCTTTAACAAATGCCCAGTGCTTTTAGGCAAATGCACACGACCAGTGCAGAACGTGCAGCGCCAGTGCAGAACACGCCCTCTGCCCCTGTTTTGCACAATTTCACCTAAAAACTTGAAAAATGATCCTTTTTTGAGTATGCTTGAGGGTGTAGGAAGCAAATGAAATTTGAATTGATGTATTTGAGGGATTTTATACTTGAGTGGGTTTGATTTATATTTTGAAAAGCTACTTTTCTAATGTCTCATTTAACCTTTCAAATTTTCACACTAATTCTCTTTGACTCCTGAATTTTTTTTTGTAGGTTGATCTTGCTAGAGTTTTTAATTTATCTCCTTAAGTTTGGCATGAGTATTTTGAGTTGGTAGCTAAGGATTGAAAATATTACATATAGAAAAAATAAAATTACATAGGAAATTAAAAATAAATTACATCTATGTTTTCATATCAAAATGACATTTTGATATGAAAATCATAAAAAATCAAAATTACAAATTTAAAAATATGATATTTACATGTCGATGATCTTCTGCAGGTGAAAATAAAATGCTTATTGAGTCAGTCTCACACATTTATTTTACTTTTGAGATTAAATGGTGCATTTTTGGACCTTGAAAAACAAAACCTAATGAAATAATGGGAACTTGAATGACCTGACTTCTGTGATTGACTTTGAATGAGATAAGACATGGTGAAATGAGTTTTTCAAAAGTGTTACTATGCTCAAATAGACATGAAGGTGAGCCAGCAAATGTGATTTTCTGAGGGAGAGTGAAGTTTTATTGAGTATAGATACCATCAATGAAACAATTTTTAGCATGACCTAATGGAATGATATTAAAATTTCAGAGTGTGTTGGGCCAAAATTGTGAATTACGGATAAATCTTGCCTCCCTAGATAGGTGCTAGTCTAGAAAAATAATTGAAAGACTATACGAGTATTTCTCCTAACTTAGAACAGATACACAGAGAGGATTGGAGGCTTACTTGTTCAATCGCTTCCAAATGGCTCCTTCTGTCGCTTCTGTTGCAGCTTCAAGTTTAAGCAGTTTTTTGGGTTGAATGCTTCCTGCAAGAAAGAACACTGAAATAGTAGAAGATGCAATAATATAGATATCTATTCAAGCTATTTAGCAAAATCGGTAAAGCATAAACCATACACATCTACCAAGATCTTGCAATATGGAAAATCAAAGCCAATACAGATGCATATAGGGAAAAATAAGCAATACTCTTTATTGATGATAGAAGGATAGGTTAAAACCTAGTGACTGATTTGAAGTGACCTTCCAGCAACGTTCCCAAGCCTCGTCACAGTATAAATCTCTCCAGCAGCAGCTACACAAATCTAGCTCTCAATTGAAAATTCTCCATCATTTCTCTACTCAAATTATTCCTCCTCAAGCACTTAGATATGTGCTCAATTTATAGATGAAATGTAGGTTGTTTTGCAATCAACGAATTTCCAATAATAGGCAAGACATGTATCCAATAATGTACATGTCAAATGGACACTTGGATCCGAAGCTTGACACATGTGAACTCTTCTAGAAGGCACTGGCCAAGTGGAGATTCTAGAATAATGAGAATTTCACTGCCAATGTGACCAACACACATGTGAATGTCGGGAAGTGCTTTGCAGAGCAGCCTTGCATGGGGCTTCCTGTATATTCAATGCACTTAAGCCCCTTAGAGCATGCATTGGTGAGCTCTCATATGTTATATAATAAGATTTAAACCATGGAAACCTTTGCTTGATGAAATTCTTGCTTGATTTGTCTTGTTTCTTGTCTTAGGGCATGTAGCAACTGAAATGATAGGGAATGATAGACCCTTGATCATTGGTCCAGGAGATGATGCCCAGTTAACTAGATAATTGGGAATGGTGCCCAAATTTACCTATAACAATTGCCTCCTAAAGCATGAGATCCAAATAATAAGAACATTTGATTGAGATGCTTTACACTATGATGAGCCTGGAAACGAAGTAGAGTGGTCACCTGCATCAATATTACAATAAATTGTATCATTATATATCCTCTTTGATCATAATTGCTGAGGGTAGGCATTCCCATGTTGAGCACATAAAACAATCTAATAACATGTACATAATTTAGAAAGTCGTCTTCATTGGAATGTTGCCCAGATGCAGACATGCCTATATAATAGGTCCATCTATGATTGAAAATATGTATGTAAAGTCACCATAAAAATGATGTGTACAACAATCCTGGAATCGCAGCCCGGATGGATGAAACTAGATCTAGGGTCTTCTTATCTCGTTCACTCGATCTTTCGGGTACAAGTCTAGCCATGCGAATATATGATTTGTAGTCGAACATGGAAAGACATCGTTTGATTACCAGCCAATGATGTGAGTTGTTAACAAATGCAAGAGAACCACCATTAATGTCAATGGCCCTCAATGTACTGCAATAAATTTTGTAAGGCGTGAATATATGATTTGATGTCGAACGCCAAACAAATTCTTTCGGTCAAATGTTTGGAAGCGAGGATCTTGTCGATGCTGTAGCAAGCCTCATGGTACTGGAATCTAATGTTTCTAAGTGAACTTCCTAGATATTGAATTTTTGTCGACAAGAAGTCACCTTATTGAAAAACTAGAGTTATTGATTTCAGAGACAAGGGTATGACTTGATATAGCAATTTTCAGGGATGATGGTCATGAAAATGAAGGTTTACAAGTATTGTAGAAGGATGCTTTTTTAACCACTGGATGACTTCTATTGACATATCCATGACACTCTGATGAGTTGGCAGCATTGACTCAAAACTGAAGTGAAGGTATGATGAACCATAGGTGTGAATGGATTTTCAAGATGATTACCCAACCTAAACAGTCACGAACATGGAGTGAAAGAAGTTTCATGTTCAAGAGCGACTTGCTACCAAAAAGAAACTTTGCTCACTTTTCCAAAATTTTCCGCGATCATTTGTTGACCATTACCTTTTCATTTTTTAACAAGCTTGAGGAGGATAACATTTGCTTGATCTATAATTCAACCCTTCGGGCGAATAAAGTATTGCTATTTAATAATTTAATGAGTCTAGTGATGAATGACTCAATTCTTGCCATGATTGACAAGCCCATCACTATTTTATGTTTTAAAATGCTTAATGACGGTGATAGCCCGATCCATTTTCATATTTTGAGAGTCTGGAAAAGAGGACAAAAGAGAACTCCAAAAAGTAATTTTTCGTAAATTTGTCACTCAAATCCGAAAAAGTGTAAAATAATATCTGAGAGAACCTCTTTGGTGATTTTTAACCAAGGTATTCCTTTTTCGTAAATAATCCATCTCAGTCTGGAAAAGGGTTAAACGTATACTGAGTAGATATCAATTCATTTACTTTAACGAGCTCGAAAAGACAAGTGCTTGGCAATCTTTTCACATTATCAGAGTCTGAAAAGAGCTGAAAGAAGACTCTAGGGGTTCCTTTTTTGCTTTTATCGAAGCTCGAAAAAGAGATAAAAGTGTGCTTCAAATCCTTTTTTGTTTTTAACAAAGCTCGAAAAATAAGGAGGAAAATTATGCTTTGTGGTCAAGTCATTCTTTGAATAAATCTGCACGACTAATCTGTTCATCAATTGTATTTCCTATTCCGAACAACATCAAATGGATTAAAAATACTTGTTTCATTATAAAAAAATAATAAAACTATATTCATAGAAATAAATTTAACTTGCAAACAATTAAATGACTATAAAATGTAGTTTCACTATTCATTTTTACCATTCCATAGTTACCATTTTCATTTTGGAGCTCTGAACCTGATTTTTCCCCCGAACTTCAGTTGTTGATTGCGGTCACTTATGTGGACGAATTTCATCGCCGTTTGATCTAGGTTAGTACCATGAACCTCCTCTTCCCTTTGGTATTCATTTCATTTCCATTCTTTGTAGATTTTTAGGGTTTTAAGGCCCCTAGGGTAAATTCTGCCCAAAATGAGGGCAACGCACCCTTGAAGGTCGAAACCTGCATTGCATAGCAGGTACAGTGAAGGGTACTTGCATATGCAATGCACTGTCGCAACCCAGGGAGTGCGTTGGGCGCAGTTCAAGTTTTTGTTTTTCATGTTGTGCCCAAAATTTGCCTAGTTTTTTGCAATGAATGGAATCTAATGGATCTTATGGTTCTATTTCAAGTTTCTGTTAGATTATAATGATGATTACATGGAGGGAAAGAGAACATGAAGAAAAATATATGATTTCCTTGAATGATCTGGGTACTGTAAGAGCCCTAAGAGATTGTGGAATACTTAAGTACTTTAAATTGTCAGGAATGAGGCAACAAATAGAACTCTTGGAGTTCTTAGTTCAAGCATGGTATCCCGTGATAGAGGAATTTCACATTAAGAACAAAGTGGTTCCCATAACAGTTGAGGACATGTATTTTCTCACAGGTTTGTCGAGGAGAGGTTTTCCCATTTCTCTCACAGGGTCTACCGTTGGAGGAGAGACAGTGAGGGATTATATTATGCAGTATTGCTATCTAGGGGAAAAACCTAGCAAATATGGAAGAATAAACATCTGGGATGTCAAGGATTTTCCTTTGAGAAGCATCATTTTGACGATCACTAAACTTGCTGGCACCGTTACACTACATGTAGCGAACAGATCGTATATGCAGTATGCACTAGAGTGCTTAGAGCCAATAGTCTTAAACTGGTTTGAAGCTGTTCTATCTCAGATAAAGGAACAAATGAACAAAGCAAAGGGAGGAAGGAAGATAAATTTTAGTTATGGTTCAATCCTTATTTCCTTCACTTTGGAACAGATTCCATTGATGCATCCACAACATGTAACACTGGATATCTCTAGTCCTAGAGATCCTCGAATGTAGAGATGGGTAGAACTCATGGGTTGACATCAATGAGTACACATACACAGGTGTTGACTTCTGAGGAGATCCAAATTTAGTATTACCAGAAGGCGCTCAGTGGGGTGCAATAGGTAAGAATGATTTGACTATGTTTTTTTTTATTTTTCTAAGGTTTATAAAATGTTTTTTTGTTTTGATTTCTTTCCACGACAAAACTAAATGTTTGATGTAATGCAGATATTGGCCGTGTTCAACCGATGAAGACAGACCTTGAAAATGTACAATTGGGAGAGTAGTCCTTGAGGACCTTGATATGGCTGAGACTCTTGTTGAGCTTCAACAGCACATAGAGGGGTTGACCTTTGGGATTCTAGATTTCCAGATCGAAGAGCTTCCCATGCGACTGCAGCGACACACTATTGGGGTTCCTAACCATTGGATGCAGTTTCTCCATAGGATTGCTAGATATATAGCATGTTAACATGAGAAACACTAGTTTACTTGTGAAATTTTGCATACATTTTGAGGTCAGATAACCAATGTGTCTTGGGCACAAATTTTGTAAAAACCTATAACTATCTATCTATATTATTTCAGAGTTTTTCCTATGTTTAATGCGCAATCCTATTCAATGATGTGAATTTTTTCTTTACCTATGTTACAAATTTTTGTCTAAACTCTGATTAGCTAATGAATCAGTCAATGTGTTCAAATTTCTGGAAATTTGTTGATATTGAATGAAATAAAAATGTCTTTCCAAAATTCAAACTCTTAGGAACAATCTAAGAAGTGTTGGATTTCTAACAGTATAAACACTAGTAAGTTGTAATACCACAAGTTGTGAGTCTAACCTTATGATTATGCGGTTAATACCAAATGAAATGGCATCAGAGAGAAGTTTGATCAACGCGCTATACTCAACAATATTGTTTGTCGATCTACCAATACAAATCCCTCGAAAACTCACTAACTTGTCATTCGGAGTGAAAGTGGCCCACGCTACAGAGGATAGATTCTGCGTACTATGACTAGCAGCATCAGCGTATGCAACAAATGGTTCCGAAGATTCAAACATCTACGATAAAATTTAAAGCGGATTACTAATGTCAATAAAACTCTAAAAACAAATTAAGATAATGAATACAAATCAACAACATATATATAATATAATACAAAAAATTACTACGCTCATGATTAAGCATAGTAATGCTTAAGATACAACCCATTTCTAGGTTGAGCCAATGGAATACCATCGTAATCAACTAACTCATAGGCACCCTTAGCAAGAACTCTTTTGACAATATAGGGGCCATGCCACAATGGCTTGAATTTCCCTGTACCTATTACATCAGCTTCTTGATCGTAAAGAAGGACCAAGTCGCCCTTTGAGTAGATGCGAGGTTGGAATTTTTTTTTGTATTGGGCCTTTATACGTCTCTTATGCACTTCGTTGGCCAATTGGGCTTCACATCACGTTTCATCAAGGTGGATGAGGTTAAGGAGAGGCGCTTCTTCTTCTGAGGTGTCAGGTAACAAGTTTATCACGAGTTTTAACGATGATATTTCGCATTGGATTGGTAAGATAGCTTCCAGACCATACACCAATTGAAAAGGAGTAAATCCAATTGTGTTTCTCACCAAGGTTCGATACACCCACAAAGCAGAGTACAGGATCAAATGGCAGTTCCTTTTACGGACTCTTATCATTCGATGAAGCATTCGTTTAAGAATTTTGTTAATAGCCTCAACTTGTCCATTTGATTGTGGATAATAAGGAGTAGAATTATCATGCGATAATCCTAACTTGGTAGTCAATTCAGACATCATATGGTTGCAAAAATGCTTCCCATGATCTATAACTATAGCATATGGGACCCCAAACCGTGCAATAACGTGGTTGAAAAAAAAAATGCAGTTGTTTGTCCTGTGTTATTGAATGTAGGCATCGCTTCGGCCCATTTGGTAAAATAGTCGACTACGACAATAATATAACCATGCCCCCCAGACGAAGGAGGGTTACAGGTCATGAAGTCAATACCCCATTTCATAAATGGTCCAGCAGAGAAAACAGGATGCATTGGCTCTGGCGGTTTGCGGATTTTACGATTAAAAATATGGCATGCATGACAAATTCTGACTGCGAGGTTGCAATCTTGAAAAATAGTAGGCCAAATGTAACTGGCGCGGAGTATCGTCTACGTGGTAGCATATCCAGATAAGTCTCCACCACAAGCCCCAGCATGATAATCATTTAACACCTTTTCGGCCTCCTCATGAGTGAGGCACCTCCTTAAAATGACATCGACACCACGACGATAAAGTGTATCGCCAATGATCAGATAATATTTGGCTTGGTATCGAATACGTCGTTGTTCAGAGCGAGAGGTATTAGGTCAAAAATTTTGGGTTTGGAGATAAATGATGAAATCCCCATACCAAGGATCATATGATCCAATCAGAAATAGAGACTCTTCTATAATAGATGGTTCCAACGTAGTAGCAGTACTATCAAAGGGAAGGTCACAAAGAAGCTCAGCCAAAACTAAAGACTTCTTTGACTTGGATTTGATGAATTCCAAATCAAATTCCTGCAAAATGACAGTCCATTTTGAATATCCCCCCCCACTAGCAATTGACATGATAATATATAAGTCATGGGGTTTCAATCCGAAACTATTGTTGTTTTTCGGAGTGTTATCCAGCAATAAAATTTGTTATATCAAATGCTGGCTAAAACATATTTGGATTCTTCAAGAAACAAGTTTTATTGCTAAAAAGATGTTATCTCTTGAAGACTCTTGAAGGCCTCATGCTCTTGTCTAAATCTTCACTACTGTTCCCATTTTATACTCAGAAATTCTGCTGATTTCATGAGCAAAGAGTGCTGCAAAATCACCATTTTTCCCCTTCCCTCACTTGAAAAACTAACCTCCATTTTGCTCCCCTTTTCTCCATAAAACTCCTATATTTTCATGATTCCCCTTCTTCCATTCATGAAAATAATTTTTACATAGTTTAAAACTCTTTTTTAAACTATACCGAAACCCCAAAATCCATCAAAAGTTTTGAAAATTTTCATAAAAAATATGTGTTTTTTGCTATGGGTTTAAGCCCCCTTGGGCCAAACCTGAACCACTTCCCCTCCCTATGCTCACACCCTAGAACCAGATGCTATGCCCATCAAGCGCTTATCGCATTGGAATTAATCAGTGAGCGTAAGTCTTTGGCTTTCATAAAAACCTTCGATGTGATTAGGTCTGTTATATATGAGCCCCAGGCCTATTATCATTCCATATAGACCAAGGCCCCGCAGTCGGGCGCCTACCCACTTCGTATATATAAAACCATTCTGACGCATAAAACCTTTGGATTTTATAAAAACTTTGGGTTTTCACAAGTATTAAAGGGTTTCCGCTAGAGCATAGGTGAAATACTCTCCGCCGTTGACCTTGAATCGATCAAATGACCTGCGCATCATCGCATCGACAATATTCAAGAGCGCATTTTCGCGTATGTTATTCCTCCTCCCCGGTTGATCATTCCCCAATCAATTATGAGTCGTCGATCTCCTTTCCGCCTCCCTTTGATCTGACAGCCCTTATTTGTTCCAATCGCAAAGCCTTTCCTCCGCTCTTAGAACCTTCCAATTCATTTCTCACCGTCGATCTGATCTGCAGATCGACGGTCAGCGCTCAATCACTTCAGCACCCTCCATGTCCATCGCGCCGCCGATTGCAAAGCTTTGATTGCAACTGGACCGTCCACGTGTCCAGATCGAACGGTCCAAATCGCATCTCGCGACTTTGGGTTTAATTCATGTGCCTCGCTCATAAATGTTTTTCGACCAATCCCGATCGTTGATCTCTATAGATCAACGACCCTTATTTACCCTTCCTCCGCCATTGATTTATTTCATTCCATCCTTAGGTCCAATCTCTACCGCTCATCTCAGATCTAGCGGCCCAGAATGAAACCTCCCACCTGGTTATCGCTTGCGCACCTACCTCGTATCGCGTTCGCTTTTCCACCGTAAGATCTGAGACCCTTGATTTGACGACCCGCATCAAAATTCGTACAGCTTCAAGCACGGTGGATAATTTTCAAAAAATCTTGTGATATGGGTGGTATTTGAAGTCCACGTGTCATGCGGGACGCATATCGCATTCCAAAATGCCTCCCCGCCTTTTTGCCGCGCGAAAACAACTGTTTACCTCCCGAAACCACCTTCCTTATTTTTCTTTGTGTACTATCGCACGAGCCCTCCACCGTTGATCTCTACAGATCAACGGTTGGGATGTAAACTTCATTTTCACCATCGTCCTCCACCTATACCAAGGGTTTTAACACGTGATCTCCACTGTCCATCTCGTGGGCCGGTCTCATCCGATGGCCCACGTTCACCCCGAACCCCCGCCCTTATTTTGATCATATTTCTTTCAAAATAAAGGTTTTAGCTCTATTTTCTTCACATATCTCTTATTTTTCAAATAATGTGGCTCCTTCACACTGTTAAATCAAAACCAATCACTAGCATTGATCATTGCGCGATCGACGGTTCCGTCTAATTCTTCCCTCTTCTCTCCTTTTAACCTTCTCTTAGCTGATATCCACCGTTGGATGTTGCCATCCAAAGGCCACACTTTTTTCCCACAACCTCTGAAGCAGTTTACACACTACGCAGGATTTCTTAATCAGTTTTTTATGTTGCAGGTGTTTAGTGGTTTTTCCATTATATTGAAGAAAATCCAAAGGCCGGGGATGATCATTCCCGTGCATTTGATTCATGAAAAGGAAACCATTCATAGGGTTCACCTCCACATCTCATCAACGCTTCATGGGCATTGATGCCATACGAGCCTTGTGTGGCCCTACACATCAACAAGACACACATGATCACATTAAAAGAGTATCAGTGTCGAAGACCTGCCACGACAGAAACAGAAGATTGAAGACAATTTGGGGATTATGGCTAAGATTGATTATCAAAAGCCTAATCCTCCAAATTAAATCAGAATTAAAGAAAATCATAAATATCTACAAGCATAAAAGCCTCCACCGCCACATCAGAGGCAAATTGATTCCTCTCAGCTACCACAAAGCCACCTGTGCCTCAAATCATTCAAACAGAGGCCGAAGTTATTGATCAGAGAAAAGATATTTTCCTTAGCGCAGCCAAACAATTAATTCTGCCAAATGAACTAAATGCAAAAAATATCAGCAGAGTTATTACGTCCTAAAACAGACCCTAAAGGTCAACAAAAGCTCCCACCAAAATTTAATCTTAATTGTAAAACATTAATACAGAAAACCACCTGTAAAATTCTCCATCGAGCCCCTCAAAGGCTGAGAAGTCATTAATCTGTATTAATTAACTTGGGAGATCTTTTATCCTCTCCCACCTCCTCATTCTTCTATAAATACTGCTGTAGAAGATGAGAAAATGTTGGTTGTTGAACTTTGAAATATACTTGAGCTTGAAACTCCTACTTGTAAATAGTGTTCACTAGCTCTTGAAGCTCTGTTTGTGATTAGATAAGTTAGGCTGAGAAAAGTGAAGATGATTGCTGAACTGAAACATTGGACCTGAAGACTGTAACTGGTTTGACATCAATAACAAGTTGTTTCTTGGGATCCCAGTCTATATCACTGGTGAAGTGCCCCTTTCTTTGTTATTTTTTTTTCCTTCTATGTATGCCATATTTTTCACTATTCTCTGATAAAGAACAACAATTATAGAGTTAGAATTTACTGTTTACCAGTACCCTTCTCTGACTGATAAGCTTTATCTTAATGTTTTCCTCCAAATTTGTTTATTTAAGAAGGATTCAATACAGTCCAAGCAGTTAGGAATGATGGCGTTCCCTCATCCTACTTCTTGCCTTAAACATTCTTCTTGAATGTTATTTTCATCATTTTCTTATTAAAGTTAGACTAGAATAGTGATGGTGTGCCCTGTTTTCTAGCTTTTATTTCTCCAAAGGCAGATTCTAAAGGTTTCCCTTGGTGTTGGACGAAAGTAGACTAGGTTTAAAAGTACCTTATCTGATCTTAAGTTGCACTTTGTTTTTATTATGTGTTTTCATACTTTCTGAAGGAAATTATGCAGATTACTGGATTTTTGGCCAATTAAGCTACTTTAATACAAACTTTCCCAAGAAGTCTATGGTTAGCCTTGTCCTTGGTTGGTTTTAAACAGTTACTTAAGAGGATTTTCTTGTTTGGACTGACTATAAATCCTTGTTGAAATTATTATCAGTTTCCACCCCTCCAACATTTTATTGTTTCCATTTCCATCATTTTAATCTTGATAATCTTGTGATATAGATGACTTGCCCCTTGGATCACTCTTTATGTTGTTGCTCAATTAAATCCCTATTATGACTCCATAGCCCAATGGACTAAAAACCAACGTTATATCTATATTTTTAGCCAAATCTTGTTCTGATTGCTTGCAACTTCACACCTTTGAAACTCTTTCCATTTAGGACTTTCCACTCAACTCATGAATCATGCTCAATCATCCAAAAACAAACAAAACCCTTGCTCTTAATAACTAGCCTAATATCATTACACAAAACTTAAAATATAAATCCAATCTTTGCACTTATTGAAGAGATCCCTCTTCGGATTCAGGAGGGCTAGATCCTGGAATCCCAAAGTGGTTGAAACAGTGTTCCTCCCCACGGTCGGACTTTTGCCAATATTTATGATTACGGGGAGCTAACATTTCTGGAAACTCCACTAGGGAATTTGAGTTATTGTCTTGTTGAATACGTTAGATATTTTAGAAACCCCCTTTAATTACTGAACATTTGGCATATTGGCCAGCTGAGCCACCAGCAACTAACATTTCTGGCGACTCCACTGGGGAATTTTGAGTGTTTTTTCGGCCTAGGTACCTTTAAGACCTCAAGATACCTTTAATTCAAAAACATTGTGCAGTGAGTAAAATCAGCCTTTTCAAGCACTACCAAACCAACGGTAATCATGATAAAAACTTGTTTGAATCAGTGAAAAACTAGGCAAACCCTAGGATTCTCATAATACTTTATCTAACCTTTAAAAATCAGCTAGCTTAGCCATAAGAGTAGACTTTATTTGTCTCATAACCATAACTAAGTTTTGAAACAGAGTTAGGACATTCTTAGAAACCACGCAACTGAAAAATAACTCAGAAAACCCAAAAATATTTCAGATTGGTATTCAATAAACATGGTGGTGGACCATAAAACCTTTTACCTCCAACAGAGCTAAAAAATTCCACTTGGCGACTCCACAATCCTCAACAGATCTTAAGACTCCACTGGGAAGAACCCTTATTATTATAACATCATTCAAACTCAGTTAGAGGACTGTAGGATTAAAATTTGTGTAAACAGATTAGTTAACCTCTTAAAGACTATCATACCTGGTTAAACTATTTTTGTTTAAGTTGGGTCTAAAAACACAGCATAGTGGCTCCTAGAAAGATTCATACTAGAGCCCATCCTGACCCTAACCCACCTGAAATAGTTGATAACCCAAAAAGTATCCTTAGGAAGTCTCCTAAGATAAAATCTTCAACTATTTTCAGATCACCCTTGAGAGCTAATTCAGTTTTTGAAAATCTTTCAGCTCTACAACAATCACAAGCTGACTTAGTAAATCCATTTAGAACTAGGTCATTCGATGATATAATTCAGCTAGATTTTGAGTCTTCACTTTCATCTCCTGAAACAAGTGAACATCCTGGTAGTAGAGAAACAACACCACCTTCTTTTCATTTCCTTTCCAATTTAGGTGTCTCTCATCCAAGATCAGCTCAACAATCTATCCCTGGTCCATCCACATCTCTTCACCTTACATCCACTGTCCAAACCACTCCACCTCTTGTAAACCCACCTCCACTACATATCATGGCAGCATGGTATGCTCCCTTGGTCCTTCCTGTTCCCTTAGTCAATCTTCCACAGGACTATCAATCCAAAATTCCGTTATATGATGCTAGTAATGCTACCACTGCATCAAAACATGTGGATAAAATGAATGACTACTTTGACAGAAATTAAATTGATGATGATTCTGTCAAACTTAGAATATTTGCTCAGATCTTAGGGGGAGAAGTAAGAAAATGGTTTAAAGGCTTAACCCCCCATAGTATAAATGATCTCCAAGCCTTCCATCAATCATTCCTAAACAAATTGGAAGTAAAGAAGAATCCTCTCCAAATCCTCTCTGATTACAAGAACCTCCACAGAAACACTGGGGAAAGTGTGCAAGCTTACTGCACTAGATTTAATAGTGTGTACAATGCATTTTCCCCAGATCTAAAGCCTCCACAAGGCTCAGCTCTAAACAAGTTTCCTGAAGGGTTTGACCCTGAGATGGCCTATCAGCTGAGAGAGAGAGAGATCCTGTAACTCTTGAGGATATGAAAAAAGGAGCTCTTGCTGTGGAAGTTAACTTAATGGAGAAGAGGGCAAGGATGAAAAATGAGAAGAGATTATCCTTCAGAGAGGAATCTACCCCTTCTACTTCCAGCTCAAAGATGGAAAAAATGATGGAGGAGATGATGAAGAAAATGAGCATCCTTGAGAGAGCACAAGCAAGTCAAAACCAAAATGCTCCTCAAAATAGAAACCAGAACTAGAATACAAATTTTAGAAGGAACCAACCTCCAAATAGACCTAGGGTAGATGATCAACAGATCACTCCTCCCTTTCATCAAAACTATGTGAGTGAGGTTCAGGAAATAGATGAAATAATAGAGGAAGATGATATCAACATGCTAGGAGTAGATAATGATGACATTGAGATTCATTATGCCGGAAAACAAGGTCTTTACACACCTTATGATGAAAAAAGAGATGATGATGAAAATTATTATTAAAACATGGAAAATGTCATCATAGAATCTCAAAGAGAATATGACCTTAGAAGTAAAACCAGTCAACAATCTCCCAACACCAAAACCTCTGACAAATATTTACAAAACAGCTCTGTAAACAAGCCTAAAGTTGTCAAACAGAAGGACAAGACAATAGATGTAAATTCTGATAAAGGTAGAGAGAAATGCACTCAAAACAGTGAAAAACAAAGTGCAAACCTTAGTAGTACTAACTTTTCAGCTAGTACTCCTGTTAAAACCCTTCAAGCAAATGTAAATAGAACAAATCAGCAAACAGATTTTGCTGATGGACTGGCAGCTAATAAAGCTGAGACAAGCACTTCAAAGAATCAAATTCCTCTTAGCTTGGAGCAGGAAATTTCAAAGATTAAAATCTATGTTCCTCTGACTGAGTTAACTGCCTAGAATGTATATAGGAATCAAATTTTGAAGGCTTTAAATATAGAGGAAATTGAGGACACTTTCAATCTTAACGATGACCAACTAGAGCTTATTTTTGGTCCAAAGATTGAAGGTAGATATCAAGAGGGACCTGTTCCTCCCTTTTATGTAAGTTTAAATGTTCATGACAAGATCTTGCACAATGTTATGCATGATTCCGGGACCTCTCACAATCTAATGCCAAAAGCCGTAATGGAGAGCCTGGGTCTAGAAATCACCAAACCTTATAAAGACCTGTACTCTTTTGACTCTAGAAAAGTAAAATGTTTGGGTTTAATTAAAGACCTTTGCGTCAACTTAGCCCAGATTCTAGCCAAATGTTTGGTCATGGATATAGTTGTGGCTGATGTGCCTCCAAAGTATGGAATGTTGTTATCTAGGTATTGGAGGGCTAAGTTACAGGGGACTATGCAGATGGATATGACTTATGCGACCATCCCTATGTTCAATGAATCAAGAAGACTTTACAGGGAGTCCCATATGCAGTACATGGTTACTAGTCAAGAGAGACCGCAAAACTCTCCCCTATGTTCTATAAACACAGGCCTTGATTCATTTATCCTTTTTAATGATGAAATATTGGATGAACAAGTAACTTTGAAAGAGTTAATGGCCGATAGAGAGGAGGAGGTAAACACCACAGAAATGTCTATACAATTTTCTAAATCCGTGAACTTTATCGAAGCAAACGCAGGTCTTGAACTACAAATCATACGTCCATCATTTTCTAACCTTGACGGACAAGAAAGCATTCCTCAACTTAACGAGAAACCATAGGAATTAAAGCAAATTCAACTAAGCACTGATATTCAAAAACAAATCGAAAGCACACTTGTTGAAGAGGATAATGACCCAACTGTCGAACCTAAAATTAATCCTCTGTGGAATATGAACTTCGACGGATCCTGCACTAGGAGCAACGGTGGTGCAGGGGTGTTACACTAAAAATTGTCACCTTGACATTCTTCTAACTGTATGAGCTCATTAACACTCATACATACCTCCTTTGCAAGTCTTACAACCTTTACTCCTCATGTCAAGCCCTGAAACAGGAGTAAAAACCCTAAAAATCTCTGAAACTTTGGGTACGCAGGTAACATGGGGTCCGCCTACATTCCTAGCTTGGGTACGCAGGTAATACACTGCTTACCTGCGTTCTAGAACGCATTTTTCCTTTGCAATTCCTGCGTACCCTCATCAAAGTCAAAAAGGTGAGAAATTAAAGTCAAAAAAGTGGTTTGAGGTCAATTCTAGAAGGTTCTAGATGAGAATTTTTGGGGATGAGTACGCTTTGATAAGGTGCATGTATCCCTCACCTTAAGGAACTAATCCCTTGATGTGAGGAGTCTATCCCTTTGAAGGAGGATTCTATCCCTTAAAAGGTGGAATACTAACCTCCTCATCTGCTCTATAAAAGGAGGCATTGGGTAGCCTCAAAGGGTTAAGAGGATTTTGGAGATTGAGATTTTGAAGATTGAGAATTGGAGTTCAAGCTTTATGTGTGATTGAGTTGAAGTGCTATTGAGATTTAGTCTTCTTTCTGTTGAGCTTTTGAGAGGAAAGATCACATACCTCTTTATTCTCTTGGAGGAAGAGTGCAAGACTTATCAAAGTAGAGGAGACTCCTGCTTTGGACCCCGGGAATGCCTTTCAAACATCAAGGCTAAGGTTGTAAGGTTCTTCTGTTATTTTAAGATTAATACAATCAAGTTCTGTTTTTCTCAATAAATTGTCGTTCGATTGTTTATTTCAATAAGCTGTCGTTTGATCATTTATTTCATAGATTCCTTGATCACTATGATAGGTATTTTTTATGATTATTTTTTATACAGGTGCTATTTAATATTTTCTTGTTTGTGATTGCAGGTCGATGAAATACGACACTTTCTTGTTTCTTGCGACGAAATAACTCTTGTTGCGACGGAAGGATTTTGATGCGACGGAAGCACTACGACTGCAAATAAGCATTTGGATCTACGGTAGGATCGACACCTTCATAGCATTTAATTGCAAAACAAATATATTTAGAGAAAGACAAACTTAGTTGTTCGTTTGTTGCTAGATTGTCTTCTGACACTAGGGAGATCGGTCTTGTCCGCAAGAACGATTTATCCGGCCAACAAATTGGCGACTCTGCTGGGGAAAGAACTTGTTTTTTTTGTTCTCTTTTATTTTGATTTGAGGAAAAGTTTTTCCTGGTTTTTGATTGATGGATATCTGCCTGGTAGCTTAGGTTTTCTCTGTTTTTGAAAATTTTGAAATCTTTTACGTTTTTCTTGAACTTTTTTGGGGACCGCACTTTGTTCTTTTGCACAGTGCGGGCAGTTTCGCACTTTCCTTGAGTAAACAGTGCGGGACCGCACCTGTTACTTCTGGGAGCCTGCGGACCCTGTTAAAATTTTGGAAAAACTCTAGATTTCTTTTTTCCAGTTTAGTTTAGATTTGATTTAGGATTCTTAGCATCTACCCAGATCTGTATTTTTCTGTCAAAAAGTCTTGTTTCTGAATTTCTTTCAGCAATTTTTCATCTCATCAATCTCCATTAAGTTAATTGGGTGTTTTGAGTCTCTTTTTTGAGAAATTCTTAATTTTATTTCCTTTGGTCATTACTTGGAGGTTTGTCTCAGTATTTTCACAATTTTACATCTTTTTGCTTTTTTTTTTGCAAAAAAAATTCCCCCTCATTCGCCAAGGGGGGGCTAAATTGTGTATGAGTGTTAATCGCCTTTGAGTGTTTTTTGATCTTTGGAAATCTCACCCGATTTTCTTGACTTGCACTTGATTGGTTCTTAGATCACATTAGAATCATCTTGTGTTTGAGAATTCTCTTGCATAGATCACATTTGCATAATTAGAATTCTAATTTTCAGAATATGAATGAAAAATGTGCATAGATTACATTTGCATACTTTTCAAGTGAATTGTGCATAGATTACAACTGCATAGTTTACATTCCGAAAAATCAATCGTAAATTTGGATCAATTTTCTTTGATTTGAATTTCGATGTTTTTATGCTTGTTTTAAAAACACAAAAAATAAAAATTGTTTTGGGATTGATTTGCATTAGTTTTTCTTGACGAAATTAGTGCATTAGAGAATTTGTTATATTTTCTCTTAGTGATCAATTTTTTTCATTGTTGGAAGTGAATGGAAACTCTCTCCTTACTTTAGTTAGGATTCATCGAATTGAAAAGATTACATTATCATAGTTGATTGCATTTAGGTTTGAGTCGGGTCATAACACCATTGGTTTCATATCCATTTACCCTTTTGAGGAATAACAGCCTAAATAACACAGCGCTTGATTAAAATTCATCTAGTAATTTTTACATTTTTAGGGCTCTTTCCACCAATCTAGCTCAGGATTATTACTTTGGAATAGGTTGTCGTTAACTTTCCAAAGAAACAAAAACAAATAAGTAGATAAATCTTGCGGTAGGAAATAAATCCAATTGTAATTGGTGCAATCTGGGAAGCTTCTCTTAAAGAAGTCAATCACGAGATCATGTCTGAACCTTTGAGACAATCAATTCTGTTTCATTGGGAAAGATAGAAGATTTTGTGCGCATTACAAATGGTAAACCTCGGATTAACCATTGTCGAGGAGCCTGGGGTCACTTGTCGGTAAACCTCGGATTGACCATGTCGAGGAACCTTCAAGGGGATTGAGCTTTGTTACTCTGCCCTTGTGCGTGGAATCCAATCGTAGACTATTCCCCCAGTTGTATTTGTTACTGTTGGTAACCTTAGTGTCCATAAGCTTAAGATTATTTCCTAAGGTGACAGTTAAGGAAAGATCTCACTATACCTGGAGCAGACGTCGACTAGACTCACTTGGACTCTCTGGGGGGTTTTCTTCACGCGAGATGGTTTTGTGAAGAAACTTGTGCCAATATGTTTCATTAAGCAGGTTGTCAGGGTAATTGTTCCAACCGCCCTTGCTGTATTAAATTCTATGATGTTGGATTTTATCACCAACTAGTGTTTTTAGTACGGGAAGTTACTGTTTGTCTGTGGTTTTACTCCTAGATTTGATAGCGTGTGTTAATTTGTTTGTTTTTACTTTTAGAGACCATAGGTGTGAATTGTGAATTTTAATTGTTAGGTGTGAATTGTGAATTGTTAATAAAATTCACTGAAGTTGAATATAATGGCAACTATTCCGGAATTTACCAACCAAGGAATCCCTCTTAACGAGAATCCTAGTACTTTTCCTTGCTTTGGAAATGTTGGTCCTCCTTATATGGCTACTTTTTCATTACCTGGATTTACAATAGGTTTACCAATATGGTTATTTTCAACTTCGTTGGCCCCGAACACTCCAATTGTTCCACCTCAACCGAATGCTTCACAGAGTTCACCATCTCAACATCACCAACCTTCTGTTGACCCTGTACCTTTTTTGCCTAATATTTCTTCCTCCATTTCTTCCTCTTCACTTGGTAAAAGCCTTGATGCTAGTAACCAGGTGGCTAAGAAGAAGAAGAAAGGGAAGAAGAAGAAGAAGAAGAAGAAATATAAGAAAGAAGTCAACCAACCAACCATGGCTATAAGTGTTAGTTGTGTTGAGGAAACCTCCAACATGCATCGTAAACCCAAATACCCTTGCAGGCTTTGTAAGGGTGACCACTTCCTTATCAATTGTCCCGGTATTCCAAAGGTCTTGGAAGTATGGTCAGAAAAATCTCATCAACTTTTCGTTGATCCATCAACCAGTGATAGTCAGGTTCCTGGGAAAAAGGGTAAAGTTAGGTTTCCTTGTAAGTTATGCAAAGGGAGTCATCAAACTCACATTTTCCCTCACATGGATGAAGCCTCAAAATTATTGGAAAACCTTATTGTTCCACAGCAAGAATTTCCAACTGGTTACCGTAAACTTTCTCCCAACCTACCGTCAACTGACAGAGTGATTGATCTAATTTCAAGTACAATCGATCCCACTCTTCCATTGGAGAGTGAAACTCATATCACTCAGGTTGATGATCCATTAGTTGATCAAGTGGTCAATTCGATTTCACATTCGGTCGATCCCATTCTCCCTGTAGAGAGTGGACTTCATACTGCTCAGGTTCTTCTTGTTACATCAGATTCTTCTACGCTAGGGGGCATTTCACCTGTTTCTACAGAACCCACTCCAAGTACTGAGGTCTTTTCCTTTGATTGGAATAGACTGACAGAACCTCGTCTTCCTTCTTCCATTCCTTTCCAAATCATTGTGAAGTTAGGTGGTAGGGACATACACCGCACACAGGTAGATGAAGGTGCTTCTGTTAGTATTTTATCCTCAACTGCTTGGAAAGCTTTTGGTTCCCCTTAGCTTGTGCCTAGTATGCAGATTCTGAAATCTTTTAACAAAACCATTAGTCAACCTTTAGGGATCCTTCCTAAGTTTTCTATTACTTTGGAAGGTAAAACCGTCTGTATTGATCTTGTGGTAGTCCGAGGTCCCTTGGATTTCAATTTACTCCTTGGGTGAGACTATGTTTATGCAATGAAAGCTGTCGTATCGACACTCTTTCGCGTGATGTATTTCCATCACAATGGCAATATTGTGACTGTAGACCAGATTTCGTTCCCTAGTCTTGTTTCGACTACCAATAATATGACACCCCTAAATGTTCTTGATTCTAAAGTGGTATCTACCCCACCACGGGTTAATTATGTGGCAACTAGTCCCATGTTTTCAATTACCAATGTAAGCAAGCCTCTCACTGTTTGCTCATCTTCCTTTGACTTAGATCCGGAAATTGACATGGAAAACTCTATGGGATTATTTGAACGTGATATTCTTATCCATTTTGAGTCCCTTGACATGTGTTCCTTCCAGAGAACTATTCTTCCATCTGATGAAGCCTCTCTTGGAAGCCATGATTGAGGTGTGTCCATTGACATGTGTTTCTTCCAGTTGGAAGCCATGATCAAGAGTCCGAGGATAGTTCCTTTTACTGTGTCAACCTCGTTAAAAATGAATTAGTGGGTCCGAGGAAATTTCCTTTTACTGTGTCAACCTTATTAAAAAATGAATCAGTAAGTCTGAGGATAGTTTCTTTTACTGTGTCAACCTCGTTAAAAAATGAATCAGTGAGTCCGAGGATAGTTCCTTTTACTGTGTCAACCTCATTAAAAAATGAATCAGTGAGTTTGAGGATAGTTCCTGTTACTGAGTCAACCTTGTTAAAAAATGAATCAGGTATGAGGACAGTTCTTTTCCTTTTTCAACCTCGTTAAAAAATGAATTAGGTATGAGGACAGTTCTTTTCCTGTGTCAACCTCATTAAAAAATGAATCAGTAGGTTATATAGGTAGATTGTAGAGAGTAGATACGAGGATAGTTTCTTTTACTGTGTCAACCTCGTAAAAAAATGAAACATGTTGCCATGAGCATAGTTCTTTTCCTGTGTCAAGCTCGTTACAAAATTAAACAAATCCTCCCCTAATTGAGTCGAGTCTTTGACTAGATCTCGTAAATGTTAAGTCATATATTTAGATTAGTTATTTCAGTTTTTGCGTAATTTTCTTACAGTTTTAGGTCGGGTCTTTCATATGATCTCGTAAATGAATCTTCATTCCATCCAACTATTAATTACCAACAGTGTACTTAGTTGAATGAAATGAAGTTGGGGGGGCATGCGCTCTAGCAGTTACGCTAAGGGGGCATCAAGCACAGTTTTCTTTTTGTTTCAAGCTTGTGCAAAAATGAAACCACTCTAAAGCATAGTTTTTCTTCGTTTCAAGCTTTTGTAAAAATGAAACCTATCTTGAGTCAATTTCGGTTATTTTCAAGACTTTTTAAACTCATGAAAATACTGAGATTATTTTGCTATCTTTCATTCTCGTAAAACACATGAAAATGCCGAGTTATTTCCGTCTTTTCCTGGTCGTAAATTAAATTGAAAGTCGGTAAAATGAGTATATTTTTATCTCTTTTTTGAACTTTTTAAAACTTAGGAAAAAGTGAAAACCATGATTACATTTTTATCCCTTTTTCAAACTCATTAAAATTTACAGAAAAAGCGAAATTACTGAGTATACTTTTATCACTTTTTCGGACTCTTGAAAATTACGAAAAAGTGAAATCTTGGAGTTCTCTTTTAAGCCCTTTTCAGACTCTATAAACATGAAAAGATTGCCGAGTACTTGATTATTCGAACTCGTTAAAGTAAATGAATGATCGTCCTTTCAGTATAAGTTTACCTCTTTTACGGACTGAAATGGACTATTTACGAAAAATGTATACGTTGACTAATTACAGTTAATAGAGTTCTCTCCTGCATTATTTTATCCTTTTTCGGGCTCGAGAGACTAAATTTACGAAAAAGTACACCCATGGAGTTTTCTTAAGTTTTTTCTTCTGACTCCCTAAAATTGAAAAACACCGAGTTTCTCCTATACTAGACTCGTTAAAATTTAACAGTAAAGGACCTGTTCAATTTTTAAACAGGAACGAACCACTCCTTCTTAGGGTTCGAATCTTAAACTAAGTTGGACTCATCTGAAGGATGATATTATAAACAAGAAAATTTTATCCTCCTCAAGCTTGTCAAAAATAAAGAGGTACTTGCCAGAAATGGTGGGGGAAAAGAGAGAAAAATGGGCATGTTTGTTGTATTTTGATTTTTCAGAAATTCAGTCAACCACTTTTGAACACGACACTTTCATTCATCTGGGTTGGGAAATCCTTTGCCTGAAAATTATTCAAACCTCACTGAAAGTCTTCATCCAGTTTCTGGGTATTAGCTTTGGGTCAATTGTCACCAAGCCATCTGGAGTTTCGTTATGTGTTCAAGAGGACAGTTCAAATAAACCATTTATTTGCGAAATATCTGTCATCCATTTTGACAATCCCTGAGTCAGTCCTTGCCGATATATTTCTTCAAAACTTGATCTATGATTTCGTGTTGTGGGCTTGCTTACGACGGATCACTTTCTATCGACGACAGCTCATTATCTAGGAAGTTGATCTAGAAATCATCAATACCTTGGAATCTGCATGCCTCAATGGCAGATTTCTCGCCTTCGACGACAGGTTAAATCATTGACCTTCGATCGAATGATTCCATGACGTGTTCGACTTCAGCTCATTCATTCACATTTCATGGATTGTACTGAGTGCTTTGAGAGCCATTGACATTACTGGTGGTTTCTCTCACACTTGTTAACAATTTACATCATTGATTGGTAATAAAATGGTTTCTACCATGTTTGACTTCAACACATTTATTCACATGGATAGAATCGTACTGGTTCAAGAAGCAGAAATCAAGACCCTGGATCTAGTTTCTACCATCCAGGCTGCGAGGAGTTTTATTATTATACAGCAGACTATTCATTACAGATGGTTGTGCCCATGCTGTGTCTACATTATTGATATAATATTAAAATCATTTCTGTATCAGAACAAGTTTAGTTAGTTTTTGATCTGAGTATGGGAATGCCTACCTCAGCGATGATATGTTTACATATATATATATTTTGCATTGAATGTTTTTACAGGTTCCGACTGGGGTTTCCACAGGATGATCCTTGAAATGATAAAGTACTTCACTCTTCATATATGATAGACTTCATCTTCATCTATTTCAGACTTCGCACTTTAGGGGGAAATCTGTTACACTAAAAATTGTCACCTTGACATTCTGCTAACTGTATGAGATCATTAACACTCATACATACCTCCTTTGCAAGTCTTACAACCTTTAATCCTCATGTCAAGCCCTAAAACAGGAAGAAAAACCCTAAAAATCTCTGAAACTTTGGGTACGCATGTAACATGAGGCCTGCCTGCGTTCCTAGCTTGGGTACGCAGGTAATACACTGCTTACCTGCGTTCTAGAACACAATTTTCCTTTGCAATGCCTACGTACCCTCCTCAAAGTAAAAAAGGCAAGAAAGTAAAGTAAAAAAAGTGGTTTGAGGTCAATTCTAGAAGGTTCTAGATGAGAATTTTTGGGGATGAGTACGCTTTGATAAGGTGCATGTATCCCTCACATTAAGGAACTAATCCCTTGATGTGAGGAGTCTATCCCTTTGAAGGAGGATTCTATCCCTGTGCTGTGGAATCCTAACCTCCTCATCTGCTCTATAAAAGGAGGCATTGGGTAGCCTCAAAGGGTTAAGAGGATTTTGGAGATTGATTGAAGATTGAGAATTGGAGTTCAAGTTTGTGTGATTTGTGCTGAAGTGTCGTTGAGATTTAGTCTTTTCGTTGAGATTTCGAGAGGAAAGATCACATACCTCTTTATCTTCTTTGGAGGAAGAGGCAAGACTTATCAAAGTAGAGGAGACTGGCTGTGGACTGGGAAGGCCTTTCAAACATCAAGGCTAAGGTTGTAAGGTTCTTCTCGTTTTTTAAGATTAATACAATCAAGTTCTGCTTTTCTCAATAAATTTTCGTTCGATTGTTTATTTCAATAAGCTATCATTTGATCGTTTATTTCATAGATTCCTTTATCACTATGATAGGTATGTTTTATAATTATTTTCTATACAGGTGCTATTTAATATTTTCTTGTTTGTGATTGCAGGGTGATGAAATACGACACTTTCTTGTTTCTTGCGACAAAATAACTCTTGTTGTGACGGAAGAACTCTTGTTGCGACGGAAGGATTTTGATGCGACAGAAGCACTACGACCGCAAATAATCATTTGGATCTAAGGTAGGATCGACACTTTCATAGCATTTATTTGTAAAACAAATATATTTGGAGAAAGACAAAGTTAGTTTTTCATTTGTTGCTAGATTGTCTTTTGACACTAGGGAGATTGGTCTTGTCTGCAAGAATGATTTATCCGGCCAACAAGGGGTGTCCGGATTCGCAACACCGAGAATAACCACACAGAAAGCCTTTCCGTAAACTAAACTTCCAAGTTGATCCAATAACATAGCGAATATGAATCCCTTTTCTAGGCTTACATTTATTGAAAAATTAGGAGCCAAAAAATTAGAGTGCATGGGGATTCATTAATTAATCATTAGGAAATTAAATAGAATACAACGCAAATCATCCCGCACTTAGGGCCTACCGAAATGATGTCGTGGATATTTTAAAAACTTTCGAGGAGTCCAAACTGATTTTTGTCCCAAGAAAAAGAAATATTGTGGCCCACAATTTAGCCTTTGCAGCTAGAACATGCTTAACACCATATGAAGCCAAAGACTGCACAACTCAGATAAAATTTAGACCAGTCGTTCCTGATAACAAAAAGTATTGGCAGGTGTTCGACGGAGACAAACAAATAGAAGACTTCATGCAATTTAGAAATGAATTCGAACTACCAAGTTCGGATTCAGATTATGAAACCGACTGCCCTAGTGAAGAAAATTTTCTTGATGAAGAAGAAAGGTCTCCTAAACTTGCTAATGTAAACCTGTTATCTAGCAAACTTGAAAATGAAACAGAGATGAACGCAGAGTTAGAAATAGAAGAGTTAGAAACCCTGCACTCTAAAGATGAAAGTTTGCCAAAGGGTCTAGCACCTTTAGAAGAGTTGTTTGATTTTAACGATGTGGCCAGGAAGCCAAAACCGGAACCTGTAGAGACTGAAGTGGAGGAGTGCAATATAGGAAGTGAACTTAAACCGAAAATGATTAAACTATCTAAAAATTTACTAGCTCACATCAAACTCAAATACATAGAGTTGTTTAAAGAATTTTCTGATGTTTTTGCGTGGAGTTACGAAGATCTGAAATCCTATGAAACTGAAATAATACAGCACAAAATTCCTCTCAAAGAAAACCAAAAACCATTCAAACAGAAACTGCGCAGAATAAACCTTGTTCAGCTGCCTCTAGTTGAGAAGGAAAATAGGAAAATGTATGAAGCTGGTATTATTGTCCCTATTAGATATTCTGAGTGGGTGTCTAATCTGGTGTCAGTTAGGAAGAAACTGGAGAGATCAGGCTTTGTATAGACTTTAGAGACTTAAACAAAGCTTCATTAAAAGACAACTACCCTTTACCTAAGATGGATCATATTTTACAAAGGGTGGTAGGGTCTAGAAGAATTTCTTTGCTTGATAGCTACTCAGGGTATAATCAGATCTTAGTTCACCCTGATGATCAATTAAAGATAGCCTTTACTACACCATAGGGCACTTTCATGTATGTGAAAATGCCCTTTGGTCTAATGAATGCTGGTGCAACATTCCAAAGAGCCATGGACATAGCATTCTTCGAAGAGCTGGGCTTCTTCATCATTATATACTTTGATGATGTTACTGTTTTTTCAAAGACAGATGAAGAGCACTTAGAACATTTAAGAAGAGTTTTCCAGAGACGCAGGAAATTTGGGATATCTTTGAACCCTAAGAAGACACTTTTCAGTCTCCAAGAAGGTAAGCTTCTTGGGCACATTATTTCAGAAGAGGGTATTAAGATAGATCCAAAGAGGATTGAGGCCATATTGCAAATCTCTCATCCTCGAAAAATCAAGGAGTTGTAATCTTTCATTGGAAAGATTAGCTTCTTAAGAAGATTCATCCCCAACTTGGTTGAGCTCCTTAGGAATATCACAAACATGTTGAAGAAGGAGCAAGGGGTAAAATTGACCTTGGAAGAAAATAATTCCTTTGAGCTGGTGAAACAAGCGTTAACCAAAAAATCAGTTCTAATAAGTCCTGATTTTTCAAAAGATTTTTATATTTTTTCATTTGCATCAGAACATACAATAGATGTTGTCCTTCTACAAAAAAATCCGCAAGGACAAGAGTAGCCTATTGCATTATTTAGCAAGGCTTTGAGGGATGCCCTCTGAAGTATAAAATTATGGAAAAGAAAGCTTTTGCTTTGGTTAAAGCTCTAAAAGGCTTCAGAGTATACATCTTGCACTCACACATCATTGCCTTTGTCCCAAATTCAGTTGTGAAAGATATTCTAACACAGGACCCAGATGGTAAAAGAGGTAAGTGGATTGCTGTTATTCTTGAATATGATTTAGAGATAAAACCCACTAAACTCATTAAAGGCCAAGGTCTAGCTAGATTGATGGTTGAGTCAAATTTTGAAGTTCTTGATATTAATATGATTAATGCTTTAGATGATCAAGAGGAAATATCAACACCCATTGTTGAAGACCAATTTATGAAATCCTCTTGGTATGCTGATATTCTTTATGTTTTGCTTAATTTGAAGACACCTCTTGGTTTGAAAAAAACAAAGGCAAGGTTTCTAAAATTAAAAGTTGTAAACTATTGCATTATAGATAGATGTCCTTATTGGAAAAATGCAAGTGGTATATTGCTTAAATGTTTGCCTGAGTATGATGTTGATAAGGTTAAGCACAAGTTCAATGAAGGAGAGTGTGGAGGTCATTTATACTGGAAAATAACAGCTAACAAAATCTTGAGGGCTGGTTACTATTAGCCTACTCTTTTTCTTGATGTACACAAGATGATAATTGCTTGTCATAAATGTCAACTTTTTGAAGGCAAAAGGAAGCTGCTACCCTTACCTTTGCATCCAATCACTGTTGAAGCCCCTTTTCAATAGTGGGGACTTGACTTCATAGGTGAAATCCATCCACCATCTTCAGCTCAACATATATGGATTCTCACTGCCACAGACTATTTCACTAAATGGATAGAAGCCATTCCTTGTAGGCAAGCCAATGATTATGTTATTATAAAATTCATGGAGAATAATATTCTCTCTAGATTTGGCTGTCCTACCAATATCATCACTGATAATGCAGCAGCATTCGGATCAAATAAGATGGTTGAGTTCTGTCTCATGTATCAGATAACATTGGGGCATTCCACGGCCTATTACGCTCAAGGTAATGGACTTGTTGAATCCTCAATCAAGAGTTTAGTGAACATAATCAAGAAGTTGTTGGAGAACAACAAAAATTCTTGGCACACAAAGCTTGTGCATGCACTTTGGGCTGACAGATTGACTTTGAAGAAATCTATTGGTATGTCACCCTACCAGCTTGTGTATGGCACTGATGCAATCTTTCCTACCAGCCTTGGTGTGCCAGTTATGAAGTTAGTTCAAGAGTTTCAGTCTAAAGAAAATGACATGATCAGAAGGATAAATCAGACTATTCACCTTCAACAAACCAGAGAGGAGGTTTATAACAAAGAATTACAAAAGCAGAATAGCATTAAAAATCTTTTTGACAGAAGAACAAAGGCCAACCATTTTAATGTTGGGGAAAAAGTTCTAAAGTGGGACTCAAGGGAGGAAGACAAGGGCAAGCATGGAAAATTGACAACTTATTTCTTGGCCCTTATCTCATTCATTCAACTGCTGGTAATAATTCCTTTTTCTTACAAGAGTTGAATGGAGTAGAATTGTTTGGGGGTCCTGTCAATGGCAGGATGCTCAAGCATTACTTCTCTTGATCCATGTCATGTTCTGAAAAGCCTTTTTATCTTTTTTCCATTATAAATATTTCACCCATTATTGCATTCAAAGTTAGAAAATCAAAAATACAAAAACAAAGAAACAAAGAAAAGAGGGCAAATTGAAAAAAAAACAATAAAGGTACAACCCCATACAAAAAAAGAGAAACAAAATCTGAAAGTGTGCAAGCTTAAATGCCAATCCTGAAAAAACACTTCTAGTTAGTCAAATAGCCTAATCTTGATTAATTAGTTTTAAATTTATTACTGATAGGATTAGTGAATTTGATTTTCCAAACAGTTTAATCTTGGATTATCAGTAGGTAGTTTAGGCTAGAAATTAAAGGTTCAAACATGCTCAAAATCTGAACCTAAGTTTCCATCAGAGATGAATCAAATCTGTTTATTTCTTGAGTCAAGATCAGAGGTAAAAACTGGTTCTAATCAGCTCAAAATCTGAACCAGTCAACATAGGAAAAACAACTCAAACAGAGTAAAAAACAGAGCTGAAAAAAGATGAAGGAAGTGCTTTGAAATTTTAGATCTTAAGCCTTCCATTATTGATTTAATTTTCTGCAAAATAATATCTATGTGCAGCTTGTTTTTTCTGCCATAGATCAGCATCAAGTTAGACTGTTCAATCCTGACTTGTATGCTTTTGAATTTTTGTTTTAGAATTTAGTGAATAAAATCTGTTGGACAGTTTAATACCAACAGGTGGTAGATTAGGTAGAGAATCATATGGACTCAACTGTTTAATCTGAGTCCATGGAGAAATAAGGAGTAGAAATAGATTAGATTTCCTGTTTTCAAAAGAATAAAATGTTTTAAAAGAGTTTGCCAATCCAAGTGCACTCTAATGAAGAAAAAATGTTAGGTCTGTAGGATTGGGTAGGTAGAAATCTTGTTGATGAAAGATCCATTGTTGTTATGGCTGATAATATGTTTTCAAAACAAAGAAGATCATCCAAGGAAAGAAAGGCAACCCAATGGATGAGGCATTGATCAGCCTCCCAGAGAATGCAAGTCCGAAGTTCTTGATGCCTTCAAGAAGGCACCATCCTCAAGTGGAGCCACTGTTAGCCAGCTATAAATTTTTTTATATCAAATGCTGGCTAAAACATTTTTGGAGTCTTCAAGAAAAAAAATTTATTGCTAAAAAGATGTTATCTCTTGAAGACTCTTGAAGGCCTCATGCCCTTGTCTAAATCTTCACTGTTGTTCCCATTTTATACTCAGAAATTCTGCTGATTTCATGAGAAAAGACTGCTGCAAAATGACCATTTTTCCCCTTCCCTCACTTGAAAAACTAACCTTCATTTTGCTCCCCTTTTCCTCCATAAAACTCCTCTATTTTCATGAAATTTCCCCTTCTTCCATTGATGAAAATCATTTTTACATAGTTTAAAACTCTTTTTTAAACTATAACGAAACCCCCAAATCCATCAAAATTTTTGAAAATTTTCATAAAAAATATGAGTTTTTTGCTATGGGTTTAAGCCTCCTTGGGCCAAACCTAAACCACTTCCCCTCCATATGCCCGCACCCTAGAACCAGGCGCTATGCCCATCGGGCGCTTATCGCATCGGAAGTAATCAGTGAGCACAAGTATTTGGCTTTCAAAAAAACCTCCGATGCAATTAGCTCTGTTATATATGAGCCACGGGCCTATTATCATTCCATATAGACCAAGGCCCCGCAGTCGGGTGCCTACCCACTTCGTATATATAAAACCGTCCCGACGCATAAAACCTTTGCATTTTATAAAAACTTTGGGTTTTCACAAGTATTAAAGGGTTTTCTCCGGAGCATAGGTGAAATACTGTCCATCGTTGATCTTGAACCGATCAAACGGCCTGCGCATCATCGCATCGGCAATATTCAAGAGCGCATTTTCACGTATGTTATTTCTCCTCCCCAATTGATCATTCCCCGATCAATCGTGAGCCTTCGATCTCCTTTCCACCTCCCTTTGATCCGACGGCCCTCATTTGTTTCGATCGTAAAGCCTTTCCTCCACTTTCAGAACCCTCCAATTCATTTCTCACCGTCGATCTGATCTGCAGATCGATGGTTAGCGCTCAATCGCTTCGGCGTCCTCCATGTCCATCACCCTGCCGATTGCGAAGTTCCGATTGCATCTGGACCATCCACGTGTCCAGATCGGATGGTCCAGATCGCATCTCACAACTTTGGGTTTAATTCATGTGCCCCGCTCATAATTGTTTTGTGACCAATCCCGACCATTGATCTCTGCAGATCAACGGCCCTTATTTACGCTTCCTCCACCATTGCATTATTTCATTCCATCCTTAGGTCCAATCTCCGCCATTCATCTCAAATCTAATGGCCTAGAATGAAATCGCCCACCCGACTATCGCTCGTGCACCTACCTCGTATAGCGTTTGCTTTTCCACCATTAGATCTCAGACCCTTGATCTGACGACCCACGTCAAAAGTCGTGCAGCTTCAAGCATGGTGGATAATTTTCAAAAAATCACATGATATGGGTGGTATTTGAAGTCCACGTGTCATGCGGGGACGCATATCGTGTTCCAAAAGGCAAATCCACCTCCCCGCCCTTTCGCCGCTCGAAAACAGCTGTTTACCTTCCAAAAGCACCTTCCTTCTTTTTATTTGTGTACTATCGCATGCGCCCTCCACCATTGATCTCTACAGATCAACGGTTCGGATCTAAAATTCATTTTCACCATCGCCCTCCGCCTCTACCAAGGGTTTTAACGCGTGATCTCCACCGTCCATCTCGTAGGCTGGTCTCATCCGACGACCCACATTCACCCCGAACCCCCGCCCTTATTTTGATCATATTTCTTCCAAAATAAAGGTTTTAACTCTATTTTATTCACATATCTTTTTTGTTTCAAACAATGTGGCTCCTTCACACTGTTAAATCAAAACCAATCACCACCATTGATCATTGCGTGATCGACGATTCCGTCTTATTCTTCCCTCTGCTCTCCTTTTAACCTTCTCTTAGCTGATCTCCACCGTTGGATGTTGCCATCCAACGGCCACACTTTTTTCCCAAAACCTCTAAAGAAATTTACCCACTACGCAGGATTTCTTAATTAGTTTTGTATGTTGCAGGTGTTTAGTGGTTTTTCCATTATATTGAAGAAAAGCCAAAGGCCGGGGATGACGATTCTCATGCCTTTGATTCATGAAAAGGAAACCATTCACAGGGTTCACCTCCACATCTCATCAACGCTTCATGGGCATTGATGCCATGCGAGCCTTGTGTGGCCTTGCACATCAATAAGACACACAGGATCACATTAAAAGAGTATCAGTGTCGAAGACCTGTCACGGAAGAAATAGAAGATTGAAGACAATTTAGGGATTAAGGCTAAGATTGATTATCAAAAGCCTATTCCTCCAAATTAAATCATAATTAAAGAAAATAATAAAGATCTACAGGTAGAAAAGCCTCCACCGCCACATCAGAGGCAAATTGATTCCTCTCAGCTACTACAAAGCCACCTGTGCCTCAAAGCATTCAAACAAAGGAACGAAGTTATTGATCAGAGAAAAGATATTTTCCTCAGCGCAGCCAAACAATTAATTCTGCCAAATGAACTAAATGCAAAAAATATCAGCAGAGTTATTACGTCCTAAAACAGAGCCTAAAGGTCAACAAAAGCTCCCACCGAGCTTTAATCTTAATTGTAAAACATTAATATAGACAAACACCTATAAAATTCTCCATCGAGCCCCTTAAAGGCCAAGAAGTCATTAATCTGTATTAATTAACTCGGGAGATCTTTTATCCTCTCCCATCTCCTCATTCTTCTATAAATACTATTGTAGAAGATGAGAAAATGTTGGTTGTTGAACTTTGAAATATACTTGAGCTTGAAACTCCTACTTGTAAATAGTGTTCACTGGCTCTTGAAGCTTTGTTTGTGATTAGATAAGTTAGGTTGAGAAAAGTGAAGATGATTGCTGAACTGAAACATTGGACCTGAAGACTGTAACTAGTTTGACATCAATAACAAGCTGTGTCTTAGGATCCTGGTCTATATCACTGGTGAAGTGCCCCTTTCCTTGTTATTGTTTTTTCCTTCTATGTATGCCATACTGTTCACTATTCTCTGATAAAGAACAGAAATTATAGAGTTAGGATTTACTGTTTACCAGTACCCTTCTCTGACTGATAAGATTTATCTTGTTTTCCTCCGAATTTGTTTAATTAAGAAGGATTCAATATAGTCCAAGCAATTAGGAATTCTAGCGTTCCCTCGTCCTACTGCTTGCCTTAAACATTCTTCTTGAATGTTATTTTCATTATTTTCTTATTAAAGTTATAATAGAAAAGTGATGGTGTGCCCTGTTTTCTAGCTTTTATTTCTCCAAAGGCAGATTCTGAAGGTTTCCCTTGGTGTTGGCTGAAAGCAAACTAGGTTTAAAAGTACCTTATCTAATCTGAAGTTGCACTTTGTATTTCTTATGTGTTTTCATACTTTCTGAAGGTAATTATGTGGATTACTGGATTGTTTGTCAATTAAGCTGCTTTAATACAAACTTTCCCAAGAAGTGTATGGTTAGCCCTGTCCTTGGTTGGTTTTAAGAAGTTACTTAAAAGGTTTTTCTTGTTTGGACTGACTATAAATCCTTGTTGAAATTATTATCAGTTTTCACCCCTCCGACACTATTGTTTCCATTTCCATCATTTTTATCTCGATAATATTGTAATATAGATGACTTTCCACTTGGATCACTCTTGATGTTGTTGCTTAATTAAAGCCCTATTATGACTCCATAGCTGAATGGACTAAAAACCAGCGTTATATCTATCTTTTTATCCAAATCTTGTTCTAATTGCTTGCAACTTCACACCTTTGAAAATATTTCCATTTAGGACTTTCCACTCAACTCATAAATCATGCTCAATCATCCAAAAACAAACAAAACCCTTGCTCTTAATAATTAGCCTAATATCATTACATAAAACTTCAAAGATAAATCCAATCTTTGCACTTATTGGAGAGATCCCTCTCCGGATTCATTAGGGCTAGATCCTGGAATCCCAAAGTGGTTGAAATGGTGTTCCTCCCCATGGTCGGAATTTTGCCAATCTTGCTGATTACGGGGAGCTATCACGGAGTAGGATATAATGGAAAAATATTTGGACAGCTTGAACAGCTGCCAAGGCAAGCTTTTCCATGTATGAGTACTTAACTTCTGTATCATTGAGATTACGACTCAAATAATAGATCGGATGTTCAATTCCATCTTCTACTTGGACCAAAACCATAGCGATGGTCATTTCAGCCGCGACAATATATGGCAAATAATCATTTTTGATAATTAGGAGGATATATTAATGACGCTCAGACAAGAGTGTCCTTGACAACATCAAAAGAAGCTTGCGCAACTTGATCCCAATGGAAGATAACCCCCTTTTTCAATAATCGAGTAAATCCTTTAGCCATTTTGGCATAGTTTGGAATGAACCTTCTCAGGAAGTTAGCCTTGAAGTTTCTATATCTGAAGTAAGTTTGATGGTGCAGGAAAATCAAGAATGGCCTGAACCTTCAGTGGGTCTATTCAAATTCCTTCTTTTGAGACTAAAAATTCTAGAAATCGACCAGAACCAACACAAAAGACACATTTATGTGGATTGAGGCATATTTTGTAGTGTTGGCAGCGTACAAAAATGGCTGTCAAATGCATCGGGTGATCAGTCTGATTTCGTGAATGCACCGATAAATCGTCTAGATATGGTTTAACAATGTGCTTGATGTCATTGAAAGCATAATACATTGCTCTCTGAAAATTTTTCCCAGCGTTATTTAAACCAAATGGAAGTTTCCTATATGCGAATGTGCCCCAGGGACAGATAAATGTTTTCTTATGTTGGTCATCTAGGCAGATATTGATTTGATTGTAGCCAGAAAATCCATCCATGAATGAGAATATTTCGCATCCAGCACAATCTTCAATAATCTGGTCAATAAAGGGAGTAGGATAGTTTTCTTTTGGACAAGCATGATTAACATCCCGATAATCAACGTACACTCTAATGGTTCCTTGTTTTTTCATAACGGGAATGATATTAGAAACCCACTTAATTAGCGAAACATGGTAAATGAAACCAACACCCTAAAGTTTTTCAACTTCTGATTTTATGGCAGCGGCTTTCTTTGGATGAACAAGACAAAGCTGTTGGCGCACTGGTTTAACATCAAGATACATATTAATAGTGTGTTCAACTATACTAGTATCTATGCCTAGCATTTCCTCGTAAGACCAAGAGAATATGTCATGAAATTCACGAAATAGAGAGCGATATGAATCAAGTTCTTATGGAGAACAAGATACATTTACATGAATATTTTCTACAATGCCCGGTTTGGTCAAGATATCGATAGAAATGGTTTCTTCGATATTTGATAAGTTTCGCTCGGAATCGATTGCATTAATCGCTAAAGAATTCGAAAAGAAATTTTTGATGGATGGGTGATGTAGTTCACTGAGATTTTTTTCTTCATAATCAGGAAGATGGGAACTGTTAGCACCTGATCTAGACCCCAGGCTGAAAAAGGGAAAAATAGGGTAACAACTAAATGACACTCATCCTTGTAGCTAGCCCTACAAGGTCAGGAGAGGGCTCTCTCCGTGAAAGGATTTTCAATAAAGTGCAATAATGATCTGATATTAGCCTAGGTATAATGATAGGAAAGAATTTAAATAAATGAAATGGATTTTCAAGGATGTGTGGGAAAAAATGGGACAGTATGAAATCGGGGAATTAAATCAGGATACAGGGTATTTCATGGGGCATGATAGGTAGGAAATTTTAGCAATTAAGTTTAAATAAGGATGGGATGGAAAGACTAGTGAGGAGCTGAAAAGGGCACAATAAATGGATCCTTTTCAAACAGAAGAAAAACACAGGGTATGAATGATTTCCCAAGGCAGAGCATATGAAATGGATTGTACCTTTCTATCTTGAAAGCATTCAAAAAGAGATGTTTATGAATGAATGGTGAAACATAACAATTCACATATGAACACAAAGAGAGAACAAATGCTAAAACTCATACCACATGGATCCCACAAATCAAAGCTGCATCTCTTATTAATTCCCTATCAAACCGTACAATGGAGCACAGAGCGTTTTTTTCACACTATTCCCCTACTTCTGAGTTACAGACTGTTTTACAAATGATTTACAATTGCATTAAATAGAACATATTTGTGGGAACATAGATCCACGAAAAGAGGGAGCTATTTAACAACTCAGAACTGAAATATGAATATGGCAAGAGAATCAACAATTTGCCTCTGAAAATAAGGGACAATAAGACATTTGACCACTTGAAAATTTTTTGTTATAGATGGATGAAAGAAAATAGGTAATCTGAAGAACGGATTTCCTACTTTGCTGCTACTGTAGAAATCTTTGTTTTATATAAGCTTCTCGGCCTTTTGAATTTCTCTTTGCTTTCCATTATTTTTTTGAAGAACGCTGACCTTTTTAATAAAATTATTTGAAATGAAACTATGCCTTTAGTGAAGGGAGAAAATTGATTTTGAATGGGAAAAGGGAATGGAGGTGGGGTCTGCATTGCAATTAGAATCGGAAGGGGTAGGAGGGGAATACAACATATAACAGAACTTTATGATATGATGTGGGGGTGTTTTAATAATCGCAATCAGGATCAGGGGTTGGATGAGTTTGGAACACGCCACACAAAAGCTTCGATACGATTGGCATAGGTCCAATGGGTTGTAGAACAAGCCAAAGGGATGATAGGTGAAAAACGAATACAAAAGGTTTTGACGCTATTACAAAGGGGTGAAGTGATTTATATGTAAGAGCGAAGGGCTTATAATGGTGGTACCCGAGGATTATAATCGCAATCGGCATCAGGGAAATTTCGCCGAGAATATTACACATTGAAACTTTTCCGATGCGATTGGGGAGAGCTCCTTGTATAAACGAATAAAACAAAAATTTGATTTATACAAAGGGAAAGGCCTGTTTTTATTATGTGCGGGAGGAGATATTATGTGGTGGGACCGAGTCCATCGGCATCGGAGATTGGAGGAAGGCGGAGGGGAAGTTTAATATAAAAGGCCGATTGGGATGGTTCGATTGGCTGAGGGCCGCTGGATCAGATGATGAGATCGATGGTCAGGATGTGGTCGGGGGTTTACAATCGAGGGTTTGCCATCGGGAGGGAGTTTAATCAGAGGGGAGCGATTCAAGAGGCGCCGATTGGGTATGGGACGTTCGATCGAATCGATAGGTTTACGGCCATAATATCATCGGGAGGGGTTGATACCATCGCATCGGAGAATTTGAAAAGGGTCGATCGGGGCATACGGTTTAAATGTTCTGATTGCGATTTAAAGGGAAAGGACTTGGGTCGGCGGGGTTTATATAATATAAACCTTTAAGTTTTATTATAAGGTTTCAAAGTATGGTGGGGAAGTGGTTTGGAACAGCGGGGAGGTATTTATAATATGAAACTTTAATTTTATTATAAAGTTTCAAAGGCATGAGGGGAAGTGGTTAATAAATAAATCACATATTTATTTAAAAGATTTAATAATGCGATTTTGTAAATCGGAAGGTAAAAAAGGGATTTAATAAAGAAAATATAAAACTTAAAAGAAAAAAAAAATTAGGGAAAGAGGGAAAAAGGGGAAGGGTTAGGGTATAGAGGACTTTTTACTTCACTTAGGCATAAATTTCAATCCAGAAGTTAGTTTTGAGAGTGTAGTATACCGTGGGAAAGCTCCTTCCTTCTGCAAGATCTACTTGGAACATGATTTGACCTTGAACATGCTGTGGAAAACTTCTCTGAAAGGCAGGGTGATGACTTTGTGGAGATGGCAGCTTCTGAATTGTGACTTATTACATATGATGACATAAAATTACATAATAAAATATAATAAAGGAAAAGTATCATGTTTTCACCTCAAAACATGTTTTTGAGGTGAAAATTACATCAAGCTGAATAAAATATTTCTTTGATCTTCCCAGATGCTGTGACTTTGAGTTTATTGACTTCCTCATGACCTTGCTGATATTTATTGACACTTGACTCATTAATCTGACCACGGTGAAACCCTAGAAACTAATGAGACCAACCCTATGACCTAATAATATTATTTTGAGAATGAAAGTGACTAATGACTGAAGACCATAGAGAGGAGAATCAGCAAGTACCTCATGAGGGAAAACTGATGAAAAATTACTACCATCAATGAATCCATGACCTAGCATAATGGTGAAATTTATTCGATATGAGACTCCTAATATGCAAATGCGAAAGAGAAATTTTGATCACTAATGGTAATATGACTAGACTGACACTAACATTGGCTCCAATGGGGATGGTAGCTCCTTGGAGGTGCCAAGAACACCGTAGACCAAGTAGCCTTATCCATTGGGCATGGAGTCAAAAACACTAAAAACTGACACGATGCATACTGACTCTGACTCAAGACTAATACTGAAAACTGAAATAAAACCAAACCATACACATATCATTTAAGTTTTATAGCCTTCACCTCAGGCCCCAAACTTCAATGACTGTGTACTTGAACTCTGATAAAAAATAACATGGTATATACAATGATGGTGACATGGTTTTTGATCCATTATCTTCAACAATGGTAGTGCTTCAAAATCCTACCATTCACTGCTCCTCCAGGGCAATCTTGGCCATCCATTTCTGAAAGCAAGAAGGCATTTTTTCCCCTGTATGCTAAAATCCTATATGGTCCTTTCCAAAGGTTGTCAAACTTATCGTGCTTCCCTTTGTCCTCATTCCTTGCATCCCATCTCAACACCGCATCATCCAGCTGAAAATTTTCTACTTTTGTCTTTCGATCATAGATATTTTTAATATTCTCCTGCAACTGAACAACGTTCTATGACACTTCCTCTCTTGTTTGCTGAAGGTGGATCATCTGATTTATCCTTCGCTGATTGTCATCATCTTCACTGCCAACTTCTTGCAATAATCTCATAACTGGAACTGTAAGAGATGTAGGAAAGACAACATCAGTACCATAAACCAATTCAAAAGGCGACATACCTATGGATTTATTACTGCTAACTCTGTCTGCCCACAATGCGTTGATGAGCTTTCGATGCCAATTTCTTTTGTTTGCCTCCAACATTTTCTTGATTATATTTATTAGCGATTTGTTCGATGATTCTGCCTGGCCGTTGCCTTGTGGATAATACGTTATTGAATGGCCCATCATGATATTGTATTTGTCACAGAAATCGACCATCTTCTTAGATCTGAACGTTGTTGCGTTATCTGTTATAATTTTATAAGGGCAGCCAAAACGAGATAAAATATTCGATTCTAGGAATTGAATAATTACCGTATCAGTTTCCTGCCAGGCTGGGATGGCCTCGATCCATTTAGTGAAGTAGTCTGTACCTATCAGGATCCATCGATGCTGCGCTGATGAAGCAGGATGGATTTCTCCTATGAAATCGAGTCCCCACTGCTGGAAGGGAGCGTTCACTGAAACTGGTTTTAAAGGAAGTGGAAGCAATTTCTTCTTCCCTTGGAAAATTTGGCATTCATGACAATTCATCACTGTTTTATATAAATCAAAAAATAACATGGGCCAGTAATATCCTGCTCTCAATACCTTGTTAGTTGTAGTCTTCCAAAACAAATGACCACCGCAATCACCCTTGTGAAAATCATGCATTACCTTCTGAGCTTCTTCTTCAACCAAAAAATTGAGCAGAACACCTCCTGGATCTTTCCAATACAAGGCACTGTTTAAAATACAATATTTAGCAGATTTAATTTTCAAAGATCTACCTTTGCTCTTAGACATGCCTGGAGGAGGTGACAGATGCTGAAGGACATAAACAATATCTAAATACAATGGGGACTGCAGAAAAATATCTGAAATTGGAACAAGCAAATCTTAATCTTCATCTACTGCCACTGCTGTAATGAGGTTTATATCCAGGGCACATAGATTTGATTAGGCCATCAATTTCGCCAAGCCTTGGCCTTTGATCAACTTCGTGGGTTTGATCTCCAAATCGTACTCCAACATAGCTGCTATCCACTTACCTCTTCGACCTTCTGGATCAGTTTGCATCAACACATCCTTCACTGCTGCATTAGGGACATATGCTATGGTATGTGAATGCAGAATATAGACCCTAAAATCCTTCAATGCCTTTATAAGAGCCAATGCTTGTTTTTCAATAATATTATACCTCAAAGCAGCATCTCTAATAGTTCTACTAAAAAAGGCAATTGGATTTTCAACTTGATCTCTCTTTTGCATTAAAACAACAGCCATAGTATGCTCCGATGCAAACGAAAATATTATAAAATCTTGAGTATAGTCAGGACTAATCAAAACTGGGGCATTGAAAAAAGAAAAATTTACCAGATTGAATGACTTGATAGCCTCTTCACTCCATTTGATAGTGCTATCTTTCTTTAACATATTAGTCATTTCTCTCAAATGTTCAACAAAATTAGGTATGAATCTGTGCAAGAAATTCATCTTACCATTGAATGCATGAATTTCCTTTTTGTTTCGTGGAAGATCTATGTCCTGAATTGCCTCCACTCTCGAAGGATCAATGTGGATACCATCTTTAGAGATGATATGGCCCAGAAATTTGCCTTCATCCATGGCAAAGAGACTCTTCTTGGGATTGAGAGAAATCCCAAAATTTCTGCATCGCTGAAAAAAAAATCTCAAATGGTGCAAATGCTCATCATCAGATCCAAAAAATATTGTCATATCATCCAAATAAACAATAAGAAACACATATTTTTCATTGGCAAAAGCAATGTCCATTACTCGCTGGAGAGTGGCTCCAACGTTCTTCAGTCCGAATGGCATTTTAGCATACTGGAAGGTTCCCCATGGGGTTGTGAAGGCACTTTTGTCTTGGTCTTTCTCATGCACCCAGCTTTGGTTGTAGCCTGAGTATCCATCAAATAGTGACATGCTAGATGCTCCAACTACTCTCTACAGAATATGGTCCATTTTCGGAAGTGGGTAATTATCCTTTAAGGATGCCTTATTCAAATTTCAGAAATCTATGCATAATTTTATCTCTCCTGTCTTCTTACGTACCGGGACCAAATTTGAAATCCAGTCAGAAAATCTAATGGGAACTATGATACCTGCTTTGTACAACCTGTTTACCTCTTTTTCAATGGATGGCAGCAGCTTCGGATTAATTCTTCTAAGCTTCTGTCTAAATGGATTTTGATCTGGCTTGATGGGAATGGTATGCTAGATTATGTAATCCCATGAATAATCCCATGCAAATACATCAGAAAATTCAGAAAGTAATTTAACATACTTTTCCTTTACCTTAGGGGACAGTGCCTTTGACAACTTCACAAACTTGGGCTTGTCAGCTATTCCGAGATTCACATCTTCAACTCCTTTCTCAGTGGGCACCAAGCTTGGTTTCTTTGTAACATCATCCTGATCAAAAAGCTCCTCTAAAGGTATAAGACCTCTAGGAATTACATTGTCTTTTAGCTGCAATATGTCCATTTGATTTTATTCCATTTCTTGATCATGAACTTCATACACACCTTCTATTGGAGTGTCTTTGAATTTTCCATCACTCTGCAAAAAAGCATTAATCTCATTGTCATCCCAAAACACTTGCCAATACCTCAAATTATTAGGGACAACCAGCCTATGTTTGACATAGATCTCAAACTTATTGCTGGAGTTCATCGGAATCTTCAAATTGCTTGCGGTAGTGGCAAGAGAATCAACAATGATGTTCTACATTCTGGGTACTGCAGTCAAAGTGTACTCAGGAAATGTCTTCAAGATATCTAGGACTGCATTTCTGTATGCCCTCAATATCGGATGCTTTGCTTGGTACTCTCCTTTGAACTGTTTGATTATCAACTCGAAGTCGCCATACACAGAAATCCACTTTGCATTCAGCTTCTTCAAAATTTTCAGACCTGCAATCAGAGCTTCATACTCTGCTTCATTGTTAGAGCAGTCAAAAGCCAACTTATAAGCACATACTCTAACATTACTAGGAACCTTTTCAGGCTGGAAAATAGGGCTCCGAATCCATATTCCTATACCAGCTCCATCCTTACCAACAACTCCATCAAAGTCCACGCTCCATAGGCCTTCTTCTTCTTCTTGTAGATGCTAAAAATTTGTTTCTTTCTCTTCTTTACCTTGAATGATTTATGCATCTTTCTGCTGTTCACTGTCTTTTTTATGCTGGCAGGTAGTAGGCCTAGAAGTGCTTGCTGCTTTGTCTTTTTTTTGTTTGAGGACTTCCCTAAAATTCTCTGAAATTTCAGGCATGTCATCTACTTGCATGAGCTGAACATTCTCATCATTTAAACCACCGTCTGAATATAAGACAAAGGACTCTAAATATGTGTGGGCAGCATTAATGGGATGATTGACTGGCTTATCTTTGCTAGTGATCATATATTTCATTTTCTTCTCCCTATACAGTTTTCTCAACTGGCCAAACACGGGAATGGTGGCATAAGAGAAGTCAAGCTGCATGGTTCCTTTAATTTTTGCACCCCAAGACCTAGATAGAAGCATTCCAAATTGTGGTGGAACATCGGCAACAACTACATCCATTAGGACATTCTTGGTTGGGATTTGATCTAAAGACACTACCAAGTCTTTGATGAGACCAATACAATGGACCCTACTTGAGTCAAAGGAATAAAAATCATGGTATTTTCGAGTAATATCAAGGCCTAACTTCTCCATGAAGGCTTTGGGCATCAAATTATGTGAGGCTTCAGAGTCCAACATAGCATTATGAAAGATGAAATCATGCAACCTATGACTCAGGTAAAAGGGAGGGACTTCACTTTCTTCAGATTGATCTTTTGAGGCTGGACCAAAGATGATTTCACGGTAATCATCCTCAACATTAACCATATCATAAACAGATTCTATCTGCAAAATTCTAGACAACTAGTTTTTATATGCACTATTTTTCACCAACTCAGTCAGGGGCATAGATACTTTTAGTTTAGAAATTTCATTCTCTAAATTAAAGGAAGAGACTTTCTCTACCTCTTTAACTGGAGGATATTTCTTCTTTGTTTGCTCCTTTGCTGTGCTCTGCTGTTTCTTTTCATTTGCTGTGTTAATTGCTGAAGGCGTTTTGCTAGAGGAAGGATCGGCTGGCTCTTTCCCTTTCTTCTGAGCATCGTTATTCATTTGGAGCTATTTTCTCCTCTGAATGGGACTAATCAGAACATCTATGTTCCTCAAGGAGTATTGCCTTTTTTGTGCCAACAAGGCATTCATGAACCCTCTCTGGTAGTCATCAGACTCTTCTTCTAATATTGTGTCATTGGCCAAAATGAAATCTTCGTCCTTTTGAATGACTGGAGTCGCCATTGTGTATTCTTCGTCCTCTGTGAGGAAGATGGGGGCACCATCAGCAGTGAAAAAGTGATTGGCCTCAATCAAAGGATCATCATCCTCATCTGTGTCTATTCCTTGCATGTAATTCTGTTGTAGTGGAGTTTTGATTTGCTGCTGTGGTGGCACTGCTTGGTCCTATGCTCTCTGTTCTCTCTGCTTAATCCTGAACTATGGCTATTGCCCTCTAAAATTTGGATTTCTTATTTGAGGTTCAGGTCTATTTGAAATGGTCAATCTATCAACGATATTTTCAACTGTTCGTATCAGAGTGTCCATTTTGCTATCTGAAGGAGAGGCTTCCTCTTTCACCGTGACTCTCTTTTCTGCTCTGGTTCGAGCTTGTTTGGCTAGCAGATTTGCTTCCACACTTACCGCTATCTTCTTCATGTCTTCCAATGTAGTGGGATCTCTCTCTCGCAGCTGATATGCCATATCGGCATCAAAACCATCTGGAAATTTGAGCAAGGCTAATCCCACAAGAGGTTTGAGATTAGCTGGAATGGCATTGTACACAACATTGAATCTTAAACAATAATCCTGCACAGTTTCACCCACATTTCTCTTAATATTCTCATATTCAGACAAAATTTGAAGTGGGTTCTTCTTTACCTCCCACCAGTTGAAAAAATGTGTGTGTAGCTCCTGTAAAGTGCGAATTGAGCTTGTTGGTAAGGCTCTGAACCATTTCCTAACTTCACCTCCAAAGCTCTGAACAAACAACCTGGTAGTTACATTTTCTGCTTCTACCTCATGTAGATCAAAAAAGTCATTCATTTTATCAACATGCTACTGGGCCGTGATGCTTTGAGTGGCATGAAAGATGGGAATTTTACTCTGATAGTCAGCAGGCATATCATTGAGAACCTGAGGTAAAACTAGGGGTGCATACCAGGTAGCCATGGCTCTAGGAGGATTTACAACAATGTTTGTAGTACTAGGATTTAAGGGAGGTGTTTATGGAGGAGATGATAACTGAGAATTGACAGGTGGGAATAATGATGAATTAGGAGGAGGAAATGTTGTTCCTGATGATTCTGAAGGCTCAGGGATATTAGTTACAGTGATAGATGAATTAGGAGAATTCAAAATGTAATCATCAATGGATGTATTTTCTCTTTGAACTTTGATATCTACAAGGAATTCTGGATCTAAAAAAGTGTCCTCAAGAGCAGTTTCAGACTTATTTCTAAATAAAGAAAGCTCAAAATTCTCATCAAAGGAAAGATCTTCTACAAAAATCCACTCACTGGGCCAAGTATGGGATCTGAAGATAGGTCTGGACTTAATAATCCTTCTTATCTTCTGACAATTCTTGGAATCAGATTAGGATTTTCAAACACAGGGGGAGGATTTGGATCTAGATTAGCCCTTGTGTATCTTCTTGAAGCCAGTGTGTGTAAATTTCTAGTGTACAAAATTTTGTTTAAGCCTAACAGACTTTGAAAATCATTTTCCAGAACCGAGGAATTTACAAGAAAAATTTTACTGGGGTGATTTGAATTTATACTCTGATAGCATAAATATATGACTGTGGAATAAGTGGCTGTAGTTATATTCCTTTCTAACAGCTTCAGCAATGTTTGCTGTGAAATAATATCCAGACCTTTAAACAAATCTTTATAATTTAATGTGATATTGGGGAACACATTAAAAATACTGAGCAAAGCTTATCACTCTGGTCGAAATATCGAAGCTTTATAACAATGCCGCGATCCTTTAAAAACATCAACCTTCGAACTTATAACATAGAACCCATTTATGCTACCAGCGCGACATATATTTTATTCAACGGGGGCCCACGCATCCACTATTCATCTTTTTATAAATCAAATGAACATTAAATAATGCAAAATACGCCAGATCATACCTCGATTATCGCTTGTGCACCTCAGCGCACAATTACTGTCAGATCCAAGGCTCTCCAGATCGGACGATGCTCATGAATATCGCATTTTTTCAAAGGCTGAAGTTTAACCCAAAAAATTTGCACGATATAGGCGGTATTGGGAAGATGACGTGCCTTAATCTCATTGGATCGCATTTTTTTGAAGTGGTTTTGCTCCGGGGCAAAAGTGGCGCGATATAGGCAGTTTCGGTTTTTGAAACCCGCCGGTGGTAAATATACCTCGCTTTGACAGTGGTTTAGTGCTTTAACTCCTTGCGTTAATTTAGGCTGGGTCCCACTGATATTAGTCCGCCGGATAAAGCATAAAGATTTTTACTTTAATAAGAGAGATTTTCCAAATAATGTCGCAGTTAATATAACCAAGGTTTAAACTTAAGACAAAGTTCCGAATACTCTTCTTCACAGAGAGCCTAACTATGATTTTCTCTTCTACATGCCTCTATTCAATATTTCTTCAAAACAGGATAAACACATTTAGTGTCAAGAATATAAGTTCACAGACAGTTAGATCGAAAATCCTCAGCATGGTCGCCAGAGGTGTTAGCACCTGATCTGGACCCTAGGCTGAAAAAGGGAAAAACAGGGTAACAACTAAACCATGCTTAGCCTTGTAGCTAGCCGTACAAGGTTAGGAGAGGGCTCTCTCCGTGAAAGGATTTTCAATAAAGTGCAATAATGATATGATATTAGGCTAGGTATAATGATAGGAAAGAATTTAAATAAATGAAATGGATTTTCAGGGATGTGTGGGACAAAATTGGGACAGTATGAAACTGGGGAATTAAATCAGGATACAGGGTATTTCATGGGGCATGATAGGCAGGAAATTTTAGAAATTAAGTTTAAATAAGGATGGGATGGAAAGACTGGTGAGGAGCTGAAAAGGGCACAATAAATGGATCCTTTTCAAACAGAAGAAAAACACAGGGTATGAATGATTTCCCAAGGTAGAGCATATGAATGGATTGTACCTTTCTATCTTGAAAGAATTCAAAAAGAGATGTTCATGAATGAATGGTGAAACATAATAATTCACATATGAACACAAAGAGAGAACAAATGCTAAAACGCATACCACATGGATCCCACAAATCAGAGTTGCATCTCTTATTAATTCCCTGTCAAACCGTACAATGGAGCGCAGAGCGTTCTTTCCACACTATTCCCCTACTTTTGAGTTACAGACTACTTTAAAAATTATTTACAATTACATTAAATAGACTAGATTTGTGGGAACATAGATCCACGAAAAGAGGGAGTTGTTTAACAACTCAGAACTGAAATCAAAACGAATACAAAAGGTTTCGGCGCTTTTACAAAGGGGTGGAGTGATTTATATGTAAGAGCGAAGGGCTTATAATGGTGGGACCCGAGGATTATAATCACAATCGGCATCGGGGAAATTGCGGCGGGCATATTACACATTGAAAATTTGCTGATGGGATTGGGGAGAGCTCCTTGTATAAACGAATAAAAAAATAAATTGATTTATACAAAGGGAAAGGCCTTTTTTTATTATGCGCGGGCGAAGATATTATGTGGTGGGCCCGAGTCCATCAGCATCGAAGATAGGAGGAAGGCGGAGGGGAAGTTTAATATAAAAGACCGATTGGGATGGTCCGATTGGCTGAGGGCCGTCAGATCAGACGATGAGATCGATGGTCAGGATGTGGTCGGTGGTTTACAATCAGGGGTTTGCCATCGGGAGGGAGTTTAATCGGAGGGAAGCAATTCAAGAGGCACCAATTGGGTATGGGCCGTTCGATCGAATGGACAGATCGACGGCCAGAATATCATCAGGAGGGGTCGATACCATCGCATCAGAGAATTTGAAAAGGGCCGATCGGGGCATACGGTTTAAATGTTCCGATTGCGATTTAAAGGGAAAGGACTTGGGTCAGCGGGGTTTATATAATATAAACCTTTAAGTTTTATTATAAGGTTTCAAAGTATGGTGGGGAAGTGGTTTGGAACGGCGGGGGGGTATTTATAATATGAAACTTTAATTTTATTATAAAGTTTCAAAGTCATGAGGGGAAGTGGTTAATAAATAAATCACATATTTATTTAAAATATTTAATAATGCGATTTTGTAAATTAGAAGGGAAAAAAGGGATTTTATAAAGAAAATATAAAACTTAAAAAAAAAAAAAAAAAATTAGGGAAAGAGGGAAAAAGGGGAAGGGTTAGGGTATAGAGGACTTTTTACTTCACTTAGGCATAAATTTCAATCCAGAAGTCAGTTTTGAGAGTGTAGTATACTGTGGGAAAGCTCTTTCCGGGCTCTTTCTGCTGGATCTACTTGAAAAATGATTTGACGTTGAACATGCTATGGAAAACTTCTCTGGAAGGCCGGGTGATGACTTTGTGGAGATGGCAGCTTCTGAATTGTGACTTATTACATATGATGACATAAAATTACATAATAAAAGATAATAAAGGAAAAGTATCATGTTTTCACCTCAAAACATGGTTTTGAGGTGAAAATTACATCAACCTGAATAAAATATTTCTTTGATCTTCCCAGATGCTGTGACTTTGAGTTTATTTACTTCCTCATGACCTTGCTAATATTTATTGACACTTGAATCATTAATTTGACCACGGTGAGACCCTAGAAACTAATGAGACCAACCCTATGAACTAATAATATGATTTTGAAAATGAAAATGACTAATGACTGAAGACCATAGAGAGGAGAATCAGCGAGTACCTCATGAGGGAAAAATGATGAAAAGTTACTACTATCAATGAATCCATGACCTAGCGGAATGGTGAAATTTATTCAGTATGAGACTCCTAATATGAAAATGCAAAAGAGAAATTTTGATCACTTATGGCAGTATGACTAGACTGACACTAACAGGAACGATGATGATAATCTTCCCATGGTTCTCCTTCTAACACGGCATTAATTTCGGAAGTAGGAGAAGGATCAAATGCATTAGTGTGGTGTGTTTTTGCAGTGCCTATCAAGCTGGCTCTGGCATGAGAGTCCTTTATTTGAGGAGGAACATTGAAATTAGATTGCAAAGCATTAGGAATTTTTTTATAGAGCGTGCCAGGTTGATTGTAAATAAAGTCGAAATATTGGGCACGAGCGATAAATTTCTCTTCTATGACGATGCCACCCTTAGCCACATCCTTAGTTATAGATGGTAACAGGGACTTAATGAACCATTCAGCAAGGAGTTGATCCGAAACAAATGTCTTACCATTCGTCAACAGTGATGCCACTCATGAATATGATCAGAAATGTGAGTAGCATTAGTCTATTTGAAGTTGGTTAAGAGTTCCATTCTAGTTTCGTATCTGATCGGTAACTGGAAATGGGTCAAACATATAGTAGCTAGGGCAGTGAAATTGTCAAAAGAAGCTCTAGGTAACTCAATGTACCATTTAGCAGCCGGACCTCTGAGCGTATGCTGGAAAAGATGTAGTCGAACAGAATCATTATTTAGGGAATTTGATGAACACCATAAATGATAAGTCATGACATGAAGTTTGTGACATCCCATAAAATGGTACACCAGCTTGTGAATAAATGATTCATGATACAGGTTTTTGTAAATTAACCAAAGGATTTTGAGTTCGTGGACCCAAAATTTGATGATTTTGAGTTGAAGGACCCGCCTGATAAGGTTGAAGTACAATATTTTGATTCTGTAATAGGGGTATAGATGTATTAAAAAGTGGTAATGAAGTGGGTGTAACAGGTTGAACCGATTGATACGAGTGTACAACCGTTTGTGGTTGGATAGGCAGAGTGGGATGCCATTGAAAAACATTCATGTCAACATTATTTTGACCAAAAAGTGATGGAGTACTGTCATATTGGGTGACCAAAGGTTGCCCCCCAGCATAAGGAGGATAATAAGATGGAAAATAATTTTCTCCAAATGTTGGGAGTCAAGTTGATATGGTACTTAAAGGAATTGACCCAAAAGGACTGACTTGATATTGCCCTGATGATGTATGTAATGAATCAAGCCATTTAGTACTAACGATATGACTACCAGTTAAAATACCAGATGATGGCATTGGAAAATACCATGATTTTGAGGATGCACCAAAGAAAGTGCTAGATAATGATTTGTAACCTGTTGGGACTGTAGGGCCATCGTGAAAATATGACTCTGGTGAAGTTGTGAACATCGACAGAGTAGCAAGGGTAGGAGCTGATGTAATTGGAATAGCAGACCCAACCGAATATGTTGGTTCAGACATGGTTGTGTGACCAAATGTATACCCTCGAAAATCGACGAGAGATTGAATGGAAACAGGATCAAAAAAAGCAGATGGAAATGATTGAGGAAAAGACTCGTACAGGTAAAGGTCCCTCCCAAAACGGGTTGGAGTTAAAGGTGTATCGTCTTGTGGGATTTCTTCTATCGCAATTAAACCAGGAGGAAGAACTTCACCGTCAGGCCCAAAATATATTTCAGACGGTTGACTGTGTGATATAGGAGTTTCAATAGCTACAGAACTTTATGGGAGGACCAAGGTAGGAACAACTTCCAGTTGTTTGACTTCAGGATTCAGATGTTCTGGTAAAGAAGAGACAAGATCTGGATCAATTTTTGATTGAACAACATCGAGTCCAGGATGTATGGTCTCAGTGATTGAATGGGTCATGACCACGAATAGTTGTGAAGACTCTGTTTCGACAACATTAGACGAACTAGGATGTGTGGAAACAATATCAGCTAACTCTATTTTAAAATATGATGTTTCACCATAGGTACAAATTGTACTTGATTCGGCAGATCGCCTTCGCCTTCGCCTACCAGAAGTAACTTCCAGTGGTAAAAATGGTTTTAAAGCTAATCTACGCGAACGAAAGAGGATATGATTTTGTTCTTCCATGATTACTGATTTAGTTTAACCAAAAAACAAATAAACAAAAAGAGGGTAATGCTAGGCAAAAGGGTTTACCAAGAAACTATGAACTGCACAATACCTCCTGGTGAACCAAGAAGTACGAGCAGGTAATCTCCCTGAATCTTGTGTTCAGTGTATCACAATTTGAAGGCGGCCGAATTGGTTCACTAATTTTATGTTCATCTTTCTTAACAAATTTCCTTTCAAAGGTTCACCGCGATGATGTGTATGAAATTCCTAACATGCAAGCTAAGAATGATAAACAATCTTTCACTTTCAGCTTTTTCAATGAAAAACTTAGCTACTAAGGGAAGAGAGCAAATAATTTGTGAGCAAACAAATCAATGAATCACAAACTAAATGTAGATTTCCTAATGTTCCTTTTTGCAAAACACACATTATTCTACATGAAAATGCAAGTTTTTCTTTTCAGTTTCTTTAATGTTATGAATGCAGAAAATAAACTAGGTGCACTAAATCAACAATTCAAATGCTTTTTACTTTTGAGAAACGAAGAATAGAAACAACAATTTCTCTTTTGAAGGAAAAACGAGGATTTCAACAACAATTTCTCCTATCAAGGAAATGAAGATTTTACGACAATTTCCTATTTCGAAAGAAAATGATTCTTAATGCGACCATAAAAAGTACTTTGAAATCAACTTGTCAATGATAAAGAAAAACTTTTTTAAAAAAAAATTCAACAAATTTTTAGTCAAAGGAGAAGAAGTATATAGATTCACTGGTCAATTGAGTATCAAACTTTTCAAAACACAGCAGCAAACAAAACTGAAGCAAATTACAAAGGAAAATTCAAAGGAATTTGGGTACTTTCAGGAGTCAACGCAGTCTCCAAGGGGAGACAATGCTCTGCAACATAGGATAGGAAGGGAGACAGTGTTGTACAAAGCACTGTGTCCTATCTAAGGGTGTGTTGGGCGCAATATACAAAGAAAAATACTACTGTTTAACTCACTGTATTTGCTAATTTGACTTTGAAAATTTTTAATCTTTATGAGTAACAACTACTGGGTGGATAAACAAAACAAATCAGAGGCTTAAACACCTAGAACTAAGAGAAATTCTCCCCAGTGGAGTTGCCAATTTGTTGGGCTAGAATTGTGAATTGCGGATAAATCACGCTTCCCTAGACAGGTGCTAGTCTAGAAAAATAGGTGAAAGACTATACGACTATTTCTCCTAACTCAGAACAGATACACAGAGAGGATTGGAGGCTTACTTGTTCAGTCGCTTCCAAATGGCTCCTTCTGTCACTTATGTTGCAGCTTCAAGTTCAAGAGGTTTTTTGAGATGAATGCTTCCTGAAAGAAAGAACACTGAAATAGCAGAAGATGCAATAATATAGTTATCTATTCAAGCTATTTAGCTTAATCGGTAAAGCATAAACCATACACATCAACCAAGATCTTACAATATGGAAAATAAAAGCCAATACAGATGCATATAGGAAACAATAAGCAGTACTCTTTATTGATGATAGAAGGAGAGGTTACAACCTAGTGACTGATTTGAAGTGACCTTCCAGCAACGTTCCCAAGCCTCATCATAGTATAAATCTCTCTAGCAGTAGCTACACAAATCTAGCTCTCAATTGAAAATTATCCAGCATTTCTCTACTCAAATTCTTCCTCCTCAAGCACTTAGATCTGTGCTCAATTTGTAGATGAATTGTAGGTTTTTTTGCAATCAATGACTTTCCAATAATAGGCAAGACATGTTTATAGTCATGTAGATGTCAAATGGACACTTGGATCTAAATCTTGACACATGTGAACTGTTCTAGAAGGCACTGGCCAAGTGGAGATTCCGGAACAATGAGAATTTTTCTCCCAATGTGACCAACGCACCTGTGAATGTTGGGAAGTGCTTAGCAGAGCAGCCTTGCATGGGGCTACCTGCATATGCAACGCACTTAGGCCCCTTAGAGCATTTTTTGGTGAGCTCTCATATGTTATATAATAAGCTTTAAGCCATGGAAACCTTTTCTTGATGAAAGTCTTGCTTGATTTGTCTTGTTTCTTGTCTTAGGGCATGTAGCAACTGAAATTATAGGGAATGATAGACCCTTGATCATTGGTCCTAGAGATGATGCCCAGTTAACTAGGTCATTGGGAATGGTGCCCAAATTTACCTATAACAAAGTGGGACAACTAAAATGAGAATGAAAAGAGTGATTTTGATCACTGATGGTAGAATGCATATTCTGACACTAACAAAAGCCGGAAACAATGTTTTAACCAATATGGCCAAGATAATTGTCAGAATTCATAAAACTAACTCACATACCATGTTTTTTTCAGCCTTGTGGGCATATCGTACCTTTGCGAAGACATCTACTGGTTTTACTCCTTTCCAAATCGTTTATGGTTTGGAATTTATTTTACCAATTTTATGTGAAATTCACTCATTAAAACTATCCATTTAGTTATTATCGACCACTTCTGAAGAGGAAGAGTGTTTTTTATACTTAGCATAGTTAGATGAAACTCTCTGCATAGCTGCATTAGTTGTTGGGGCTCATAAAAAACATGTTAAGGCACAATATAATCAAAGTTTTAGTCCTTGTGACTATTCATAAGGAGACCTAGTCCTAGTTTATGATCAAGCACATGATAAGCTAGGCGCCGATAAGTTTGAAACTATGTGGTATGGACCTTACATTTTTAAACACGTACTTGCAAAAGGTTCCTACGAATTAGTTGATTATGATGGTGTCTCTTTAGGTCAACCCAGAAATGATATTTATCTAAAGATATATTATGCGTGATTTACCCTGTGGAGATATTACTTGTATATTATTTACATTTTTTACATCTATGTACCATAGATTAGTTATTTTTCTTTACGAATTTCCACCAATTTTCCTGCTTATCTTGATTACTCTTGATATTTAAAATGTTGACATTCCCTCAAGCTTACATTGACGTTGTTGATGACGCTTGTCATAGTACTAGAAATTATCTTTTGTAGCTTGGGTTATCTATTCACCCACTAATGAATTAGTTTCTATTCATGGGATTTTCCTTGGTCAAAAAATGAACAACATAGCATAATATAGTGCATTCATTGAGCTATTAACTGATGCCATGGCATTTGGAATTTGACGTTTGATTGTTAGGTTAGATTTGCAACTCATTATATTGCATTTGAATAGGTGTCTATATAGTTAGAAGTCCATCCATGTTAAGAATGTTTTTAAGGGTTCGTCTCTTTGAAAGACAATTCGATTACATTGAATATTAGCAAATTTCAAGAAATTAAAACACTTTAGCTGATGCATTGGCTAATCAAGTGTTAAATATAAATTTGTGACATAAAAAGTAAATAAAAAAAATATTCCATCCATATTGAACAATATACTCAGATAATGAAAAGTAGCAACCATCATTAGGTTAAATAATAGTTTGTCAAGTTTGTAAGAAAATATACATCATCCGTGGTCATAGACTTCAAAAGCCTTATGATCCAAATATACCGAAACAAAAAACAAAAATGTAGCTTAGAATGACTATCATATATCCTTGATGATGATCATGATAGCAGACTATGGCGTGTACAACTCGACGTAGGTACTACCTAAACGAACCAGGAACTCCAGTCTCGTGTCTCTGGTACCGGAGAGGTAAATCATCAGCCCCAGTCTCTGGGATATCTATAGCAAGCCGCTCCAAGTTGTATTCCAATTCGGTTAAGGCTTCAACTACATCATTCTATGGTGGCATTGCTGCTATGGGGTAGTCTCCCCGTCGGTCAAACCGATGCAATCCTATTGATCATACTACACCTACATCTGCATCAAAATTTTGACTATCAGTATTGGATGATAAAAACAAATAAAAATCTAGAAAATAAAAAACTCAAAAATGAGACATTTTTACCTATTTCATCCCACTGTACTCCAACTGGGAGTGTCATATAGGGGTCACCCTTGCAGTCCATCCCTACATATGGGAAGTCCTTTATCATAAATATTTGGCTTCCTAGCCACACGAAAAACTAAGGTATATATCGTACTACTAGACCACCATCGCCACCATGGTATGCCATCAATGAAACCCATGACAACATATGAGAATCTCTAGTTCCTGCAGGATCCACCAGATGTTGTTGTGGGATGAGGAGTGGAATCCTCTCAAGAGAAAATGATACCAGGATGGTTGCATAGCCAAAGTTCCTCAGCTTTACCTCCTTAGCTCGAGATAGTTTTCCCTTCATATTGATAACCACTCCCTCACACCAGTTAAACATTGTTCCCTGGGAACACTCGACTGCAGTCTGCATATGAGCCTTGGTAGCCATATGGGGAGCCACACTATTACAAAGTCTTGAAACTGTAAAAGAATTGATTTTTAAATTAAAGTGTTGGAGATTTTTTATTTCTATCCTTCCATCTTTGAGTTGAGAAGTTGCAACACAATATTGTGCCAAGTAGGATGTGGTAGATTCCTCACTTGGCTGTGCACCAAACAAGTAAATATTGCGTCCCCTACGAGGAAATATAGTGAGAAAATATATATCCTCTGAGTCAATTATGAGCCGGTGATTACCAATAATAAAGCATTGTTCCTAGATATCCCAGGCCCTCACCAGCCAAGTCATTAACTCTACTTGACCTTTCATCCTTTGTATATATAAAAAATTATAGATTCCAGACTTTTTTAAAGCTCGCAATGTTGTTGGGTTGTCAATTTCTTCTGCATCATGTGCTTCATGTTCACATTCTCACCACTAAATAAAGACTGGTTCAAATGACCTGCAAATGATAGATAAGGAACATTAGAACCTTGTGGATAAAGTTTGGATAATTTTAGTGGTGGAATTATCGTATTTTGAAAACATCATGGCACCTGCACATTTTTTCTTCATACACAGTCACCTCTCGCTATCATGCCTATGTTAAAACCATCATATCCAGGATCCTGATCCTCCATATTAGTGATCCCCTTTTTGTGAAAGCAGCTCACAAACCTCAATGCAACGATGGAATACAACCCTTAAACGTAGTGAAGAAATACCTCTCCATCGCATGAAATTCACCATGATCTAGTCGGCCTCATTCACCATGAAACTATTTGGTCTAACTCATAACTATATGGTCGACTTGCGTAAAGAGATATGCTATATATATATATATATATATATATATATATATATATACATTTGATGTGCGGTCATTATGGCAAGTGAAAAACGAACATCTCTAAGATTTAAGCGAAGATAATAAGAAGACTACAGTATGTATAAATAGTGAGATCACAGTGTAGTAAAAGGAAGGATTTAATACGGATTAATATAATAATTGCGAATAAATTTGAACCGCAGTTACAGGAAGAGTCTGCGGATATATATATTATAGGAAGCATTTTCGGAACCTACAACAGTGATCGTTTGCAGACACTACAACAGAGACAGAGAGAATATATACGAAGATAGTGTGGATACCACAACAATAATCATGCAGATATCACTGCAGAAATAGTGTGGAATCTACAATAGAATTCAATGTGAAAATATACTAAGTTACAGTGTGCATAAAAGGAAATACTTCAATACGAATAAACTACAAGACAATGATCAATGCCTAATATTTGTGTCTTGTGTTTTGATAATTGACTTGATGAAATATTAACTTAAAGAAGAGAAGACATAAGCACATTCAAAAGTAATTATCAAGAAGAGAATATGTAATAATCTATAGCCTTTCAAATTCTCAACATGGTATCAGAGCTTTGGTTACAAGAAAGGACTATTAGTAATACTTCAGTTCGAATGCATGGGTTAAAGAAGCTCGGACCCCTCTGAAGTTTCAGGAGGAATTACCGTGAGATATATCTCTGATATTTCAGATGGATTCAACAGAGATAAGGTGTGGATCTACCAAAGTGATCCACCTCAGCATATCGATGTAATTTTCAGTGAATGGAACAACAAGAAGTTCAAATCAGAGTGATCACAGTGCAAACTAGTCAGAGAATATTTTTAAGATGGTTAATTACAATGCTGCAGTTCAGATGGAGCCACAGAATATGCTCAGCATACCTCTGAGGTTTATGTGATGATATCAGTGAGATAACTTCAGACCTCCACAAAGAGGCATCACAGAAGTGCAGATGGATGATCTCAGTCAGAATTTTGGTCTATATCACAATTTGGATAAGGTCTCGGTACTGTGCAAATAAGGTGATGCTTGGTGTCAAGTATTGTCACAGTAAATGACCTCGGTGATTCTAGATACAGTGCTTGGTGCTGCAGTAATGTTATGATGATCAGTGATGATCATGATGCAGCTCGGTGCTAGTGACAATATGAAGATATGATGTGCATTCTAAAATTTTTGGGGATATACTACAGTTCGGAGGGTAATCACATATCACACTGACATTCTCGGCATGAATAAATATACAAGACTCCGGTCATTAGTACTACCAAAGTAATAGAACTATGATACTATCATAATTTTTAGTGGTCACATCCTTAAAAGAATACAGTCTGAAAGTTCAACTACACGAATGAATGACATATGATCTCAAGTCTAGAACAACCCAAGAAGAAGATCATTCAAGGAAGAAAAAGGTGAAGTCTCCTCTTCACTTGACAAGCAAGCATTTTTCATTTTCATTTTAATTTTTGTTAAATGACTTCAATTTGCAAGGAGGTACATAAGGTGGTTGTATTACCAAATATCCTTGCATGAAACAAGGAGGATAGTCATGGTCCTCATATATAACTGAAGTCATAGATAAGGGTCTCCTTTGAATTCATGTAAAGGAACTCTTAAGGTTATCTCACATGAACAATATTGGAGACACAAAAGAAGCTGAAAGAAGTATTATGAATAATACAAGAAAGTTCATGTCATCGGAATAGATGGAAAGAGGGAGTAAGAGATCATTAAGACTATTCTCTCTCATTATAAAGTCTCTTTATAGATCCTAGATTGTACTTAAGAATTAATGTGATGTGACATCATGGAAGCATAAGAAACAAGAACTCATATGATGATGAGGGTAACAAAAAATCATGGGATAAGTAAGTTACCTCACTCATCAACCTAGGGTTTCTATGGAAGAAGACAAGTTGAAGGCAATAGTTTTGCATAACTCAAACATTTGTAGAAAAGGAAGAACCTGATTCAAAAAAAATCTAAGAAAGAAGAAGCAAGGGATCTACACTACAATTGAGATCTTCTTCTTCTTTAAGTGATTTATGTTGGTTATATGATAGGAAGTAGTGTAGCATCCTAATTAAATCATGGTATGAGCTCTTGGTGAATCAGCTCCGAGAAAACCTCTTTGATAACATCACTAATGGAAAGCAGTCATCAAGAGAAAGGGTCATCATGGAAACAAATTTTTGGGATATTGATAAAGCATGCCAAGAGAATGAAGCTGTTCATTCTTGAGAAATTTCTACAGGATGACTCAAGGGAAAAATGGTATGAGGTATGTATATATTTATATGCTAACATTAGATGCTGCGAAGTCATGTCATATGGTTGCAGGTAATGAACTTCTGTATTTAGAAGTATGATCTATGGAGGAGTATCTCTCAGTGCACGGACAAATGAAATCAACATAATATGTCCTCATGGAATATGGGGTGGTTGTATATGAACAAGAAACTAGAAAGGTTATAAGTTCTTGGGAATAAAGAATGTGCAGAGAGGAATACATAATGAAATGAAACCATGTCAAGAGGTAGTTATCATCCATAGGCCAAGAATATGTGACTAGGAGATCTCTTGGGAAGATATGTAGACTCTTACAAAAGTATGGTAAAGAAGAAGACCCTTGGAAAAAAATATCATTAGGAGATGTGTCAATCTGTATGAAGGATTTCGATGCCTACAGGAAGATGTCATGGTGAAAGATTGTCATCGAGGTAAATTTTGTTCTAAAATTTAATATGTATATGTTTATCTGGATAAATTTGTGCAGGCCTGCTAATCATAAGAAAGGATGTATGATCCTTGGAGATGATTCGAAGGAAAGAAACATGGCATAACGGTGGACCAGATAAGGAAGACTAATAAATCACATTCTGATAGTGGACGTGACTCGTGACTGAAAGTGATGGATGATCTATGCCTTATGAAGCCAAAAGTTGAAGATTCCTCAATATCAAAATCCATGACATCGAGGGGAGGAACTCTTCATGAGTAGCTGGATTGTTGTTATAGGACCCTGGTTAATGAGGCGCCTGGTGGTCAGTTTCTTGCTTGAAAGAAACTTGAAAATTTTCCTTCCTGTGTTAAGAGGGAGTGATGTATGTGATTCTTTGTTAAATGTGTCATACACTAGACTAGGACTAACCACTATAAGTCTTAGTGGAGGCCATGTGAAGAGAATGGATAGACACATCATTATGTTCTTCACCTGGAAGATAGAATGGAAGATTGGGTAATCATCTGGCATTCGATACTCTTTGAGAATGAGATAGGTAATTTAAGATAATATTAGACGTGGACCATTATTCTTTGAAGGCTAGCTACCCAAGAGAAGAATAGTCCAAGAAGGTCATACTCTAGGAACACCTAGGTGGAGTATGTACCTTGGAGAGACAATGACTATGGTGTATATTAGTCGTGTGTCTCACCAACATTGTAGCCTATTGTCTCATTGAGAGATGGGGCTGTTAGTTAAGGCCTTGCACTAAGGCAATGCTGGTTGATATGATGCTATACAGATGCGATTAAAAATCTAATTCTTCTTATTATATTATTTAGTTTGACAGTGACTATGTAACTGTATGAACACCTCCCTAGTTAAGAGGGTGTTGAAAAGTGTAACTAGGTCGGTCTTCATGTTGACTATGTAATTATGTATTTATGAAAAGAAGAAGGCAAAGTACATTAAATGTATTTTTAGTATACTTGCTTCATGGGCTTCATGAGAAAGATTTTATTAAGTAGATGTACTTATTCTTGATGTCCATTAGGCTTGAGTTAAGTATGCTCCAGGACCTTGTGAAAGTAGCTCACAAGCCTCAATGCAATGATGGAAGACAACCCTTAAATGTAGTGAATAAATACCTCTCCATCACATGAAATTCACCATGATCTAGTCGGCCTCATTCACCATGAAACTAGTTGGTCTAACTCAAAACTATATGGTTGGATTGCATAAAGAGATATGTTATATATATATATATATATATATATATATATATATATATATATATATATATATACACACACACACATTTTATGTGCGGTCATTATGGAAAGTGAAAAATGAACATCTCTAATATTTAAGTGCAGATAAGAAGAAGACCACAGTACGTATAAACAGTGAGATCATAGTGCATTAAAAGGAAGGATTCAATGCGGATTACTCTGATAATTGCGAATAAATCTGAACCGGAATTACATGAAGAGTCTGCGGATATATATATATATATATATATCATACAAGAAGCGTTACCGGAACCTACAACATTGATCATTCGCAGACACCACAGCAGAGACAACGATAATATATACTAAGATAATGTGGATACCACAACAGTAATCATGTGGATATCACAGTAGAAATAGTGCAGAATCTACAACAGACTTCAGTGCAAGAATATACTAAGTTACAGTGCAGATAAAAGGAAAGACTTCAATACGAATAAACTAAAAGGTAGTGATCAGTGCCTAATATTTGTGTCTTGTGTTTTGATAATTGACTTGATGAAAGATTAACTTAAAGAAGAGAAGACATAAGCACATTCACAAGTAATTATCAAGAAGATAATATGTAATAATCTATAGCCTTTCAAATTCTCAACATGGTATCATAGCTTTGGTTACAAGAAAGGGATATTAGTAATACTTCAGTTCGGATACATGGGTTAAACAAGCTCGGAATCCTTTGAAGTTTCAGGAGGAATTACAGTGAGATATTTCTCTGAGATTTCAGATGGATTCAACAGAGATAAGGTGCAGATCTACCAAAGTGATCCTCCTCGGCACATCTTTGTAATTTTCGGTGAATGGAACAACAAGAAGTTCGGATCACAGTGATCATAGTGAAAACTAGTCAAAGAATATTTTTCGGATGGTTAATTATAGCACTGCAGTTTGGATGGAGCCATAGAATCTCCTCGGCATACCTCTAAGGTTTCTGTGATGAGATCAGTGAGATAACTTCGAGCCTCCACAAAGAGACATCACAGAAGTGCAGATGGATGATCTCAGTCAGAATTTTGGTCTATATCACAATTTGGCTAAGGTCTCGGTACTGTGAAAATAAGGTGATGCTCAGTGTGAAGTATTGTCACAATAAATGACCTCGGTGATTCTAGATATAGTGCTTGGTATTGCAGTCATGTTATGATGATTAGTGATGATCATGATGCAGCTTGGTGCTAGTGACAATATGAAGATATGATGCACATTCTAAAAATTTTGGGGATATACTACAGTTTAGAGGGTAATCACATATCACTGTGAGGTGTGAGGTATGTATATATTTATATGCTAACATTGGATGTTGTGAAGTCATGTCATATGGTTGTAGGTAATGAACTTCTGTATTTACAAGTATGATCTATGGATGAGTATCTCTCAGTGCACGGACAGATGAAATCAACATAATATGTCCTCATGGAATATGAGGTGGTTGTATATGAACAAGAAACTAGAAAGGTTATAAGTTCCTGGGAATAAAGATTGTGTAGAGAGGAAGAGATCATGAAATGCAACCATGTCAAGAGGCAGTTATCATCTGTAGGCCTAGAAGATGTGACTAGGAGATCTCCTGGGGAGATATGTAGACTCTGACAAAAGTCTGGTAAAGAATAAGACCCTTGGAAAAACATATCATTAGGAGATGTGTCAATCTGTATGAAGGATTTCGATGCCTACAGGAAGATGTCATGGTAAAATATTGTCATCGAGGTAAATTTTGTTCTAAAAGTTCATATGTATATTTTTATCTGGATATATTTGTGCATGATTGTTAATCATAATAAAGGATGTATGATCCTTGGAGATGATTCAAAGGAAAGCAGCATGGCATAACGGTGGACCAGATGAGGAATACTGATAAATCACTTTCTGATAGTGGGCATGAATCATGACTGAAAGTGATGGATGATATGTGCTCTATGAAGCCAAAAGTTTAATATTCCTCAATATCGAAATCCATGACATCGAGGGGAGGAACTCTTCATGACTAGCTAGATTGTTGTTGTAGGACCCTGGTTGATGAAGAGCCTGGTGGTAAGTTTCTTTCTTGAAAGAAACTTGAAATTTGTCCTTCCCGTGTTAAGTGGAAATGATGTATGTTATTCTCTGTTACATGTGTCATACACTAGACCAGGGCTAACCATCTTAAGTCTTAGTGAAGGCCATGTGAAGAGAATGGATAGACACATCATTCTGATCTTCACCTGGAAGATAGAATGGAGGATTGGGTAATAATCTGTCATTCGATACTATTTGAGAATGAGATAGGGCATTCAAGATAATAGTAGTCATGGACTGATATTATTTGAAGGCTGGCTACCCAAGAGAAGAATAGTCTAAGAAGGTCATACTCTGGGAACACCTAGGTGGGATATTTACCTTGGAGAAACAATGACTATGGTGTCTATTAGTCATGTGTCTCGCCAACATTGTAGTCCATTTTCTTGTTGAGAGATGGGGCTATTAGTCAAGGCCATGAACTAGGACAATGCTAGTTGATTTGATGCTATACAAATGCGATTACCAATTCGATTCTTCTTATGAGATTCTTTAGTTTGACAGTGACCATGTACTTATATGAATACCTCCCTAGTTAAGAGGGAGTGTTGAAAAGTGTAACTAGGTCGGTCTTCATGTTGAATATGTAATTATGTATTTATGAAAAGAAGAAGGCAAAGTAAATAAGCTTTATGGGCTTCATGAGCAAGATTGTATTGAGTAGATGGACTTCTTCTTGATGTCCATTAGGATTGAGTTAAGTATGCTCCAGTACCTTGTGAAAGCAGCTCACAAAACTCAATGCAACGATGGAAGACAACCCTTAAACATAGTGAAGAAATACCTCTCCATCGCATGAAATTCACCGTGATCTATTCGGCCTCATTCACCATGAAACTAGTCAGTCTAACTCTTAACTATATGGTCAGCTTGCGTAAAGAGATATGCTATATATATATATATATATATATATATATATATATATATATATATATATATATATATATATATATATATATATATATATATATATATATATACATTTGATGTGCGGTAATTAAGGAAAGTGAAAAACAAACATCTCTGATATTTAAGCACAGATAAGTAGAAGACTACAGTACATATAAACAGTGAGATCACAGTGTGGTAAAAGGAAGGATTCAATGTGGATTACTCTGATAATTGTGAATAAATCTGAACAGGAATTACGGGAAGAGTCTGTGGATATATATATTACAAGAATAATTTGTGCAACCTACAACAGTGATTGTTTGCAAACACCACAATAGAGACAGCGAGAATATATATTAAGATAGTGCGGATACCACAACAGTAATCATGCGGATACCACAAAAGAAATAGTGCGGAATCTACAACAGACTTCAGTGCGAAAATATACTAAAATCTACAACAAACTTTAGTGCGAAAATATACTAAGTTGCAGTGCGGATAAAAAGAAAGACTTTAATATGAATAAACTAAAAGATAGTGATCAGTGCCTAATATTTGTGTCTTGTGTTTTGATAATTTACTTGATGAAATATTAACTTAAAGAAGAGAATTCATAAGCACATTCACAAGTAATTGTCAAGAAGAGAATATGTAATAATCTATAGGCTTTCAAATTCTCAACATGGTATCAGAGCTTTGGTTACAAGAAAGGGCTATTAGTAATACTTCAGTTTGGATGCATGGGTTAAACAAGCTCAGACTCCTCTACAGTTTCGGGAGGAATTACAGTGAGATATATCTTTGAGATTTCATATGGATTCAATAGAGATAAGTTGGAGATCTACCAAAGTGATCCTCCTCAGCATATCTCTATAATTTTTGGTGAATGGAACAACAAGAAGTTTAGATCACAGTGATCACAGTGCAAACCAATCAGAGAATATTTTTGATATGGTTAATTACAATGTTGCAGTTCAGATGGAGACATAGAATCTCCTCGGCATACCTCTAAGGTTTCTGTGATGAGATCAGTGAGATAACTTCAGACCTCCACAAAGAGGCATCACAGAAGTGCAGATGGATGATCTGAGTGAGACTTTTGGTCTATATTACTATTTGGCTAAGGTCTCGGTCCTATGCAAATAAGGTGATGCTCGGTGTCAAGTATTGAAACAGTAAATGACCTTGGTGTTTCTAGATACAATGCTTGGTGGTGCAATCATGTTATGATGATCAGTGATGATCATGATGTAGCTCGGTGCTAGTGAAAATATGAAGATATGATGTACATTCTGAAAATTTTGGAGATATACTATAGTTTGGAGGGTAATCACATATCACAGTGACATTCTCAGCATGAATAAATAGACAAGACTGTTATGAAGGTAAATCCTTTCTGATGACATAGACGATCCCTCTATCCCTAGGGTGGGTTTAGTAACAAAAGGACACACTAAAGTGTTGCTTCCTAGTTAATGAATGAACAAAAGACATGGTATATTGGCCTACCTTAAATCCAACACTTTCGATGTTGCAGAAAGATTAATGGTCTCTCGCTCCTGCCTTGACAAGTCACGATCCATTCGCTATCACGCCCAGATACCTGCACATAAGACAAAGAACAAGAAAAACATATAGCAACGTAGCTTCACTCACAACTATTATCCAATCAAAGAGGGCTAAACATATCATATCAAATAAACATCATAACACAATAGTGGAACCAAACAGTAGTCATGTATTTTAATGAGTAGAAGTAAGAGTACAACCGATGCTTTGACATCGTGATCTCCTCTAGCAGGGTTCAAACGAAACGCATCCCAACCATTGGTTAGGGAATTTGGATTCAAGCTCTCTTAGAAGTCATCAACTCGAGCTCTCTTAACACTATTGTTCTTACTCTATCTCCTCTAGCAGCTTAGCTATAGTATAATTCTCTCGTTCATCTATTCAACCATTTTTCTATAATGTGTTCAGTTAGCTTCTACTAAAGGAGATAATTTCCTATATAGAGGGAGAAGAGGAGGTTGGGATCCCTACAAAGGTGGGAGGAGGTCCTATCCTTTAGGAGAGCTCCAAGGGAGGTGGAAGCTACTAACTAAAGGAAGGAGTCCGCGGTTGATTCAGTTCAACCACTCCCAGTGACTCATCCCTGAGGTGGTTGGAATGGAACCTCCGCCTCTATTTTTAAAAAACATTCCATAAATAGTTTGGTGCAGGTGTCTAACTGGCACAGAGCACCAAATGGCGTGGGCTCAATGTTAAATTTCCAGGTCGGCGCGAGGATGTAACGGGATAATCGCGCCAAGGCAAAAATAGGGATTTTCACAGCTCTACTTAGGGAATGTCAACAAGAAGAATGTTGCTTTCATCAAAATGGATGCAAGGATGGTTTTTGAAAATCATGACACTACGTATTGGTCACAGAAATTACCATCCAATGTGCGAGTTGGGGATTGCAGGGACAGTGACAAAATGTTGTGTAACAGATGCCCCCTAAAGTATGAAGTCCAAGAGAGAGGGAGGGATGAAATTATTTATGAGAACGTGTTCAAACCAAATACCATTGTCGGAAGACCTGTGATTACAAATACAACTGATATCTATGATACATGAATCATGTGGCATGGGCACATCCATTCATAATAGAGTATATAAAAACTGAGATCTGAGTTATGGACACAGCCATCCAGCAGGAAGGCTCAATAAATAGACTCAGGTATGGTCGCAACCATCCAATCAAAAGAGTTATGCAATAATTCATAATCCAAAAAAATCCATAGCCTGGATTTTATCAGACAAAAACCAAGGTCTTGCGCTCCATCTCGACCCGAACAAGTACAATTTTGAGCATGCGAATGTATGAGCTGAAGTCGAACATGTAGGAAAATCGTTTGATTACTAGCCAATGATGAAAGTTGTTAACAGAAGCAAGAGAAACCACCAATGATGACGATGTCACTCAAGGTACAATCTATGAAATGTGATAAATTATTTTACGTCGAACATCTGCAGAATCAATTGATCGAAGGCCAATGATGTGAACCTTGCGTCGAATGTGAAAAACCTGCCATTAAGGCTTGCGAGCTCCAAGGTACCAAAAGGGAGTCTTTAGATAAAATTCCCGGATAATGAGCTGAAGTTGACAGGAAGTGACCTGGTCGAAGGAGGGCCATAATGTTTCCCACATCATCGACACGAGACAGAGGAACATGATGAAAGTGGATCAGGACCAACAGGAGATCAGTGGAAGGTGACAACTTGCAGAGGCAAACTTCTCTTGAACATATCAATAGCATGACACTGCATTTGGCAGTCTTTGACATCAAAGGATATAAGGTCATGATGATGTGGAAAAGAGCAGATGAGAGGTCAAAAGAGATTACCCAAACCCATGGAGGAAAAAATGACGAAATGAGATGTCCCCAACCCCGACACGAATGCAGACAAGTGCCATGTTCAAGAGCGACATACTACCAATATAACTAAAACTTGGTTCCATTTTACCCCCCCATTTCTGGCGAGTACCCCAATTATTTTTTTAAAACAAGCTTGAAGGGGATAGCATATGCTTGTACTGTAAGTTTTCCCTTCGGACAAATCCAACCTAGTACATTTTACGAGCCCTAGGAAGGAGGAACTCAAAATAATGCCATGATGACGAAGTTCGATTTCATCAGGGTTTAACGAGTCTGAAAAAGGGATAAATCGACATCTTTTCATGTTTATAGAGTTTGAAAAGAAGGCAGAAAAGAAAACTCCAATAGTCCCTTTTTGTAGGTAGTCTCACATATTTGAAAAGGTAGAAAACTATGTCTGAGAGAACCTCTTAGTCGCAATAGACTAAGGTATTCCTTTTTCATAAATAATCTATCCCAGCCTGAAAAAGGGTTAAACGTATACTGGGTAGATATCGTTTCGCAGCTATTTAACGAGTTCAAAACGACAAGAATCTCGGCAATCTTTTCAATTTTAGAGTCAGAAAAGAGCTGAAAGATGTCTCTAGTAGTGACTTTTTCATGTTTTTACCGAGTCCAAAAAAGTATAAAATATAACTTGTTACTTCACCATTGTCGCATGAAAAACTTGTTGTTGCACAAGAAACATGTGTAAAACCTATTTTTCGAAAATAATATAATAAAATAATCGAAAAACATGCCTTAAAATCTAATTAGGGTTGTGAAAAGTTATAAAATGCCAAAAATGGTAAAAATAATTACTTTTCACTTTTTACCTCTTGTGGAGCAACATTTACCCATTTTACTATGCAATCCTACGGCGATGATAACGGCCAATCCAGTAGATCAATCGTAAATACGTCAACTCCATGTAAGAGCTGAGATCCCTCTTGTCATTTTAAGCTATTTCTTGCTTCCTGCATTTGTCAATTTCAAATTTTGGGGGAGGAAATGTAAAAATTAGTGTTGCACGGTCGGCGCGGGTTTCGGGCACGGAGTCACGCCAACCGCGCGATTTTTAACACTAGGGCGTGCCCATTGGCGCGAATGTTTTGGAAATAGTCGCGCCAATGGCGCAAACCATTTCTAGGAAAAAATATGCATCAAATGTCCCAATTGTTTACAAATTTAAGGGTTAAAATTGACTAATACCACTCATATGTGTGTGTTTGCAGGTAGAAAGAGGAAAAATGGTCATTGAATGAAAAGAACGGGAATATAGTGAAGAAGATGAGCTAGCCATGGAAAATGAGGGAGTTATGGAAACCCTTAGAAACTGTGGTTTGAAAAAATTCTTCCTAACACCATGTCTCTGAGCTCAACAAAATTACTATAGTATCTGATCAGTATATGGGACCAAAATCAAGAGAAGTTCATCCTACAGGATCAAGAACTTGAGATTGATGTCTCTGATGTGTACTTCATCATAGGATTATCGCGGAGGGGTGCAGCACCACTCCTAACCGACACCTAGCCCTACATGGAAAACATGACCATGGTGACAGATAGGGTATGTCGAGGAGTGCGGAAGGGATCAGGTAGTGGGAAAGTTGATATACAAACTATTCCAGATTTGACATTATGCGTGGTATTGCATACCATCACATGAGCTACGAGATCACAAGCACCGCACGAAGCAACAAAGACATCGTTTCTTCTTATTGTAGACTGCATGGAACTGACCATCTACAATTGGGTAGAGGTCGTGACCATAAACATGAAGCGCCAACTAACCAAATGCAAGAAGACCAAACTGAAACAATTTGGTTATGGATCTATTCTGGTATCATTCTTCCTGGAATGATTACCCATTTTTTAGCGATAGGAGGTTATAGTCCCGACACCACCAGCAAGAGAACCATGGATGGCTCGATGGGAAGCTTTGATGACAAGGGTAGGGGGTGGCCAACAGGTGTCCTGGAGGCCATAATTCTTTGATTGGATCCATAGACAATTGATTGTCGTGGAGGACTGGCCCTACTCTGGCACAGATTTCACTGATGATTCGAACCTCCCACTCCCGGAAGGAGAAGATTGGGATGAAGATTTGGGTGAGACTCATTTTTTAAGTTTTATGAGTATTATGATTTTTTTATTATTTATGCATGTTATGACATTAAATCCATGTAAATGCAGATGTTGGCCCAGAGAGACCTGCCGGTATGTCACCGATAGCGAGGCGAATCCCTTGCGATTTCGACCCTCAACGCGGGGGTGACGAGGAAGATGAGATAGTGCGCAAACTGGAGGGGATCACATGAGGAGTCCCAGATTATGCATGTTTTGATGATGTTCCTCGTGCCTACCAGAGACATACCGTAGTGGTGCCCAGCCGAATTCACCGCTTGCTGAGGCAGCTAGTACTAGCCGTGACATGTTATCACGAGCACCATGTTGATTAGACACCTAGGTTTATTTTTATCTGCATATTTTGTGAGACATGATGTCTCAGGATGTAACAAAAACACACATATTTTTTGAAGTTATGATGCACACAGTTGCAAACATTATATATATATATATATATACATACATACATGGATCTTTTACATATGATGATGCTTTTACAAATTATGCAAATGTTTATCTAATACAATGTTAGCCACTGTATCAGCTAACGTGTTCATTCGTCTAGGAATATGTTGATAGGTAATAAAATCAAAATTTATTTCCAACAAACGAATATGTAAATACAATCTCAAAATGTGCGGATTTCTAACTGAATAATGATTATTGAGTTGTAGAAAAACAAGCTGCAAATCTAGATTTACAAGCAATGCGCGTATGCCGAGGTTGATTTCCTCAGTTAATAGCTCAATGACAGTGCTATATTCAGTGACATTGTTTATAGTTCATCCTAGACAAAAACCTTTCAGATCTATCAACTCACCAGCAGGATCATAAATTACCCAAGCTGCCGAAGACAAATTCCTGGTATTGTGGGAAGCACTATCCGCGAAACCGACATAAGGGGTAATAGACATCTGCATAATAAGCAAGACCCAATAAGCAGTAAAATACTCACAAAGCACACCAAAACAAAAAACATGTACAAAAATGAAAAGAACACCTATGTACACCTATTACGCATGAATGACTCATGCATACTATTTTTTGAGATACAACCCCTTTCTGGGTTGTTCAAGAGGATGATCTTCGTAGTCAATTAGCTCATAGGCCCCATTCTGCAACACACATTTGACGATGTAGGGCCCATGCCACATAGGTTGAAATTTTCCTGCCCCTAGCTTATCACGAGCTTGGTCATACAGGAGGACAAGATCTCCTTCAACGAAAGAACGAGGGGAAACTGATTGATCAAAATGAGTCACCAATTTTTTATGAAGGTAGATCCTCTCTACAACAGAGATGATCCCTCTAGCCCTAGGGTGGGTCTAGTAACAAAAGGACACACTAAAGTGTTGCTTCCTAGTTAATGAATGAACAAAAGACATGGTAGATTAACCTACTTTGAATTCAACGTTGTCGATGTTGCAGAAAGAGTAGTGGTCTCCTGCTCCTGCCTTGACAAGTCACGATCTGTTCAATTTCACGCCCAGATACCTGCACATAAGAAAAAGAACAAGAACAACATATAGCAGCGTAGCTTCACTCACAAATATTAGCCAGTCAAAGAGGGCTAAACATATCATATCAAATAAACATCATAACACAATAGTGGAACCAAACAGTAGTCATGTATATTAATGAGTAGAAGGAAGAGTACAACCGATGCTTTGACATCGTAATCTCCTCTAGCGGGGTTCATAATAAATGCGTCTCAACTATTGGTCAGGGAATTCAGACTCAAGCTCTCTTAGAAGTTATCGACTCGAGCTCTCTCAACACTATTTTTCTTACTCTATCTCCTCTAGCAGCTTAGCTATAGTATAATTCTCTTGTTCAGCTATTCAACCATTTTTCTATAATGTATTCTAGGTTGGGATCCCTACAAAGGTGGGAGGGAGTCCTATCCTTTAGTAAATTTCCAAGGGAGGTGGAAACTACTAACTAAAGGAAGGAGTCCGTGGTTGTTTTAGTTCAACCACTCCCAATGACTTATCCCTAAGGTGGTTGGAATGGAAAATTTGCCTCTATTTTTAAAAAATATTCCATAAACAGCTTGGTGCGGGTGTCTAACTGGCACAGAGCACCAAGTAGCGCAGGCTCAATGTTAAATTTCTAGGTCAGCATGAGGATGTAATAGTCTACTCGCGCCAAGGCAAAAATAGGGATTTTCACAGCTCTGCTTAGGGAAATGTCAACACGAATAATGTTTCTTTCATCAAAAGGGATGCAAGGATGGTTTTTTCAAAGCATGACACTATGTATTGGTCATATAAACAACCCTCCAATGTGCGAGTTGGGGATTGCAAGGACAGTGACAAAATGTTGTGTAACAAAGACTCTGGTCATTAGTACTACCATAGTAATAGAACTATGATACTATCATAATTTGTAGTGGTCACAGCCTTGAAATAATACAGTCTGAAAGTTCAGATACATGAATGAATGACACATGATCTCAAGTCTCGAACAACCCAAGAAGAAGATCATTCAAGGAAGAACAAGGTGAAGATATCCTCTTCACTTTCCAAGTAATTTCATTTTCATTTTAATTTTGGTTAAATGAATTCAATTTTCAAGGAGATACATAAAGTGGTTGTATTAGCAAAGATCCTTGCATGAAACAAGGAGGATAGTCATGGTCCTCATAGATAACTGAAGTCATAGATAAGGGTCTCCTTTGAATTCATGTAAAGGAACTTTTAAGGTTCTCTCATATGAACAGTATTGGAGACACAAAAGAAGATGAAAGAAGAATTATGAATAGTACAAGAAAGTTCATGTCATCGGAATGGATGGAAAGAGGGCGTAAGAGATCATTAAGACTAGTCTCTCTCATTATAAAGTCTCTTTATAGCTCCTAGATTTTACTTAAGCATTGATGCGATGTGACATCATGGAAGTATAAGAAACAAGAACTCATATGATCATGAGTATAACAATAAATCATGGGATAAGCAAGTTACCTCACTCATCAACCTAGGTTTTCTATGGAAGAAGACAAGTTGAAGGCAATATTTTTTTAGAACTCAAACATTTGTAGAAAAGGAAGAACCTGATTCAAAAAAAATCTAAGAAAGAAGAAGAAAGGGATCTACACTACGATTGAGATCATCTTCTTCTTTAAGTGATTTTTGTTGGTTATATGATAGGAAGCATTGTATCATCCCGATTAAATCATGGTAGGAGCTCCTGGTGATTCAGCTCCGGGAAAACCTCTCTGATAACATCACTAATGGAAAGCAGTCATCAAGAGAAAGGGTCATCATGGAAACAAATTTCTAGGATATTGATGAAGCATTCCAAGAGAATGAAACTCTTAATTCTTGAGAAATTGATACAGGATGACTCAAGGGAAAAAGGGTATGAGGTATGTATATATTTATATGCTAACATTGGATGTTGTGAAGTCATGTCATATGGTTGTAAGTAATGAACTTCTGTATTTAGAAGTATGATATATGGAGGAATATCTCTTAGTGCATGGACATATGAAATTAACATAATATGTCCTCATGGAATATTAGGTGGTTGTATATTAAAAAGAAACTAGGAAGGTTATAAGTTCCTAGGAATAAAGAATGTGCAGAGAGGAAGAGATCATGAAATGCAACCATGTCAAGAGGCAGTTATCATCCGTAGGCCAAGAAGATGTGACTAAGAGATCTCTTGGGAAGATATGTAGACTTTGAAAAAAGTCTGGCAAATAAGAATACCCTCGGTTAAAAATATCATTAGGAGATGTGTCAATCTGTATGAAGGATGTCGATGCCTACAGGAAGATGTCGTGGTGAAAATTCATCATCGAGGTAAATTTTGTTCTAAAAGTTCATATGTATATGTTTATCTGGATAAATTTGTGCAGGACTGCTAATCATAAGAAAGGATGTATGATCCTTGGAGATGATTTGAAGGAAAGCAGCATGGCATAATAGTGGACCAGATAAGGAAAACTGATAAATCACTTTCTGATAGTGTACATGACTCGTGACTGAAATTGATGGATGATATGTGCCTTATGAAGCCAAAATTTGAAGATTCCTCAATATTGAAATCCATGACATCGAGGAGAGGAACTCTTCATGAGTAGCTGGATTTTTTTTGTAGGACCCTGGTTGATGAGGAGCCTGGTGGTAAGTTTCTTGCTTGAAAGAAACTTGAAATATGTCCTTCTTGTGTTAAGAGGGAGTGACATATGTGATTATCTGTTACATGTGTCATACACTAGACCAGGACTAACAGATGTAAGTCTTAGTGAAGGCCATGTGAAGAGAATGGATAGAAACATCATTCTGGTCTTCACCTAGAAGAAAGAATGGAGGATTGGGTAATCATCTAGCATTTTATACTCTTTGAGAATGAGATAGGGCATTCAAGATAAGAGTATTCGTGGACCGATATTCTTTGAAGGCTGGCTACCCAAGAGAAGAATAGTCCAAGAAGTCATACTCTGGGAACACCTAGGTGGGGTATGTACCTTGGAGAGACAATGAATATGGTGTCTATTATTCATGTGTCTCACCAACATTTTATCCCATTGTCTCGTTGAGAGATGGGGTTGTTAGTCTTGCACTAGGACAATTTTGGTTGATATGATACTATACAGATGTGATTACCAATCTGACTCTTCTTATGAGATTCTTCAGTTTGACAATGACCATGTACCTGTATGAATACCTCCCTAGTTAAGAGGGAGTGTTGTAAAGTGTAACTAGGTCGGTCTTCATGTTGAATATGTAATTATGTATTTATGAAAAGAATAATACAAAGTAAATAATATGTATTTTAAGTATACTTGCTTCATGGGCTTCATGAGCAAGATTTTATTAAGTATATGGACTTCTTCTTGATGTCCATTAGGCTTGAGTTAAGTATGCTCCAGGACCTTGTGAAAGCAGCTCACAAACCTCAATGCAACGATGGAAGACAACCCTTAAACATAGTGAAGAAATACCTCTCCATCACATGAAATTCACCATGATCTAGTCGGCCTCATTCACCATCAAACTAGTTGGTCTAACTCATAACTATATGGTCAGCTTGCGTAAAGAGATATGCTATATATATATACATTTTATGTGTGGTCATTATGGCAATTGAAAAATGAACATCTCTGAGATTTAAGCACAGATAAGAAGAATACTAAAATATGTATAAACAGTGAGATCACAGTGTGGTAAAAGGAAGGATTCAATGCAGATTACTCTGATAATTGTGAATAAATCTAAACCGTAATTACAAGAAGAGTCTACGGATATATATATATATAGATTACAAGAAGAATTTGTGGAACCTACAATAGTGATTGTTTGCGGACACCACAACAGAGACAATGAGAATATATACTAATATAGTGTGGATACTACAACAATAATCATGCAGATACCATAGCAGAAATAGTGCAGAATCTACAATAGACTTCAATGTGAAAATATACTAAGTTACAGTGTGGATAACATGAAAGACTTCAATAAGAATAAACTAAAAGATAATGATCAGTGCCTAATCTTTGTGTCTTGTGTTTGATAATTGACTTGATGAAAGATTAACTTAAAGAAGAGAAGACATAAGCACATTCACAAGTAATTATCAAGAAGAGAATATGTAATTATCTATAGCCTTTCAAATTCTCAACATGGTATCAGAGCTTTGGTTACAAGAAAGGGCTATTAGTAATACTTCAGTTCGGATGCATGGGTTAAACAAGCTTGGACTCCTCTAATGTTTCGGGAGGAATTACAGTGAGATATATCTCTAAGATTTCAGATAAATTCAACAAAGATAAGGTGCGGATCTACCAAAGTGATCCTCCTTGGCATATCTCTATAATTTTCAGTGAATGGAACAACAAGAAATTTGGACCATAGTGATCACAGTGCAAAGTAGTCAGAGAATATTTTTCGTATGGTTAATTACAGTGCTGTAGTTTGGATGGATCCACAGAATCTCCTTGGCATACCTCTGAGGTTTATGTGATAAGATCAGTGAGATAACTTCGAACCTCCACAAAGAGGCATCACATAAGTGCGGATGGATGATCTAAGTCAGACTTTTGGTCTATATCACAATTTGGCTAAGGTCTCAGTACTGTGCAAATAAGGTGATGCTCGATGTCAAGTATTGTCATAGTAAATGACCTCGGTGATTATAGATACAGTGCTCGGTGGTGCAATCATGTTATTATGATCAATGATGATCATGATGCACCTCGGTGCTAGTGACAAGATGAAAATATGATGTGCATTCTAAAAATTTTTGGGATATACTACAGTTCGGAGGGTAATCACATATCACAGTGACATTCTCGGCATGAAAAAATAGACAAGACTTCAGTCATTAGTACTACCATAGTAATAGAAGTATGATACTATCATAATTCGTAGTGGTCACAGCCTTGAAAGAATACAGGCTAAAATTTTAGCTACACGAATGAATGAAATATGATCTCAAGTCTAGAACAACGCAAGAAGCAGATCATTCAAGGAAGAACAAGGTGAAGATCTCCTCTTCACTTTCCAAGTAAGTATTTTTCATTTTCATTTTAATTTTGGTTAAATGACTTCAATTTGCAAGGAGGTACATAAGGTTGTTGTATTACCAAATATCCTTGCATGAAACAAGGAGGATAGTCATGGTCCTCATAGATAACTAAAGTCATAGATAAGGGTCTCCTTTGAATTCATGTAAAGTAACTCTTAATGTTCTCTCACATGAACAATATTGGAGACAAAAGAAGCTGAAAGAAGAATTATGAATAGTACAAGAAAGTTCATGTCACCGGAATGGCTGGAAAGAGGGAATAAGAGATCATTAAGACTATTCTCTCTCATTATAAAGTCTCTTTATAGCTCCTATATTCTACCTAAGAATTGATTCGATGTGACATCATGGAAGTATAAGAAACAAGAACTCATATGATCATGAGGGTAGCAAAACATCATGGGATAAGTAAGTTACCTCACTCATCAACCTAGGGTTTCTCTGGAAGAAGACAAGTTGAAGGCAATAGTTTTGCAGAACTCAAACATTTGTAGAAAAGGAAGAACCTGATTCAAAGAAAATCTAAGAAAGAAGAAGTAATGGATCTACACTACGATTGAGATCATCTTCTTCTTTAAGTGATTTCTGTTGGTTATATGATAGGAAGTAGTGTAGCATCCTGATTAAATCATGGTAGGAGCTCCTAGTGAATCAGCTCTAGGAAAACCTCTCTGATAACATCACTAATGGAAAGCAGTCATCAAGAGAAAGGGTCATCATGGAAACATATTTCTAGGATATTGATGAAGCATGCCAAGAGAATGAAGCTCTTCATTCTTGGGAAATTGCTATAGGATGACTTAAGGGAAAAATGGCATGAGGTATGTATATATCTATATGCTAACATTAGATGTTGTGAAGTCATGTCATATGGTTGCAGGTAAGGAACTTCTATATTTAGAAGTATAATCTATGGAGGAGTATCTCTCAGTGCACTGATAGATGAAATCAACATAATATGTCCTCATGGAATAAGAGGTGGTTGTATATGACCAAGAAACTAGAAAGGTTATAAGTTCCTGGGAATAAAGAATGTGAAGAGAGGAAGATATCATGAAATGCAACCATGTCAAGAGGCAGTTATCATCCACAGTCCAAGAAGATGTGACTAGGATATCTCCTTGGAAGATATGTAGACTCTGACAAAAGTCTGCTAAAGAAGAAGACCCTTGGAAAAACATATCATTAGGATATGTGTCAATTTGTATGAAGGATGTCGAAGCCTACAGGAAGATTTCATGGTGAAAGATTGTCATCGAGGTAACTTTTGTTCTAAAAGTTCATATATATATATATATATATATATATATGTGTGTGTGTGTGTTTATCTGGATAAATTTGTGCAGGGCTGCTAATCATAAGAAAGGATGTATGATCGTTGGAGATGATTCGAAGGAAAGCAACATGGCATAACGGTGGACCAGATAAGGAAGATTGATAAATCACTTTATGATAGTGGACATGACTCATGACTGAAAGTGATGGATGATCTGTAACCTATGAAGCCAAAAGTTGAAGATTCCTCAATATCAAAATCCATGACATTGAGGGGAGGAACTCTTCATAAGTAGCTGGATTGCTGCTGTAGGGCCCTAGTTGATGAGAATCCTAGTGGTAATTTTATTTCTTGAAAGAAACTTGAAATATGTCTTTCTTGTGTTAAAAGGGAGTGACATATGTGATTCTCTATTACATGTGTCATACACTAGACCAGGACTAACCGCCGTAAGTCTTAGTGAAGGCCATGTGAAGAGAATGGATAGACTCATAATTTTGGTTTTCACCTAGAAGACATAATGGAGGATTGAGTAATCATCTGGAATTCGATACTCTTTGAGAATGAGATAGGGCATTCAAGATAAGGGTAGTCATGGACTGATATTCTTTTAAGGCTGGCTACCCAAGAGAAGAGTAGTCCAAGAAGGTCATACTCTAAGAACACCTAGGTGGGGTATGTACCTTGGAGAGACAATGACTATGGTGTATATTAGTCATTTGTCTCACCAACATTGTAGCCCATTGTCTCTTTGAGAGATGGGGCTGTTAGTCAAGGCCATGCACTAGGACAATGCTGGTTAATATGATGCTATACAGATGCGATTACAATTCCAATTCTTCTTATGAGATTCTTCAGTTTGACAGTGACCATGTACCTGTATGAATACCTCCCTAGTTAAGAGGGAGTGTTGAAAAGTGTAACTAGGTCAGTCTTCATGTTGAATATGTAATTATGTATTTATGAAAAGAAGGCGGCAAAGTAAATAAAATGTATTTTCAGTATACTTGCTTCATGGGATTCATGAGCAAGATTGTATTAAGTAGATGGACTTCTTCTTGATGTCCATTAGGCTTGAATTAAGTATGCTCTAGGACCTTGTGAAATCATCTCACAAACCTCAATGCAACTATGGAAGACAACCCTTAAACGTAGTGAAGAAATACCTCTCCATCGCATGAAATTCACCATGATCTGTTCGGCATCATTCACCATGAAACTATTCGGTCTAACTCATAACTATATGGTCGGCTTGCGTAAAGAGATATGCTATATATATATATATATATATATATATATATATATATATATATATATATATATATATATATATATATATATATATATATATTTGATAAAAAAAATAATATGGCAAGTAAAAAAAAACAACATCTCCTAGGATATAAGCCAGAGCATGAAGCAACATCCAAGACTAATAACGGGATAAATTGGCTAGATCACAGTGTGGTAAAAGGAAGGATTCAATGCGGATTACTCTGATAATTGTGAATAAATATGAACCGGAGTTACAGGAAGAGTCCGAGGATATATATATATTACAAGAAGCATTTGTGGAACCTACAACAGTGATCGTTTGCGGACACCATGATAGCAGAGACAACGAGAATATATACTAAGATATTGTGGATACCACAACAGTAATCATGCAGATAGCATAGTAGAATTAGTGTGGAATCTACAATAGAATTCAGTGTGAACATATACTAAGTTACAGTGTGGATAAAAGGAAAGACATCAATACGAATGAACTAAAAGACAATGATCGATGCCTAATATTTGTGTCTTGTGTTTTGATAATTAAAAGCTAGATTGCACAGATTATGAGCTTTAAGGGAAAGCAATGTTTCACTAAGTGGGCCCGCAGGCAAATTCTGGCGCAAAGTCTATTTTAGACTATGTCTATTTTTAGACATACGGAGCATAATTTGGGAATTCTACTTGGAGATTCTTGAAGTATGCGACATGTCGGTAAAAATAGATGAGACCCTTATTTTTAGGACCCGGGCTATTTTTAGACTGATCTCCTAAAAATATGGAAGTCAAATATTATTTAGCCTTAATAATATTTTGACTATAAACATTATCTTATCCCCTTTGGAGCACTCTGCATGAGTGTGGAAGTGGCACATGCAGCCATGGCTGGAATTACGCTATTCCTAAGGGTTATGTGGAGCTATTACATGTTGACTTGGGTTAGAACTCATTTGAGAGAGTTTGGTGGAGTTGATTGAGGAAGTTAATGGAGTTATGTTCAGTTTAACTGAGTTAAACATAGTTGAGCTAGTTGTATCTACTCTAACTGATTGATACACTAGTGAGAGTGGTGTGAATTAATTATTAATTAATTCACTAATTATAAACTCATTAATCAACTAAAGAATACATCAGTTAACTTCAATGCATGGACAGTTTCAGTGGAGACCAGTGAAGAGGTAGGTGAAAGAGAAGTGTGACTATCAGTTGTGACTATACTGGTGCATGAGTTTGCACCACACATTGATGGAGATGCCAATGAGGATTGCATAGTACATACCAGAGGGATTTGAACTCAGGATGTGCAATTATTCATCTTGGATTGCGCAGTAGAGCCAGGCTAACAGGTGGAGCAGATTGGAGCATGTGTTTTGTATGATCTGAGCTTGTGTAGTGTGTAACAATTGGAGATTGTACTGAGAGATTGTGAGTAGTTTGTAAAATTATTGTTACATGATATCTATCATTATAATATACAGATAGTTGGGGGTTTTCAGCTTTAAGCTTGCCCATAAATACTGTGTTTATATGTGTGATTGTTTATGGTTTTAATGTCCGCATGCGATTGTTTGTATTTATGCAAATTGATGATCAATAGTAGAAGAGGTTATGTATTATGCATGAAGCTCAAATAGTGTGTGATCAGGATAATCTCGGTGAATAATTTAACAGTTATTCAAATTTCTACAAATTC